>BSBK01002249.1:20000-477500 GCA_027943335.1 Chamaecyparis obtusa | reverse complement strand
ATTAAGGATAAGTACAACCCTATTACACCATGCTTTAGATAGGCAAGAGAAAATTAAGGATCCTAACAATAATTCTCTTGGGGCATTCTCGGGTAGACTCCCACACAAGGACAAGGTTGTTGTTGATGCACTAAGAACATTAATTGAGAGATATTGGGATGAAAACACATGGGTTTAACACAACCAAAGAGATGTTTTTAGAAGGAGAATTGGAATTAGAAATCATGAGCCACATCCAGAACACTATTTAGATATGACACAAATAAAATTTTATGAAAGGTTTATCCAAAGCTTTCCTCAGATTAAAATTAGTCAAAGATTTTTTGAGATGAAAAAACCATTTTATGTTAAGATTAAGCATGCATGTACTACATGTTGTTGTAGGGTTCATGTTTAATTTTCCATGCATTCTGAGATTTATCGCTTTATATGTGGTACTTTGCACGCTAACAATGTTTTGCAGGAATGTGGTCTACAAGAACCTCCTAAGTCACCGAGAGACTTCATTTCAAGTGTACTATGTAAATGATATGATGGGTGCATTTATTATAAGATGATGTGTTTGAAAGGATTTTGTCCTACATGTGGTGGTTTGTAAAAGTTTCATAGATTCTTACATCTCAACAACACACACAAAATTGGGCAATAATTAGTTTCTTTTGGAAAATACAAGTCGGTCACATATGGTGTTAAAGATAGAAAAGCATTAAAGAGGTATGAGTTAGTAAAAAGGGATATATGCGTAGCTGATTTTATGAAGATGTTTCAAGACAAACAAGTTTATGAGTACATAGGTCACACACATAGAGCTAGGTGGTTAGATGAGAAATTCAAGTTGTGTAAGGACACTTTCTCCCTCGGTACTATTGTCTCTATCATTGATTTTGTAGAGAATTATATAGTAAAACCTCAAATGAAGTACAACCTATGTATTACCACTCTACACAAGTTACAATTTTTGTACATAGAGTATTCATGCATGCACATGATAGCACATACGATGAAAAAAATGTTATAAGAGAGTATCCCTTCTATATCAGTGATGATCATACACATTCTTTAGAGTTTGTGCAAGGATTCTTTAAAGTTTTCTATGATAGTTTAAGAGAAAGAGGTATAAGATACAACCAAAAGTTAATATGGTCAGACAATTGCACCTCACATTTCAAGAATGCAAGAATGTTCTATTGGTTGACTAGGATGCATGTGACAAGTGATGTGCAACATTTTTAGAATTTCATTGAGGTAGGTCATGGAAAGGGAGAGCATGATGGTGTAGGAGCATGTGTGAAATGAGCTCTTACTAGAGAGGAATTGAAGTATGAAGGTGGTGTAGTGTTAATAGATGGAGAAATAATTGTGTAATGGTGTAATTCTATGATGGAACCAGGTAATGTAGGTAAGTATATGGTTTCCAAATTTTTTTGGTTAATACATGAATCTAACATTGAAAACTATTTAGATTATTGTACACTTATAGGATCAAGTGACATGCATTCATTTAGAAGTTCAAATGTAACATCATTAACTATTTATACTAGAAATATTGCATGATTTTTCTCTTTGTGTATGCATCTTTTGTGGGATGAATGTGAATAAAAAGAGTGGGTCGACCAATGGTCTTGTAGACCTTTTCAAACCCCAAATATATATCAACTTCCTTGATCACTACAACTGAATTAGATGGAAGCATCAATATATTTGCACCATGTATCTAACCTAGTTGAACTAGGTAATTTATCAATTTATTACTTAGCAAATTCTTTTTCTCATCTTGTACGCATTATAAGGTCAATTTATTAGTTCTTTATGTTGATTTTGGCATTAAATTATAGCCTTCTACTAAATGTAGGTCATGTGTATGCAGACATTGCAGATGAGAACACTAAAGAAGGAACATATTATTTTTTGTGTCATTGTATTGAGGCCAAAAATAAATTGACAACTACAGTCACCGATGGAGAGAGTATTGAGTACCCAATAGGCTCCATTGTTGTGACAGGCACATGGATTAGAATGCACCGTTGTTGTGTTGAGCTATATTGAGACCTCTTAAACTTAATTTATTACACTTTGTATTAATATTGGCATTAACTTATTTTTATAATAAAATGAAGGTACCCTATCAAGAATTCTAATGTCTAGTTGTTTAAGGACTTTGAGACACATGGACATATTCTTCATTACTCTAACCTTGTTGTTGCAACCAATATTCAATTGATTTTGGGTCATAAAGATGAATGATTCTACAATATGGTAGAATGATTTTGACAATTTGTATATGATTCTATATGCATATGAACTATAATGTGCATATTTAGATGCCAAATTTTGTATATAAAAACAACAATCAACTGTAATGTGTATATTTAGATGCAAAAGTTTGTATATATAAACAATAATGAGCTTCATCATTCATATTAGATGAAAAATTTGAAATATTAAAGTTCCCAAGGGGCTTATTTGCAAATATTAAGAGCCCACATTTTGTAGATCCTAATTTGTACCATTTGATTATAAATACATATTTAATTTTGTATAATTACATTTGTATCTTCTTAATGCCATGTAAAGTGCAAAAATTGTGATTCCTTACCATGAATTTTGTATCCTTATATTTGTGATGTCTTAATTTTGTATCCTTACATTTTTATTGTCTTAATGCCATGTACATTTGTATCATCAAATGATGTAATACTTGGAGTCATTGAGTCAAAATTGGTCAAATGTTGATTTTGGTATTAACTTATAGCCTTCTACTTATATCCTAATTTTTACCATTTGATTATAAACACATATTTAATTTTTTATCTGTACATTTGTATTGTCTTAATGCCATGTACATTTGTATTGTAAAATGATGTAATACTTGAAGTCATTGAGTCAAAATAGGTCAAATGTGTCCAACGTAAAATGGTGATTCCCTAGGGTGAAGGGATAGTGTTGAAGGATTGCATCCTGGCACCAAACGGTCTATGCCATTAGATTTATTTGGGTGGTTAAACTCTAGTCACAACCCCATTCCTCCCACGGAGTCACTAGAATGTTCACGACCATGCCAGACCAAAGTGTCCCCAATGTGCACTAAGCACGATTGGGCAACAATCTTTCAAGGATTGCATCTCAGACATTGTGAGAGGCATCAACAAACTGTTAGATACTATAGGACCATATTTTTGAGGCCTAAAATAACCTCTCTCCATTCTGGGAGATTCAAATTTATTTGAATTTGGCATGCCAATCTCACTTGACGCCAAAACTTGCAGTAAGAATTAGTTGAAATTTGCACCATTGGGTTTCTTCCAAATTGTTTGTTCTGGCGCCAAACGTTCTGTGCCGTTAGCTCCTTTTGGGTGGGTAAACACTAGTGACAACCCTGTTCCTCCTACTTAGTCACTAGAACATTCACGACCATGCGAGACCAAAGTGTCCACAAGGTGCACTAAGCACCATTGGGAAGCGATCTTTTGAGGCTCATATCTTGATTCTCGTGAGAGGTATTGATGAACCATTAGATGATATAAGACCATGTTTTTGAGGCCTAAAATAACCTCTCTCCATTATGGGAGGTTCATTTTTTTTGAATTTGACATACCAATCTCATTTGATGCTAAAACTTATAGTGAGACTTAGTTGAAAGTTGCACCACTGGGTTTCTTCTAAACCATTCATCCTGACATCGAATAGTCAGCACCATTAGCTCCCATTAGGAAGGTAAATTATAGTGACAACCCCACTCCTTCAACTTAGTCACTAGAACATTTGTGACCATTCTAGATGAAAGTGTCCCCAAGGTGCACTAAGCACCATTAGGGAATGATCTTTCGAGGCTCATATCTCAGACTTTGTGAGAGGTATTAGAAAACTACCAGATGCTACATGACCATTTTTTTGAGGCTTACAATAACCCCTCTCCATTCTGGGGGATTCAATTTTTTTTGAATTTGGCATGCCAATCTTGCTTGATGCCAAAACTTGCAGTGATACCTAGTTGAAAGTTGCACCACTAGGTTTCTTCCAAACCATTTTTCCTGGTAGGAAATGGTCTATGCCATTAGCTCCCCTTGGGTAGGTAAACACTAATGACAACCCCATTCCTCCTACTTAGTTACTAGAATGTTCACGACCATGCTAGACCAAAGTGTCCCCAAGGTGCACTAAGCACCATTGGGAAAAAATCTTTCAAAGTTCATATCTCAGACCTCATGAGAGGTATCAATGAACTATTAGATACCACAAAACCATGTTTTTGAGGCCTACAATAACCTCTCTCCATTTTGGGAGATTCAAATTTAAATTTGGCATGCCAATCTCGCTTGACACCAAAACTTGCAGTGAGGCTTAGTTGAAAGTTGCACCACTAGGTTTCTTCCAAACCATTATTCTTGACACTGAACAGTCTACTCCATTAGCTTCTATTGGGTGGGTAAACACTAGTGACAAACCCTTGCCTCCCACTTAGTCACTAGAACATTCACAACTATGCCAGACCAAAGTGTCCCCAAGGTGTACTAAGCACCATTGGGAAGTGATCTTTCAAGCCTCGTATCTTAGACCTCATGTGAGGTATTAGTGAATCGTCAGATGCTAGTGGACCATGTTTTTGAGGCCTACAATAAAATCTCTCCATTCTAGGAGATTTGAATTTGTTTGAATTTGGCATACCAATCTCACTTGATGCCAAAACTTGTAGTGAGTATCAGTTGAAAGTTGCACCACTGAGTTTCTTCCAAACTATTCATCCTGGCCCCAAATGGTCTATGCCATTAGATATTGTTGGATGGGTAAAATCTAGTGACAACCCTATTCCTCCCACTTAGTCACTAGAACTTTCACAACCATGCTAGACCAAAGTGTCTCCAAAGTGCACTAAGCACATTTGGGCAGCGATCTTTCAAGGCTCGTATATAAGACCCCATGAGAGGTATCAAAAAACCATTAGATGCTACATGACCATGTTTCTAAGGCCTACAATAACCTCTCTCTATTTTGGGAGATTCAATTTTTTTTTGAACCACGCAGCTTTTGGAGGAAGTTTAAAGAAAGCATGTAATAAAATTTCCTTTGTTGTTTTGAATTTGCAATGGGTAGGTGGGCACTCTAAACCTTGCTAATTATTGAATCCCCCACCCAAAGCACACCTCATCCTCCTTGATTTGCGCCCCCTTAACCTTTTTGGGTTATAGACTCCTCATGGCACGTGGATGAGGAGAGAATAGAAAGGGGAGATGGGAGTTAATAAGGGAGATAGGGTAGATAGTTTGAATAGGATATTTAGTAGATTGTTTTGATAGGTTGTTTTGAGTAGGATATTTAGTAGATAAGATTGTTTAGTAGGATGTTTATTTTAGTAGATTAATTAGTAAGTTGTTAAGATAGTTTAGGATATTAATTAAATATGTTTTTTGAGATTAATGTGTTATTAATAACATTAGATAGATTTTATGTTAAGCAATTTTATTATCAAATAGGTTTGCTCATATTATTAGTTAATATATTATAATTTAATAATTGATTAATAACTATATTAATTAATTATTATATTATAATTATTAATTAATAATACATAAAATATTTAATTATAAACATTAACTAATGTTACCCCTTTAAATTCCTTAATTGGCACTAAGTACATTGATTAAATGGGTACGACGTTATTATAGATTGAATTAGTATTGATATATTGGAAAATGAAAACGTCAATTTAATTTCATATTCAATAGTATCATAAGTTGGTAATTTTACCATCACAAACAGATTGGTCTCGATATGAGCATAATTGAGAATTGGTTAACCTCACTATAGAATAACGCTAACATTATCACTTTTATCCTTCTTAAAAAAAAAAATTTGTTGGTTGTGTTTTGACCCAAACTTTTGGGCATCACATTGGCATGCTAGTCTTGCCTGATGCCAAAACTTATAGTGAGGCTTAGTTGAAAGTTTCACCACTGAGTAACTTCCAAACTATTCATCCTAGCACCAAATGGTCTATGCCATTAGCTCCCATTGGGTGGGTAAATACTACTGAAAGCCTTGTTTCACCCATGGAGTCACTAGAACATTCATGACTATGCTAGACCAAAGTGTCCCCAAGCTACACTAAGCACCATTGGGTATGTCGGTGAGTGTTTTGATGTGTCGAGAGGAAAAGTGGGACCATTCCTAGGGTAAACCTACCCAACTAGATGTGATGGAAGCATCGGTTTGTACCCACAATAAAAATATGTTGCTGCTCCAAGTTTGTTATAGAAGGGACATCATCGATATGGTAGGTCAGGTCCTATGTTTTCTAAATGTGTCAAGGTCCTATCGACCATTTTGGTTTTTAATAAAGACTACATGTTCAAATTTGGTCAAAGGGTCAATAATAGATTACTAATTGATGTTTTGAGTTCTCAGGATGATCGCATTTTAAGATAACCTTCAAAGTGTGAAGGGTACCCACAAATACATGCAAGGCATGGATCATACAGAAAAACACTTGTAGTAATCATATGCTAAAGGCATGAATCACACATTTAGATATCCATACACATTTTTTGTATATATTAATGAATTATGCATGTAAATAATGCATAAACCATGATTTTTCTTTAGTGAAATAGAATACTCATAACGTATGAAGGATACACATGAATAAAATGTAGCACACAAAGAATGGATTCACTTAAATGATGAATTACACATGTAGCACATAAAGTGTACACATAAATTTTCTTAAGTCATGAAGCATACATGTAGCACATAGATTATGAAGCATATACATGATTTCACTTAAGTCATGCACGTAGCTCGTACACATGAATTTAGGTTATGAAGAATGTACTTAAATACATAAGAATATACTTAAGGCATAGATCCTACACATGAGTACATATGTGCACAAGCATATTTACATACTAACAATGAGCACATGAACACACAATTAACAAATTGGATCAAATATCAAGTTTCATATATATTAAAATGAACAGTAATTCCGTACATATCAAAAAATGACATACATACCAAATCAATAATAGAGTTACAAAAATGTGGCATCGACTATGTCAAGATCGATATATGCAATAAAAATGTTGAATATATACAAAATTTGGTCATTCAATAAGCAAAACTAGATTTGTATATCTCTATCAATATCTACGACTTTGCTAGATCATTGAAATTGAGCCTCTTCAAAGTAGTAGGTGGCTCACTAGGTGTCTACACAAGAACAATTAAAATGCTAAATCAGATATCTTTTCTCAAAATAACATCAAAATAACTAAATAATGGATTGTAATTTATTAGCATTTGAATTATTGGTTACCTCATGTCTTTCTTCTACAATTGGGTCATTCTCTAAAGCTGATGGTCCCCATCTTGTGTGAGATGGACTCCTAACAAAATGTATAGATAGAGGATCCATGGGATATTGTGGAGAGGGTTGTAATAGGTAAAATAAAATCAATACAAGTTAATAACATATATGTCTGGAAATACGAAAAAAATAAAAATACATGTAATCATATATAAATGCATATGTTTAACATGTATATAGAAAAAATGCATACTAGAACCTTAGATGGTTCTCCTGTACTCTTAGGAGGCATCACCACTAATGAGGCAGCTACAACCAATTCTTGTATGAAAAAACATAACATATGTCATAGTCGTAGAGGAAGGATTTCTAAGAGATTTAGAATGATCAAGAATGTAATTGAAAGTAAATATAAAAATGTTACCTTTGTTGGAATCATTTTCCGTTGCACCAAAAGCTCGAACTATCAATGCCCAATACAAATGCTAGATTTAACCCGATCCATAGGAGATAGTTAAGCCATGTCATGAATCTCCAAGGAGGTGCTGACCACCAAGTCAACAATCTCCCCCTTAGCACCGACTGAGCCTTCAGCACCCACTGAAGGGAGACTCAAACCCATGACTCAAGGCTCTAATGCCAATTGTTGGAATCATTTGTCGTTGCACCAAAAGTGTGAACTATCAATGCCTGATACAAATGCTAGATTTAACCCGATCCATGAGAGGCGGTTAAGCCATGTCATGAATCTCCAAGGAGGTGCTGACCACCAAGTCAACAACCTCTTCTCTCTCCTAAACATCAGTGACATCAGGTGCATTCATTAATTCTATAAAACCCTTATTTCTATATATAGAATAAATAAGTCAGGTGCATTCATCAATATAGACTACAAGTAAATGTTTAATCAATAATAACATATTTCAACAAATAAACTTAAATTCTATTTAATTGCCTTTTGTCATTTGGGTGTCCTCGAGGATTTCTTTCTCTTTCCCGGTATCCTCAAGTCAGGTGGGGTACCCTAGCAAAAAAAAATTAACATAAGAGAAATGAATATGATACCGCATGGGTTCAATTAAAACCGTAAACAAGAGATGTGCAAAATATTATACTGCAAAGCTTTCAAACCCAAAGTCAATGGCAGAAAGGGTGATATCATCAAGTTCAAAAATCTGAGCAGCTGACAAGCCCTATAAAATACCAAATAAATATGCATATATTAAAAAAAATATTTTGAAACATACATATTATTTTATTTTAAGGAATATTTAAAAAAAATTACATCAAGTGTCGAAGCTACACATGTACGTGTACTTCTACTTGAACAAAAAAACTATGGTGTGCTCATGTCACCTGTTGCACCTTGCAATGCATATTATTTATGTATCAATTTAAATTATTCTCTAAATAAAAAATATTTACTTTTAAGGTTTAGGTGATTAATTATTAACATGTCAAAAAACAAATAAACAAACCTGTCTCTGCTCTCTAGAAAATACCATCATCATCAAGTTGTTTGTGAAGGCTACACTTCAACAATGAATTCATAACATCTACCCCATCAATATGTACATGAATGAAATGTCAAACCATCCTCATTCGCATCAGTATCTACCCCAACACATATACCTTGACAATTGGGGCACATATGCTCAATGGGTTGGATTGATCCAAATGGTTCATTTGATGATGATAGAGGTGTTGGCATTAAGCAAGATTGCCACTAGTGACAACACTTATTTGCATTCTCAGTGCAAACCGAGCAGAACAGTGCAAATCGAGTAGAACAGTGCAAACCAAGCAGAATAGTGCAAACCGAGCAGAAAAGTGCAAACCGAGCAGAACAGTGCAAACTGAGTAGGACAGTGCAAACCGATCAGGATAGAGTAAACCGAGTAACATTATGTCTATCGAGTCACCAGTATTTACCGAGTTCAAAACCTACCGAGTGGTCAGTATGAACCGAGCCTTCACTTCTACTGAGTGCATGACGATGCCGAGTAATGCAATGGATGCCGAGTATCAGAAAGTCACTGAGCTAGTTTGTAGGAACCATGTAACCATACTTGGGCCGACTTAGTAGCACTTATGTTTATTTGTCAAGCCGACTTTGTAATTGTAATTGTAATTAATTGTTTAGACTTGTATATAAACAATGTTGTAAAATACCAAGATGTATTGTAATGAGTATGAATGTGAAAAAGAAAGAAAGGCAGAGATAAGTGAATTACAAAAGGCTACAGCAGTATAAGGAACAACAAAGACAAATTCATCACAGAAGGTGATCAGTACATCAGCAAATCTCATTCAGCAATCCAGTTGCAAAGCAAGAGATCTACTGTTTCATCCTAACAGGTGAATCAGTACTAAAATCCTTTAACCGGGTAGACTTAACAGTCTTTGTAAAATCTCTTTACCGAGTACATACTTCTTTTGTAAGTTTGTAAAAATCCTCTAACAAGGTGGACCTAGTAGTCCTTATTGCTCCTAGCAGGGTAGATCATCAGAAGTGATCAATTGTAAGCCTTAACCGACCAAATTTTTACTACAGTACTAAAGCTTTGTGGGTTTCATCCCCACCCCAGTTTTACTTTCTTTTGGAAGGTTTCTAGGTAACCAAATCTATGTGTCATTTTTGTGAATGCTTTTAAGTTTCATGCTTTCTATATGCATAAGGATAAAGTGAACTATATGTTAATACATCTGTAATTGAAAGAAAATTTGGAGTTACTGATTCACCCCTCCCCTCTCAGTAACTTGGTTAATTCCTGAATATTTCCAACAATTGGTATCAGAGCTGTATTGGTTCTCAAGATAAAGCTTAACTAGCTTGAGCAAAGATCCAGGACAATGGAGGTATTCAAACTGAACAAGGTGATTGAAAATGAAAAGCTAGATCTGGAAGTGGCCATAGCCAAACTTAAAGAAGCAAAAGAACATCTTTCCCAATCCCTAAGAAGAAGGAAGGAACTTGCAAATTAGATGAATGATCAGAATTACATTGAAGAAAAGATTGAAGATCTTTTTCCCTCAGATAGCTCAGATGAAGCAAACAATGCTGTCAAAGAACTCCTAGAAAAGAATGGGTCTCTACAGGAAGAAGTGAGAAAATTAAAAAGAGAACAAGAGCTACACTCAACAAGATTTTGTGAGATCTTAGAACAAAGAAACAAGTTGAAAGATGAATTAGATGGAAGGAACAATGAAGTCCAAAATAAAACCCTTCAGGTAGAAAACCTAATTGATCAGATCTCCCATACAAATGAGAAAATTCTGAATCTAAGATCAGAAATAGAAAGCACTAGAGAAGAACTAAGATCTGAAAAGGAAATCAATCTAAGATTGGTGGATGACCTAAACACTGAAATACAAATCAATGAAAGAATGCTGAAAAGCCAAGAAGACCTAGATCAGCTGTATAATCGAAATCTTCATAGGCAAAAAGGAAAAGCAGGACTTGGATACAAAATAGAAGGTGAATCTTCTAAGCAAGGTACTTAAAGAAATCAAAAACCTACTTGTAATCATTGTGGCAAAATAGGACATACTTCAAATAAATGTTGGAGCAATGAAAAAGCAAAATTCAATGGAAAATGCTACAACTGCAATCAACATGGTCACAAAGCAAATGAATGCAGAGAAAAACCAAGATTCAAAGGTAATTGTCACAAATGCAACAAACAAGGTCACAAGACATCCGAGTGCAGATCCAAAACATTCAATCCAGCAGAACAAATTATGAAAGCAATGTTTGGATGGGATTACAACACCTGGTGTAGATGTCATTACTATGGAGAATATGGACACATTGGCATGAACTGCATAAAACATCATCTAAGGAAAAGAGATACTACCGTAAGATGCTTCAAATGCACTAAACTCGGTCAGATAGCCAGAAATTGCATGAATGCTAGCGAAGTTGAAGATGGAAAGAAGAATGAAGCAACTAAGGTCAGGAAACAGGTAAGACAAAAGTGGATTCCTAAATCTACTGAGCAAACCAGTCCAAGTAATGGAATGGGTGGCTCTACCGACTCAAACTAAATTCCCAAGAGAGCACTGGAACTGTATTCTCATAGACAAATTTCAAGCAGTTCCAGAACTAAATTAAAAGAAAGATCTAAATCGGCATACAAAGATGCAACAAGATCACAGGAAGGTCGGTATCAGTCTTTACCGAGCAAGGTCAGGAGCGGTCTAATATGATTACTGAGCGAGGTCGGAGCAATATGAATTCTCGAGTTCACCGAGTTGCGAAGTCTTTACCGAGAAATTAATTCATAGTGGGTGACAGTCTGTCAGAATTCATACCCTAATTCGTACTAAGCATTAATGATAGAGTTGTAAACAAAAGGCAAGAAATCAAACTCATTCTTCACCGCGAACCTTTAGCACTTTGAGAGCAGAAAATTTCAAGAGCAATCCAGCGATTCAAACACTTTTGCGAAAAGAATTTTCTGTGAGCTACCATGGCATCATCCAGCACTTCAGCAAAGAAAGGATCAGAAATGTTAGTCCAAGGGGAATGGAGCGCACCAAATTTCAAGCTCATACCCACAATTGCAGTAGCCCTAGATCCGAACGGAGCTCAATCTCAGATTCCTCGTAAGGTACTACTTGTTAACGATATTCGCAATCATTTCAATTGTGCAATTCAAGAAATGGGAAACCTAGAGCTAGATATTGTGCGTGAGGAATTGTGTGTGGATGGTATTCTAAAACCCGAGCACAAACATCTGGAAGACAAGGGATTAGTTCACATTGCACATTTACCTTGAAACTTTCAGGAGAAATGGGTTAGATACATTCTCAGCCGTGTACATGAAGGCAAGATTTGGCTTGAGCAACCCATAGAGATCACTAAGAAGATGATTCATCAAATCACCGATCTTCCCATGTTAAACAAAGCAAAATCTACCAAAACCCTAGGTCAGCTGGAACTGGAGAAGAAAACCCTAGCCGAGTGGGACTGTAGAGGCATGAAAGTAAGTAGCATTACTGATGCTGAACTAAAGTTTGGTACACACATAATTGCCCATAAGATATACAGTTCAAGTCGACAAAATAGTGTCTCCTGTGAAGCCATAGACCTAGCATACAAAGTGGTCAAGAATAACTTATCATTTGACCTTGCAGATTTGTTGTTAAAACAGTTTAACAAGAACATGGAAAGCATTCAAACTTCCAAAAACAATCCATGTAAGTTTGGATCTCTACTGGTCTGTTTATTCTTCTATGTTCAGAAATTCTTCCCTTCCAAAGGAAAAGTAGTATGGAGAAAAGATGTGCTAGTTCTTTATGAGATAAATGAATATATTTCAGAAATGGGTGAAAATTTTGAGAGCATCATGGATAGTTATTTTGAGTCTTTCAAGGAGAAAATGAATGACAAATTCTGGATTCCATAGAAGTTGGTTGAGGATTATAAGGATGATATTTGTTTCATGGTGGACTATGATAGAGTATACATTCAAGCTGCTAAACCGAGGATTGTACATGTAAAACCTCTTCCTTATGAGGTAAACATAGATGAAACAAAGAATATCATTGAAGCCCTTCTTAATCAGCCTGTTAATCCCAAAGCTCCATATTTTGGAACATATGATGAAGCTAAGGTGAGAATTGAATTAAGCATAAAGCTTCCACAGGCGGTAAATAAAGGAAAGAAGAGGATAGCCAAAATGCAAATGCTAACCAAGGACAAAGGAGAAGACACTGAAGAAGAAAAGGAAAAGGATGAGAAAATAGAGGAACCAGAACCTGCAAAGAAGAAAGGAAAGGTATTCATCACTAAGGCACCTAAGTCTCCCATTGCTGTATTTAAAAGGAGAAGTGCAAGAGGTAAAGCAGACAAGGAAAACAAAGATATAATATTCAAAAGGCCTCCTCTAACCCTTCAAGCGAAGATCAAACTTTTTAGAGAAGGATCAACATCTGGAGTAAGTAATATAAAATCTTTTAAATATGAAACTAGATCAGAAACATAACAAAAGGAAATAGAAGATGCTGTCATTGAAAAGATGGGACAGTGGAAATACTCTCCTGATGAAATAGCCCCACAGGTTCTAGCAGCTTTATTAGATCCAATAAAAATGAGATGGAGCAATGCCAAGCAAACTGTAAAAGACATATTTGATCAAACCCTGAGACAGTTAATGCTGAGCTTGAAAAATGATGAAATAAAGAAGGCATTGAAGGAGAATGAAAATAAGATGACACTGAAGTTCAATACTTGTTTGATTCTGATTAACAATATTGAATCAGTTGTGAAGGCTGCAAATGCCACATGGAAGAACATATACCATCTTCACCAACCGAGTATTGAAACAGTTATAATAAAAGACATTGAAGATGACAGTGATGAACAGGAAGAAGCCACTGAGGTAGATGATACTGTGAGGATAGCGGTAGAAGTCATTGCATCACTTCCTACCTCTCCAGTAAAAGTTACTACATCTAGCCCGGAGACACCTTCAAGAATGGTTGTGACAACTTCAACATTTTTCCAATCACCTATTGCAACAACAGAAGCAACTACCATTTCTTCTACCGAGTTGTAGTCTCCTACTTCATCAAGTTTTCCAGCAGTAAGTATTCCAATTTTTGATTCTCCATGTGTAAATACTTCAAGTTCTCCAATAGACAGTATACCAGTCTCTATAGCCAGTCCTACTATGTCTACTGTTACTACTACTAAGGCATTAAGTATAGATAACCCTAAGGCTCAACCGAGTATAAGATTTTTGGGTAAGAATATAGTAGAGGATATAGACCTAGATGAGGAAATAGAAATTCCAACATTGGATTTTGCAAATCTATCAGCGGACCAAATGCAAAATATAGGTGAAATCCTCCAAAGGAAAGTGAAGCAAAAGAAACTTAAAGAGGAGAGAGACAAGGAATATCAAATCATTAAGGATGCTAAGGACATTTTGTCTGAAGCATTAGGTATTAAAGTAGACTCCTCTCAACATGTTTTGTTACAATTAGCAGAAGCATTAAACAAATACAATGAGGATTCATCTGGGACAAAAAAGTTAGTTGAAAAAGCCGAGAAGAGATTCAACAATAAAGTGCTTGAGCACATTGCTCAGCACATAGCTATTAATCAAGTGGAATTGTCTTCAGTTTTGTCAAACATTGAATCTTCCTATTCGAATGTTACCTCTCTTTTGGCTAGACTATGCAATGTTGTCGAGTTCACAAAGGATGTCAAGGATAAAATGAATAAAATTGATGAGGATTTGAAGATTAGCATACAGAAGCTGCAACTTGAACCAAGTTCAAACGCTGCTCATCACATGAAAATCTCATACCTATCAAATACGCAGTCAGAAGTACTGAAAGAAGACACAAGGATCTGGTCCACACTGCTAGACATTCAGAACATGATCCTTCCCATCATGAATACAATGTACAAGCACATTGAACATTCCAAAACATTGATTCATGACAATCAGTTCTCAATAGCAGATCACATGATTGAACTCTTTGCAGAAGTCCAAATTGCAATCCAAACATGCAAGATTCTACAAGAAAATTGGGACAGAACCCTGGCACTGATAATGAAGGTACATTCTAATTTTCTATCAAATTTTGGATTCTCTCTGTAAATCACTTGTATATACACCTTTGGTATTATCATCAAAAAGGGGGAGATATGTATAGAAGGAGATATGTATAGAAGAAAAGAAGAAAAAGTTAGCACATTGAAAGGGGGAGATAATTTACAAAGACAAATTTTGAAAAATCAAAATAAATCTCAGCATGGTTCATGTATATAAGTTTTGGACAATAAGTGTTTTTGTCACTAACGCCAAAGGGGGAGATTGTTGGCATTAAGCAAGATTGCCACTAGTGACAACACTTATTTGCATTCTCAGTGCAAACCGAGAAAAATAGTGCAAACCGAGCAGAATAGTGCAAACTGAGTAGAATAGTGCAAACTGAGCAGAACAGTGCAAACCGAGCAGAACAGTGCAAACCAAGCAGGACAGTGCAAACCGAGCAGGACAGTGTAAATCGAGTAACATTATGTCTACCGAGTCACCAATATTTACCGAGTTCAAAACCTACCAAGTGGTCAGTATGAACCGAGCCTTCACTTCTATTGAGTGCATGACAATGCCGAGTAATGCAGTGGACGCCGAGTATCAGAAAGTCACCGAGTTAGTTTGCAGGAACCATGTAACCATACTTGGGCCGACTTAGTAGCACTTATGTTTATTTGTCAAGCCAACTTTGTAATTGTAATTGTAATTAATTGTTTAGAATTGTATATAAACAATGTTGTAAAATACCAAGATGTATTGTAATGAGTATGAATGTGAAAAAGAAAGAAAGGCAGAGATAAGCGAATTACAAAAGGCTATAGCAGTATAAGGAACAGCAAAGACAAATTCTTCACAGAAGGTGATTAGTACATCAGTGAATCTCATTCAACAATCCAGTTGCAAAGCAAGAGATCTACTGTTTCATCCTAACAGGTGAATCAGTACTAAAATCCTTTAACCGGGTAGACTTAACAGTCTTTGTAAAATCTCTTTACCGAGTACATACTTCTTTTGTAAGTTTGTAAAAATCCTCTAACAAGGTGGACCTAGCAGTCCTTATTGCTCCTAGCAGGGAAGATCATCAAAAGTGATCAATTGTAAGCCTTAACCGGCCAACTTTATACTGCAGTACTAAAGCTTTGTGGGTTTCATCCCCACCCTAGTTTTACTTTCTTTTGGAAGGTTTCTGGGTAACCAAATCTATGTGTCATTGTTGTGAATGCTTTTAAGTTTCATGCTTTCTATATGCATAAGGATAAAGTGAACTATATGTTAATACATCTGTAATTGAAAGAAAATTTGGAGTTACTGATTCACCCCTCCCCTCTCAGTAACTTGGTTAATTCCTAAATATTTCCAACAAGAGGTGTCACATGTGCTGATCCAAAAGGTGCATCTGATGACAATGGAGGTGGTATACATGTTGATCCATCCTATGCTTTGACAAACTGTGTGCCATGCTCAATAATGACATCAGTCAAGGATGTGGCTGCATGAAGAGTCTATAAATCTATGGACTCCTTCACAAATATTGGGATCACAACATGAATCGTGGATTTTTTAGTTAGAGGCCTCCTATGTTGTGGTTGTACCACCTTATGAGCCTTAGGTCTATCCTATGCAGAGCCTCTCCCTCTACCTTGGAATTGTCAGATGTAAAAAGTAATTCAGCTTCTCATCGATGATAAACTCACAATATAGCTTTCTCAAAAAATATAGAGGCACCTCCCAATTATTAAAGGGTGCTTGGTCAAAGACCATATACCACCTATCCCAAAAATATTCTTTCATCTTGTTGTGAACACACCAATGTATAGGAAACTGAGTCCTATTTAGTTCTAGGGTGTTACTAGTACTAGGATTAGTGAAAAGAGCACATATGTCACTTTTAAGTATGGCCTTCAAGACTAGAGGACCTCAACCTATTGACCAATATAGAAATTTGGGAACTATTATGTGTAAAGCATTTTATGAGATCATCTTGTGTGCTATCTACATGATCTAATGGAGGACATGGAGGGTTTATAGGTGGTGGTGGCTGTTGAAGAGAATTATTTTGAGGTTGAGGAGGATTTTGTGGTTGTGGAGGAGGATTTTGTGGTTGTGGTTGTTTCTCATGTTCAATGTTTTCTTTAGTTTCTTGTGCATGAGGTCTTTATTTTCTTTTTTTGTTTTGGGGAATTATTTGTAGAATCTGACATCAAAATTAAAAAAAAACAAATAAATCAATTAAAAACCCTACTTAAAATACAATGCAAACAAAAATAATTTAAACACTTAAATCTTACCTTTTCGATGCGGTGCCATTATTGCAAATTGATGAAAAATGCAAAACGAAGCAAACAGAACCAAAACATGCTCATGTTATGATGAAAAATGGCTTCCTCAATTGATTGTTACTTCATTTATGGCATTGGAAATTGTCCAAAGCCACGAGTTTTGGGGATTATAATGTTTCTCAAAACCCATACACATTTTGAGGAACATTTTTGTTCCTCAAAACCTGTATGGGTTTTGAGGTTCATTTTTTTCCTCAAAACCCGTATGGGTTTTGAAGTTCTATTGGATTTTTTAATTATTTTTGGGTTTTAAGATTCACTACAGATATTAGGAAAGGGTTTAAAACCCCAAGGTGCAGGATTTCCTTTAGATGATTTGTAAAAATTTTCTTCATGTTTTTTTCCTTCATGGATCTGAGATCTAGTTGTGACTGGCATGAAAGAAGATTGTCAAGCACTGAATAGGATGTCCTAGAATGACTTGATTTTCAAACTAGGTAAGCAAAGTGTCCACTTGGCCAAAGTGAAAAGAATAAAAAGAGAGAAAAGATAACTTGCCACAAGATGCCCAAGCTGTAGGAAGATTCCATTTGTATGAAACTTGTGAACAAAAAAAGATATGATAAAGCATCCAAAGGAGGTGATCAAGAAGAGGATGGACAAGTGAAAAATATACTAACCAAGACTGTAGTCAAGAGATCAAACTAATTTTTTTTATAGCTAAAGACAATTTCTAACTTGGTAGAATGTACCAAATATGAGGAAGAGCTAAGGATCACACAATGGAGAAGCAATGTTGACAATGCTTGAGCTTAGTCCAAAAGTTTGACTTCAAAGGATTGCAATGGTTGACTGAAAAGTTTAGAAAACTTCCTAGACCAAGTTTGATTTGAAAGAAAATAATATAAACAAGAAATAGTCTTTAAACAATCCAACAAGGGACAAAGAAACCTTGGGGATACAAGAATATGTGAGGTCTTTCAAGGTGTAACAATGTGTCAAATATATCAAGTGTATGTTCCAAAAAAGTTTTCATCGGTCTTACACATTAAAGAACATCAAGAAAAAATATGTAAGGTAAAGAAGATGGTGTTTCAACGTTTTCCCACAAATTGATGCTCGTGGACCCATAATGAAGTGGTTGAATTAACTTTCCTAGGACTATGCAAGTTATAGATCAATTGGAAAAGATCAATGCTCGCAGTGTTACTCCTAAAGAGAATTAATGGTTTTAATTAGTATCATTCATTCATAGAGTCCGTAAAGGAGAAAAGATAGGATAGTCAGTCAGTACAAAGAGTCTATATACCACGTAGAACATAAGGCAGATACCTAAGTTAAATGAACACAACTTTGACTGAGCACTCTTACCAAGCCAAATGATCACCGAGTACCGAGCATAGTAGTCACCATGAATTCACATGAGCCAAGCATTAGGAAATTACCATGTGATGAATACAGTATACACTGAGTGAAATAGGAAAATGACATAGAAGTTTGGAATGATAAAAAATACAAGGCAAATAGTTTACACCGATTACGAAAATGGTTTACCAAGATCGAGAAAAAAATTAATATGGATCTAATCATTGAATTGTTGATGATTCCTATGTATTGATGATCTAGGTTTTTTATTTTCTACCATAGATCTTAAGTTTTCTAAGATATTGTAAAACCCTAATTAGGTCAAGGTCAGTTTGATATAAATTTGTAAGGATGTTATTTTGACAATTATCACACATGAAGTAGCCGCCGTAGTGAAAGACATCTAAATATTAGAGAGGGTTTTTGATTGACAAAGAATTGAAGGACTATTTAGTTTTATCAAAAACATAAGGCTACCAAGAAATAATTATTGAACAGATCAATCACATTAAGGTGATAAAAGATAAGTACTTTACATATCTGAATCAGGCATGATTGAGTTTCTAACTTACAAACCAACTTTATTGTTACTCTTTAACCATTGTAATAGACTTTAAGTATCTTAACAGAGTGAACTTAATAGTTCTTTTGTAAATCTCTTAACCGAGTACACACTTTATTGTGTTTCTAAAATCCTCTAACCAGGTAGATCTACCTGATCTTATTGTTACTCCTAATAGGGTAAGATCACAAGAAGTGATCACAATCTTTGTAGCCTTAACCGATAATTTTGTTATTGTAGTAGTGAAGATTTGTGGGTGTCATCCCCACTGCAAATTTTAGCATCTAACAAGGGTTTCTACAGTACCAAAATACTTAAGTTATGTTTATGAAGCTTCATGAATGGTTTATTGATTAGATTACATGCATTTACATTTTCAGTAATATTTTGAATGTATGTTACATGTAATGGATTTAGTCAGTTAGTGATATTCATGTTTACAAATATTTAGTTTGAAAAGTTTTAAAGGCACCGTTTCATCCCTCCCCTCTTAGTACATGTCTTTCCATAATCCCAACTATTGGTATCAAAGCTAGTTCTATTGTTTAGAAAGTTTAATCACTAAAGAGAAAAGATCTTAAGGATGGAAAGGTATAGGCTTAATAAGACTGTTGAGAATCAGAGAATACAAATGTAGATCTACATTGAATAATTCAAGGAAGCCAAATAAGAACTAAGAAAGCTATTGGTCAAGAGGAAGGATATGGAACTTTAGTATAATAAGATTGATTATCATGAAGAAGAGATAGATGATCCATTTGAGGCATCTGGATCTAGATCTGGTAGCATATCTAATGCATCTAAAGGAACCATTTTGGATCTATCTAAAAAGAATCAACATCTTACTGAACAAGTGAAAGCACTATATATTGGTCAAGAGACCAAATGGTTAGAATGATTTATGTCATGAACAATGCAAGACATGTTGAACAAGAAAGAAATTTGGCTATTGAAGGTACGAGGAAAATGACTGATAAGTTGCAAGAAAAGGAATCTAAGCTATTGAGACTCATCGAGCATCACTTTGAAATCTCTAATCAGATGGTTATCTTAAGTTAGGAAGTCAACTAAGTACATAGTGAGCTTACTAGGAAATTGGAAGACATTAGTGAATTAAGAGAACAAAATGAAATATTAAAGAATGAAGTAAAGATTGAACAACAACATAATGAGATGATCAAGAAAGCTGAAGATAGTACTAAAAGAATGGATGAATTCTTGAATAGTCAGAGAAGACTTGATATAACTACTTGGTTAGGCTATATCAAGTAGGAGAGTCATCAAGACAAGATAAATAGAAGAATGACTATGAAAATCCAAGACCAAAGAAGCTCTCATGTTATCATTGTGGAAAACTAGGCCACACATCAAATGTTTGAAGAAGCAAAGAAAAAGGTATTCCTAAATCTACTCCTAAATTTAATGGTTACTTTTATTCCTGTAATAAGTATGGACATCAAGAGAATGAGTGTAGATCAAAGTTGAATAGGACACCTAAGAAACCTTATATGGAAAAGAACTGTTGCACTTGCAATATGCATGGAGACATATCACAGGATTGTAGGACAAAGTTGAAGCAAGTCTAGACACCGAAAGAATAGAAAAAGACATATCAATCGAGAAGGAAAGGTAATGCATATACTTGGGATTACAACACTTGGGTTAATTACACAACATGTGGTAGATATGGACATATTGCAAAAAATTACATCAGAAAGAACTGGAGAGGAAGATCTCGTAATTGGAAAAGTATTGGAATGACATGTTTGCACTGTCACAAGGTTGGTCACTTAAGTAAATATTGTAGAGACTGAGCACTAGAGGTAAATGATGATAAAAATGGAAATATAATTGAAGAAATCATGAGGATAAGAAATCAAATGTGGAGAAAAGAATCAAATGATAATATTAGATTAAGCACTACAGTTGGTGACACCTCATCCATTGGATTAGGTGATATCACCAGCTCCACCCAAGCAATTCTGGTATGCATGGAACTATATTCCAATTGGTTATATCTTACAACAGTTTCTTATATCTAGTGAATGAATACCAAATCAACATGAAATAAGATGTACTATGGTACTATACATTTAGAACTTAAAATGTGTACTGTCATTAAAAATATGACCGATTAAAAGTTTGTTAGTCGATGAATATTGGCAAGGTTAACCAAGTTGAAGTATCAACTGAGTAAAACCTAGCGTTGACTGAGTTGAAGCCTTTAAAGTGTTAACTGAGCATAACTATGTTTACCGAGCTATAGTAGGTGAAGCATTTAATGAAGAAGTTTGAGTGGGAAAATAAATTTTAGTTATAAATATGTGATGAAACAAGTCATTTCATCACACAACGATCAAGAGAAGAACTAGAGCAACTTGAGTGATTTGAGAAAATAGTTTCTTGAGTATTTGACAAAGATTTAAGGAGATCCCTGACAAGTTTATTACTATTGCAAGTAAGTTTCAGGATAATAAGTTATTTTACTCAAATTTTTTGAAGCCCTAAAATTGAGAAAACAATGGCATCTTCATCCAAGGTTGTGAAATTGAAGTCTGAGAGAGATAAGAAAGTCACATTGATTAAGTCCGCAACTTATGAGGAACCCAAATATAAGTTACACCCTGAAATTTATTCACATATTGATCAAGCGGGTGCATTTTCTAGTATACCACCTAGGGTTTTTCTAGTGTAGGACATAAGTGCATATATCTACTATAAAATTAGTGAGATCAAAGATTTTGAGCTTCAATCAATTTATCGGGAGCTGAGTGTAAATGGAAAGGTCAAGGATGAGAAAAAACACTTGGAAGTTAAGGGATTGATGAATGCCCTATATTTCTTGAGAAAATTTAAATCTAAATGGATTAGGGTTGTTCTTAGCTGAGTGCATGAAGGTAAAATGTGGCTGGATGAACTGGTTAAACTATTCAAGGATATTATTCATGCAGTTATTGGTTACCCCACTACTGATAAAGCTAAGGCCATAAGGAATGCACCGAGGGAAAAAATTGAGAAGCTCATAGGAGTTGAATGGGGTGGAAGAGGAATGAGAGTGAATACCATAATTGAACCAAAAACTAGGTTTGGAGCCTATGTTATTGGATATAAGATATTTTAGTCTAGAAGGCCCAACACCGTACCTTGTGAGTTGTTAATGCATGAACATCTTAGGTCCTTAGCAATCCTGTGTCACCAAAAACATTTTTATGTTTTTCTATGTTTCTCAGTTCCTGCTTTGACTGAGTTGGTTCAGTGTTGCTCAGTTTCCTTTATGTACTAGTGTTGGTTGGTTATCTCTCTGGCACTTGGTGAATTTCCCTCATGCTCGGTGATGCTTGTCAAGCACTTGGTTATCCTTGCTTACCAAGTTGTTTATTTTGGAGTTCTATTAAGGCCGACTCTTACAATTAATTTTGGTCACATATTTAATGATGGTATCTATCATTGGGAAGCATGTGGAGCTAGATCTAGTCATACTTTCTATTGATGGTGGATCTAAAGGCCAACTTGTTTGATAGCCTCTTGTATAAATGTAGTTATTTGGTTAGAATTTTAGGAGTCAGTTAAGCTAGAAGATAGAACATAGAAGATTAGAGATTTTTGATAGATCCTCACATGTTGGAGGAATTTTTTACTTGATTGCAATATCTTGCCTAAAATGGGAAGGGCTTACAACCTGACATGTATGAATCAAATTGAAGTTAATATATGAAAGATATATCTGCATTCTCTCTCTCTCTCTCACTTGTGTGTTTTTTGCTTCCGCATGTGATCTCTACAAGGTGGGCCTAGTTAGGGTGTGCCCTTGGCCCCTCTCTCCATCCTCCCTTGTGTCAAGTGGTATTAGAGTGAGGTGAGATCTAGATCTAGGTTTGCGAATCTAGGTTTGAGTGTTCCTTTTTATCAAACCCTAGTTAATTTGTTGTGGGGTAGAAGATTGTGATTTGGCCTACAATTGCATAGGGTTTCAAGATGGTTTGTGGGAGTTGAGATGCTGATCCAGGATTGGTAGACATGTTGAAACAACTTGCTACTAGATTAAAAGTTGTTGAAATAGCCTAGAGAAGAGGAAGACATATTGAAGATATTAGTGATGATGAAATTGAGGAAGAACAAGGTGATGTAGAACCTACACCGATAATGGATCAAGGTGAGGAAATATTGTTGAAGGATTTGACAAATCTGAAGTCTACACCAGACTTTAATCCTCCTAAGTATAGTGGAAAATTGGATTATGATGAATTGGTGGACTAGATCAGCGAGATAGAAAAGTACCTTGAATATGAAAATGCACCTAAGGAAAAGAAGGTGAAAATTACAAGCACAAAGTTGAAAAGTCATGCATCCTTGTGCTGGGAACATATGTAGTTGGATAGGAAGAGGAAAGGAAAAGAAAAAATTAAGGTATGGAACAAAATGGTGAATAAATTGAAAGAAAAGTTTTTACCTTGTGATTATCAGATTAACCTAGTTAGGTGAATGCAATGTTTGAGGCAGAAAGATAGCTTGGTAAAAGAATATACTGAAGAATTCTATAGAATAGATATTAGATCTGAACATGATGAAGATGATGTGGAAAGAATTTTTAGGTACCAATTATCATGTAAATATGTGAATTTATTTAGAATCTAGGTCAAAATTTGTCACTGTTATGGATGATTACTTTGGACAATTTAAGGATAGAATGCATAAAAGAAGTAGGATTCTAGGATAGATAGTTGAAAAATACAAATAAGAAATATGCTTTCTAGTGGATATCGACACCACTTTAATCAAGGCAATTGAACCAAGGACTGCTTGGTTACCTCCAATGGGCTATGAACTAGATATTGACTGAGCCTCTAGGTTAATAAAGGCATTGTTGGCCGAGCCCAAAGATCCAAAAGCTACTAGATTTGTAACCTATGAAGAAGCCAAGTTAAGGATAAAGATGGATCTAGTTAGAGTAAAATTAAAAAAAAATCTAAAAAGATGATGGAAACACTGGCAAAACAATTTGGAGATGATGAAGAAGATGAATCAACATCCAAGCTCATTGAAGAAGAAATTGAGGAACAAAATTTGACTAGATACAGTGAACATGAGGAGGAAACCAACTTAGATAAGGACATTCAAGCTGCATCAATAAAGGCCATAGGGAAAAGGAAAAAAAAAAAAAACCTACAAGAGCAAGAACAAGATCGTCCACAACTTCTTCTCCACTCCTGAAGAAAGGAATAGAAAAAATCACAAGGCCAACTCCCACAAAGACTTATCAAAAAAAGGAAAGGGGTTCCCAAGTCACCACTGAGGAACCTAAGAAGAGGAGAAGGCTGATAAGAGCTAAAAATGATGTAGAATCCAAAGAATAAGATGAACAAGGTAAATTTAAGGTTGTTGTAAATAAGAATCAATCAATAGATGAGTTAGCTAAAAATATAAAGGAGTTAGGGAGCCTAACTCACCCTATGATGAGTCGATATGTATATATTTCTACCGAGGATCAAGAGAAAATAGAAGAAGCTATCTAAATAGAGGTAAAATGGAATCACCTCTATTGAAATGTGTGTGTATGTATTGTATGGGGGGAATATGAGATTCACTCCTAAATCCAAATTCCCAAAGGAGAAATCCAATTTGATCAACCAAAAAGGTTAATACACAATCAAATCAATCTAACAAGAATATGGAAGAGAGAGAGAATAAACCTATGTTTCCCTATGGTTGAATTGAAGTCTTTAGGATTTGAAGTAATTGAAATACAAATACTAACCTCAAATTAGAGCAGATCTAGAAAATGTCAAATTCTGATGTCTGTGTGTACTTTCAGGCAATTCTACAACCTATTTCAGACTGGAAATGCTGAGATAGAGAAAACCCAGAAATATTTCTCCAAGATGAGCTCAGGTCAAGTTTGACCCTCATAAAAGGTCAAATACTACATTCTTTATTTGAAGGTCAATTTTGACTTTGTTCATAGATCTTGGAAGTTCACTGAAAAGGGTATCCAAATTCTCTCTCAGATCTGAAATCCCGCACCTGTACCTACAAGAAAAAGAGGGTTTTTGTTGTTTGTTTGAGGGGTTTGCCTTGGTCAAACCCTGGTTTGGAATCAACCTTAATATTGAAATTGAAATAGGAATGCTAGCAAGTAGTAGAAAAGGATCTAACAATGAAGCTATGTAATTGTATTTTGAATGTAAACAAGTATATTGATATGAAAGCTTGAACAAAACAATGAATCAAACCTCCATGATTGTATGTTTGGAATCCACTTTGAGGGAAGAATGGCTATTGAAGATGAACAAAGGATCTTGAAGGAAGATCACACCATCATGATGGCTAGATCTAGGGTTTGAATGATGGATCTTGAATGTTTAAACCAAATCCCTTCAATGACTTGAATGCTTGAATCCTTGATCTTCAATGGAGAACTTGGATGAAGAAGAGAACTTGAATGCTTGAATGAATGCTTGCTTGATCACCTTGAGAGCTTGAGAGAAATTTCTTGAGGATGAGATGTGAATAATGGATGTCAATTGCTTGATTGTGGATGAGAAAATGAGAGAGGAAGGCATCCTTTTATAGTGAACTAGGGAACAATCCTCTAGAGGGGCCACCTTGGAGAATTAAATCCCAATTAGGTCCTAACCTTTATAAAATATACCTAGATTAAATGCAATTAGAGGATGTACCATTCTAAAACCTGAAATAGCTAACCCGAAGGTGGGAAAATAAATATCCTGAAAGCCCAATGCCCGGAAATCAAGGATTCTAGAAACTTGAAAGAGGGGGGCAAAATCGAGGTTGGAATTGACCTAGTCAAGTATAACCTTGATCCTGACCTAGTCAGGATCAACCTCAAATTTGACCCTAGGCCTAGATTGAGTCAGAACCAAGACAGGAGGTCCCGGGGATGCCCAAAGACCTAGAGATGATATCAGAATGGGACAAAATGCCATAGATGGGCACAAAATCCTATGATGACTATGATGAAGGCTAGGAGGACCTATTTCTAAGTCCTACCTAGAAAATAGAGCCATGGAAGAGGTAAATTAAGGAGAATCCTCAGGATCCTAACCCTAATTTCACCTAGAACAAAGCAGAAAATAAATGGAAAGTGGGGAGAAAGCTAGATCAAAGCAAAGATCAATTCAAGGTGTCCAATATGACCCTAAACCACTTACTCAAAGGGATAAACACTCTTAACATGGAAGTGCTTCCATTTTAAGATGATACACTATCATCCAAATGATGATCAAATTTAAGAGATTACCTATTGAGTTTGTATGATATGATCCTAAGGAATTACATGAGAAGATTTCAACAAGGTGGACATATGCCTTGCATACAAAAAAGAAAATGAGGGAACACTCATTAATTTTGGAAATGTCTACCTTATTTGTTACTAAGATTTATGAGTTGATGAAGCAATACTCCAATCGATTTTTAATGAAAGGTAGAGCACTTAATATTTTGGCAGGTAAAATTGAGGAGGTTGATGAGAAAAACAAGCTTCTATGGGCTAAAATTTTGGAATCAAGGGCATAAGATGATCAACTTGAACTGATTATAATACCCGAGAAGAAAGATAAAAGAAAAGGAAAATGAGTCCACTTAGATGATGCTGACATAGCCACCAAGGAACTGATTCATATATTAGACACTAATTAAGAAGATGACACATATGCCATGGATTTCTACCCCACATGATATACAGAAAAAGATTCACAGGATTCTCTTGAGCAATTAGTAACAACTAGGACAAATGAAGTTTTGATTGAAGACATCACACATGGAGATCTTGATGATGATGTAAAATTTGATGAGGAAATCACTATAGCTATAGGTAAAACAAAATAAAATCAACCTATTGAGGAAAAAACAATTGATATACCCGGTGATTTTCCAATAGTAGTATAAGCAATTGAGATTTCTACACAAGGGCAACCCAAGAATCCTACACTTGAGCAACAAAAGCATACAATTGAGGGATAGGGTGCAAAAGAGAAAAAAGATAAAAATGAGCCTAAAAATAAAGAGGTAGAAAGAAAAGAACCTGAAAAGAATACACATGTAGAGACATCTACAACAAACACCAAGAAAGATTTCCAAGGACAAGACACTGAGACACCAGTCAAAGGGTAGGATAAGGAAGAGAGTGTGTCTATCGAGAAAGAAAAGAAAAATCCGAAGACCAAAGATCTAGTACCACATAGAAAATCCCCCACACCTGAGAAAAAGAAAAAGAAGAAACATGGTAAGGGTCTAGTCACATTAGATGAAATTAATGTAGAAATTCCTGCATGTGACCCTAGGACTCTAGACCCCGAATCCTTAAGAAGGTATGGTGAATTGTGCACAAGAAAGGATGTACATGAGAAACTAAGACATGAAAGAAAACATAAACAAGTCTTAGAGGATGTTAGAGACATTTTGATGTAAGTAGTCCTAGATATCAATGTTGATGAGGTAACTCCCATCATTGATCAACTTGCCACTCTAACTAGACACATCAATACATCAATACCCCTGATATTGATGTGGATAAATGAATTGAGGAAATGGAAGAGGCCAAAATTCAATTGAAGCTAGTAGAGAAAATAAGCTAGGAAGTGGCAATAAATAAAGTCAAGCTATCAAAGGTAATCACCAAGCTTGACACTATTATTCTACAAGTAATTATAATTTTGCATAAGTTATGCATCATCGACCACTTCACTACCGAGCTTAGTGAGAAGATAAATAAGCTAGATGAAGACATAAAGGTTAATGAAAATAATTCTTTAACTGAGCCCAATGCATTTCATAAGAATTATACAAAAGTTCAAGAGCTCCAACGGGTAAGGATTGACTTGAGGAAGTGAGAAGATACAATTAGAGAGCAAGTAACCAAGCTTCAGGCTGAATTGCTTCCACATCTCAAGGTAATGTAGTGACATGTGAATAAGGAAAAAGACTTATTTTCCAGCCCAAAGATATCAATATTAGATAAAATTTTTGATATGCATGCACAAGTTGAATTAGAGCACATTGCTCTTGAGAAAATTAAGGAGGAATGGGAAAACCTCTTGGCTACACTAAAGAAAACCCATTAGAATATTTTTAACAAGCTATGAGTACATTAATTTTGGCATTAATTTCAAAAAAGGAGGAAAATATATCTATATATATTCTTGTATGTACATCACATGGAGAGCATGTACAAATAAGGAGTTCACATAAGATTCATATTTTTTGTTAAGTGCAAATTTTGAAGTTAGTACATATACATAAAGTTTTTGATACTAATGCCAAAGGAGGAGAATGTTAATCCTAAAGAGAATTAATGGTTTTCATTAGTATCATTCAATCATAGAGTCAGTAAAGGAGACAAGTGATGCAGGAGCATCCTAGGGTAGTTGGCAATCCTGTATGTTGGTGTGTTGGAGTGTTTGTGTGTTACTTGGTTGCAACTTTGACCAAGGGGCTTGGTTATTATAGATTTCAATCACTGAAGGGAACTCGGTAAAATTCTAGTGCTCAGGAGAACCTATGCTTGGTGATGCTTATGGTGCTTGGTTGACGTGCTTGGTCGGTGATGCCTAGCTTGCTCGGTTGTTTTTTAATGGCACTTAGTAGTTTGGCTTAGCGACTAGAGTTCTTGGAGATTTGGTTGGCTGACTTGATGTATTTAATATGGGTAGCTTATGTTGTATTATCCTATGTGGATCTAGAGGTTGACATAGAGAATTAATTGTTTATAAGGCTATTTGAGAGCCAACTGGTGTTTCATTTAATAATTGTTTGTTATAGAAGCCGATTGGGTTTTAAGGTTTATTTCTTTCTTCTAGGTGACTTGTGGTTTAAGAAAGGTTTGGGTAGTTGTTTAGGGAGGAGACATGTGATTTTGAAAAAGGATAGTAATTGGATCCCACGAGATCTTGAAGATTAGATTGTTTGTCTGATATTTGAAATAAAAGAGCTAGTGGTTTACATACTTGGAGACACAGAAATTTCTTGACAGCTTGTGAGCTCAAGTTTTAGATCTTCCTTAGTGTTTCTACCATTGGATGATGTGTTACAGAGCTAGAATAGCTAGAGAATTGTAGAATTACTATTGTAGTTGAATGTATTTGGCTGTAACTTAGAAGGCCTTACAGTCGGGCATGTTGAATGAAATTTTATTTGAGAATTATCTTATTGTGTTTTCATTGTATTGTTGTTTCTAGTGTAGATTTAGACTATCCATTCTTGGATTTTCTGTGTTGCACTGCATTGGGTGTTATCAGAGCTTGAAGTTCCTGAGTGTGTAAATAGATCACTGAGTTGAGGCAATTTGTACTAGGACCTTGGGTTGGTGATTTGTTGCCTTGGGTTTTCGAAGAAAGATCTTGAAGATGCCTCTGAGAAGATTGGACCCTAGGGCGATTGCAGATCTCTTTGATGTTGTGGAAGAAAGGGTCTCTGAGAAGGTTAGATCAGATGTTAGATCTAAGATGGAATTGAGGAAGAATGACATGATTGCTGAGATCATGAGGGATATTGCTGGTATGTTGAGGAATATTAGTATTGAAGATGGCTATGAGGAATTCACTGAATACTTTGAAGCTATCAGATCTAGTGGAGATGATAGAGGCAATCAGAGGGAAAAATTTGGTGAAGATAGAATTGGTTGGTTGCAAAGATCTGGAGATTAGTTAAGTACTAGTTACTGAATGGAAGTTTCTAATTTCTCTAGTACTTTGAGACCTGAGGACTTGATTGATTGGATTGGTGAGTTAGAAGACTTATTTGAGCTTGAAGAAATTGAAGATCCTCTTAGGGTGAGGTTGGGACAAACTAAGTTGAAAGGACATGCTACTCTTTGGTGGAAAGAATTTCAAAGAGATAGAGAAGATGAAGGTGAAATGAAGATCAATTGTTGGAGGTTGATTGTGGCTAAATTGAAAGCTAAGTTCATACCCACCGACTATGAACTTGAGTTGTTTAAGAAATTGAATAATTTGAAGCAGAAAGATTTGACTATTGAAGAATCTACCAAGGAGTTCTATAAGTTGACTATTCAGTCTGGACATAGAGAACTTGGTAAGGAAAAGGTAGCTTTGTATGTGAATGGCTTGAGATTCAATATTTAGGATGATCTTAGTATGTTGAAGATTGATTCAGTTGAGGATGCTTATCAGTATGCTCTGAAGGAAAAAGATAATTTGAAGAGGAGACATGGTAATTCTTGAGGGAAGGAGAAACAAGATCACTCAGTGAAGGATAAATTGATTGCTGAAGATGAACCAAAACCTATTGAGCTAAGGAAGAGGACAGGTAAGGTGGTCTTTAAGGCTATGTATTATAATTTTGGTGAAGAAGGACACCAATAATTTGAATGTTCACATAATAAGCTTGGTAATAGAAGGAATGCTGTGGTGAATGAAAACATACTGAATGAACCTGAGGCAGAGTCAGAAAACTTACTATTTTGAAGAACTTTGCTTGGTATTAAGGTAGAACCTTATCAGAGGAGTAATTTGTTTAGAACTCGGTGCAAGTCAGGAGGTAAAATCTGTGATGTGATTATGGATAGTGGTAATACTGATAATCTTGTAGCTAAGGAGATGGTTTAGAAACTTGGTTTGAAGGGAGTGAGACATTGTTATCCTTATAGGATTGGTTGGGTGCAAGATGTTCATGCTTTGGAAGTGAGGGAGCAATGTCTTGTTGATTTTCAAATTGGCCAGTATAAGGATCAAGTATTGTGTGATATTGTGGACATGAGTAGTTGTCACATATTTCTCAGCAAACTTTGGCAGTATGATTGTAGGGATGTGCATGATTGTGTCAAGAATGTGTTTACTATTGAGAAGTGTGGCATGAAGTTTTCCCTGATGTCTTTTCTAGATACAACACTCAGTAGGAGTAAACTGAGCTTTGGGATCCGAGTTGAGTTAGGGGATCTTTAAAGGATTAGAGATTAGTATGGAGAACAGACCTATGGATTATCGAGGAAAGACTTGAAAAGGAAGCGGAAGTAGAGGTGGAAAAATGTGCAAGTTGAAGACTTGGAGGACATACATGTGAAGAACCAATTTGGGGTTTATGTGTTGAATCCTGAAAGATGTTCTTCCAGCCATTGAGAACATCTTTTTGCACCTGAGGTGTCTGATGTAGGAGCATCCTAGGGTAATTGGAAATCTTGTATGTTGGTGTGTTAGAGTGTCTTTGTTTTACTCGGTTGTAGCTTTGACCAAGGGGTTCGATTATTATAGAGTTCAATCACTGAAGGGAACTTAGTAAACTTATAGCACTCGATAGAACCTATGCTCGGTGATGCTTGTGGTGCTCTGTTGATGTGCTTTCTTGGTGATGCCTAGCTTGCTCAGTTGTTTGTTTTACTAGGGCTTGGTAGTTTGGCTTACCGACTAGAGTTCTTGGAGATTTGGTTGGCTAACTTGATGTATTTAATATGGGTAGCTTATGTTGTATTCTCCTATGTGGATCTAGAGGCTGACATAGAGAATTAATTATTTGTAAGGCTATTTGAGAGCCAACTGATGTTTCATTTAATAATTGTTTGTAGAAGCTGACTGGCTTTTAGGATTTATTTCTTTCTTCTAGGTGACTTGTGGTTGAAGAAATCTATTTAAGGAAGGTTTGGGTAGTTGTTTAGGGAGGAGACATGGGATTTTGAAAAAGGATAGTAATTAGATCCTAAGAGATATTGAAGATCAGATTATTTTTCTGATATTTGAAATAGAAGATCTAGTGGTTTGCATAGTTGGAGACAAGGAGATTGCTTGGTAGCTTATGAGCTCAAGTTTAGATCTGCCTTAGTGTTTCTACTAGTGGCTGATGTGTTACAGAGCTGGACTAGCTAGAGGATTGTAGAATTACTATTGTAGTTGAATGTATTTGGCCATAACTCAGAAGGCCTTATAGCTAGGCATGTTGAATAAAATTCTATTTGAGCATTATCTTGTTGTGTTTCCATTGTATTGTTCTTTCTAGTGTAGATTTGGACTATCCATTCTTGGATTTTCCATATTGAACTCCATCAACAAGACATGATAGTTGGTCAGTACACAGAGTCTATAGACCGAGTAGAACATAAGGTAGATATCTAAGTTAATTGAATAGAGCTTTGACCGAGCACTCTTACCAAGCTAGATGATCACTGAGTACCAAACATAGTAGTCATTGAGAATTCATATGAACCGAGCATCAAGAAATTACCAAGTAATGAATACAATATACACCAAGTGAAACAGGAAAATTACATAGCAGTTTGGAATGGTACAAACTACAAGGAAATAGTTTACACCGATTAAGAAAATGGTTTACCCAGATTGAGACATAATTTAATATGGATGTAATCATTGAATTGTTGATGATTCCTATGTATTGATTATCTAGGTTATTTATTTCTACCATAGATCTTAGGTTTTCTAAGATATTGTGAAACCCTAATTAGGTCAAGATTAGTTTGATATAAATTTATAAGGATGTCATTTTGACAATTATCACACATGAAGTAGCTACCAGAGTGAAAGACATCTAAAGATTAGACAGGGTTTTTGATTGACAAAGCATTGAAGGACTATTCAGTTTTATCAAAAACATAAGGATACCAAGCAGTAATTATTGAAGAGATCAATCACATTAAGGTGATATCAGATAAGTACTTTACAGATCTAAATCAGGCATGATTTAGTTGCTAACTTACAGATGAACTTTACTGTTACTCTTTAACCATTATAACAGACTTTAAATCTCTTAACAAAGTGAACTTAACAATTCTTTTGTAAATCTCTTAATCCAGTGCATACTTGATTGTGTTGCTAAAATCCTCTAACCGGGTAGATATAGGTGATCTTATTGTTACTCCTAACAAGGTAAGATCACCAGAAGTGATCACAATATTTGTAGCCTTAACCATCAACTTTGTTTCTGTAGTAGTGAATCTTTGTGGGTGTCATCCCCACCATATTTTTTACCTTCTAACAAGGGTTTTTGTGATACCAAAATACTTGAGTTATGTGTATGAAGTTTCATGAATGGTTTATTAATTAGATTACATGCATTTACATTTTCATTAATATTTGGAATGTATGCTACATGTAATGGATTTAGTTAGTTAGTGATATTCATGTTTACAAAGACTCATTTTGAAATTTTTTAAAGGTACCAATTCACCCCTCCCCTCTTAGTACATATCTTTCCATAATCCCAACACGTAGTGCATGTCTTTGTACATTTCCATATTCAAGCTTTAGCATCCAAGGTAACACATATGGTGAGTATCTTCAGGTGATCTAGGTAAAGTCCACTTGGATCAATCCTTTCACAAAGGAAGTCACATGGCTAAAATATTAGCCTATAAGTCCAAGGTGTTTATTAAGGATCTTCCTTCATGACTACCCCTTGTAGTTTTTCAAGCAAAATTAAGGCCTATATCCCTATAAGAACCCAAAATGTATAGACTCGTAAGAAATATTGAGACCTCTCGACCCTATATAAGTTGAATGTACTCACCTTGTAGTCTTGTAAATAAGATCGAGACCATGAAGGTCCTACAAGAACCTACTCAAGTTAGTCTTTCTTAGCAAGATTGAGGCAACTAGGCCCTGCACATGAAGAAGCATTGGAAGTATAAAATAGCCAAGTCTTCCCTCTCTTTAGATTGAAGGAAGATTTTTATTATAATGGGATGGATTTAGATGGGTTCTCTTATTTCCCACTTGGGTCATTCCCAAAAGATTGCTCTCTTGGTAGACCCTCTAAAGGTAAATGCAAGAAAGGAAATATGGATAGCTAGTGGAGGTCAAGATTTATGATTTTCTATAAAGAAAAGAGGATACTCTCCTACTCCATAATTTCTCCCAAACACATCAAGCACATTTTCATTCACCCAAAATTCCTTTTACAAGTAACCAATTAAGTAGGTCAAGATTTCTGATTCATCCTCTAGGAGATGAAAATCATATTCTCCTACTACTCAACTAATCACAAGAAGAGAACTCTCCTAGTTAAGCTAGGTGCCTAGAAAATAAAGCTTATGAAAACACAATGCTAAATTGTATCTCCAAGGCAGCCTACAAAACCAATATCTTTAGTAGTCTTGAAATATATCTTTGACAAGCGTCCAACATCACAAAAGAATTAGTAGTCATGAAACATGAAAGTGTTGATCTCTTTGGCAAGAGATTTATCCTCAAAATACCTTGTAAAAACCTATTAGAACCTAGAAAAGAGATGACCAAGGCCAAGAAAAATTGAAAACAAGAACCAAAATGTAGAAATTTCAAGTCCTAAACCCCTAAAAATGCTCTTTGTTTCTGATACGAGAAAACACAAAGAATACCTTGAGATGAAGACTCATACGAGCATTCTCACAATGTAGTACGAGTAAAATCACTACTCAAATGTCCCATATGAGTATTTTTAAGGAGCAGTACAAGTATCATCAAGGATTAGTAAGAGTAAAATTCCAGTCTGATACGAGTATTCACACAAAATAGTATGAGAAATGTCGCAATTTCATAAAATAGTCAACAAAACTTGTAAATGAAGGGAAAATTTCTTGATTCTTGCCCCACGGTGGGTGCCAAATGTATGTGGTCTATAATTGGTACTCAAATAGAGAAAAAAACAACACTCAATAATCCATTAGATCAAGAATTTAGCTATAGGAGGCCATATCAAATGAGCCTACAAAATTCTCAAAATCAGTCTATTGCTTCCTAGTTGAAGCGAGTATAATCCTTCTCATGATGCTCATCAGATTGGCATAGAGGATTAGTGACTCGAATACTCCAAAATGGAAGAATTAAATACAAATGCAAATCTAGAATGAAACTATAATGTAATATTTAAGCTATAATGAGAGATTAAGCTAAGAATGTATGGAAAACAACTAGTGTTCTAGAATGAAAATGCACGAGCTATTCTATGAAAAAATGCAAGAGAGTAAATTAGATTAAAAAATGCAAGATTAAACAAGAAATAAAGTAACTAAGAATGCAAGAGAGATATACTCATGTAAAATGAAAGAAAATAAGAGATAGGAATTAAAATTAACAAGATTACTCTAAGAAAGCAAGAATATAAGAAACTAAGATTAGGACTTCAAAAATGATCAAGATGGAACCTTTCGAATGCATGATAATAGACCTTTGAGCTGAGGAAGAGCTTCCTTTTGAAGGAATTTCCTCAAGGATGGAGGGTGAAGATTAAGAAGCAAAAGAATGATTGGTTGAGATGAAGAGGAAAATGAGATAAAAGGAGATGCAAGGTTAGGTAGAAATGAGTGGTGAGGATCAAGAGGCAAAAGGGAGATGTTAGGTAAGATAAGATAAAATAGAAATTTTGAAAGTAGAAATCCCCTTTAATTGCTAATAAATAAATATTAAGTATGTGCACACATGTGAATGTATCCCCAAGTTATAAACAATTAAACAAATATGCAAGCTCTAGAAATTAAACAAATATTAAATCCCTTTATACATGTGCTAATAATCCCCTTTAATGGAATTGTGAAGGTAACAAATGAAGGCTAAAGAAATTAGTGTAGCTATGAAAAGTGTTCATCAATCATTTATTAATATATAATTACACTAAGATAGTATCCTAAAATGAAAGAAAAATTGATCAATATGTATAACAATTTAATAATAATAGTAATAATAATAATGATGATGATGATAATAATAATAATAATAATAATAATAATAATAATAATAATAATAATAATAATAATAATAATAATAATAATAATAATAATAATAATAATAATAATAATAATGATAATGATAATATTAATAATAATAATATTAATAATAATAATAATAATAAATCAATAAAAAATATTTTTAAAAATGTTAAATTTGTTGGTGTAATTAGGGTATTCTACTTTGGTAATTTCTCACCTAGCTACTAATTACACTTAATCTTACTTAGGGATCGCATAGGAGCTTTTAGGAGCATTTCTACTTTAGGTGGTGTTATCATGTTATGACATTCTACTTTGTGTGTTGAATCCACCTTTAGTGTACTTATCATTATCACTCTCCACCTTTGGTGCACATACTTTATTACATATTGGAGGATGATCCACTTCTAGTGGACATGCGATTAAACTTTGGGTGGGTGATAATTTGTCTTTTTATTATTATGTAATAAGACAATATTTCTTGTCAAATATCATCTCATTCACTCCTTTGTACTCACCTTGGCTATATAAGAAAGGGATATATCCTATGTACTATCATCCATATATTGTATTGCATTGTTGGTGAGAATATATTTTATTCTTGTCATATTATTTATCTCTAGTTATTTTTCTTTTCATCGCCACTAGATATTGAGTGGATGCCTTCATAGTCAAATATTAGATAGTATAAGAGCCTTTAGAGTTCTATTGGTTTTCCATTTGAGATAATTTTGGCACATTTTGGGATTATTTTCAAGGATTTATATTATAGGTCAAAATCAAAGGTTTCTGGGTTAGATCTGAGCTCACCATTGGATTTAGGAGGTTTGAAATAGTGAGAATCACCTTTTTATTTCATCCAAATCTAACATCAGAGGCTAAATCTATAGCCCTTAAAAAATAGATGGTGGTTACTAGTCCTAGGATTAATCTATAATTTTGGAGTATTTTGAGATCAAACAAACATTTCTATCATGCTCATAAGGCCCAAAAACCTTGAAATCAACTATTAAATCATCCAAATCAGAGCACTTGACCTCAGAGATAAGGTAAAATCAGCCTTCCTACCTATATGGAGGCCGTTAATGCTCTCATGTTATGATTTTGAAAATAAAATAAAAATATTTTTTTTTTGGAGTTTATTTTCTATGTTTCTTTACATTATTATGCAATATATTGAAAATAAAAATAAATTATTGGATAAGTAATTTCAGGGGTACAATTGCATAGATCTACTCTCTGTACCATATTGCTAGGTACTTATAGACATCTAAAAACACCAATTAACATGAAGACAAAGACCAAAATCTGATGCAGATTCAACATGGTCAACACTTATTTTTTGACATGTGAACTCCACATGAGTTGGTGACCTCTGCCACATCAATGCAACCTAATATGCATTGACCGATGACATTAATAAATCCATGTTATTAGACAATTAAACCATATGTATCACAATATATCTTATCAAAACATGCATAGTTAGCACGCATGAGGCAACACAACACCTCACTGACTAACCATGTCACCTTTGCATTCATCCATGTCACTTGTGCATGAAGGAAAAAAGGTAATGCATGTTTAAATCATGCATGCACCTTTAGACCAATTCACATGTAAGGGAGTGCATTTCCACATATAAAGGGATAAAAATTCTAGCACACTCAATGCGGGATTAGAGTTTTCGCTCATAGCCTCATAGTTGGTGTTTTTTTAATTTTTATTTTAAATCTTATTTGTAAAACCTCATAAAGTTCACTCATCTGACCTCAGTTTTTAGTGCTTTTTTATTTTATTTGGTGCATCTTTTCATTCTTTGTATAATGGTTTAATTTAATTACAATTTGATGTATGTAGTTTTCATAAATGACTATTTTTTATAGTTGACCCTGAGTAATCCCCATTTTTGAAACTTTGAAGGCTGTATTATGGCTCATATGAACTTCTTTTTGGATGTCATTTTTTCTAAAGTGTTTAGGTTTTTGTCTACTTCTCAAACTTTATATATTTTTGTATCTATTATAGCCATAAATATCACTTTGATAACTTTCTTATTTCTTTCCATTTTTGGCATTGTAAATGTTTAGATCTTAGTTTGATTTTTTGCATCATTCATATAAGTCTAATATAACCTAATTGACGAAGTTGCAACATCATAATCAAAAGTATACTTTTCTCTTGTTTTGCAAGTGACAATTGTACATGCACTAAGTATAAAGTGCCAAAATCTTCATTTTGGGGAGGGATTCATTGAATCAGTGAATTTTGGGGGCAGAGATGACTTGAGCACTTTTTCCTCTCATTTTATGGTGCTCTATTAATTTTTAGCTATGAGTTCTCCTAAATTTCCACTTTTAACTTCACATAACTATATGCAACATGGAAAAATAATGCATGGAGTGAATTAAGGAAAAATGTTTAAATCATTATGCTAATGGAAAAATTTAAAATCCCTTAGATACTAATGTGAAAATGGTGTAAGAAGTTTCCTAAGGAAAAGAATGAAATGCCAAGATCTAGAAGCTCAATATATAGCACAATAAGAGAGACAAAATAATATGATCCTCAAATGACTAGATTCAATGATGATCAATAATCAAAAAATAATGGATAAATACAAAGTAGGAGTGTCTAAATATAGAGGCAATGCAATAAGACAACATGATAAGTATATTATATGCTATCAACCACACTAGGTGGAATCACATGCCCATCAAAGGTGGATCCTCCTCCATTGTATAACAAAGTATGTGCAACATGTACAACAATGAGAGGATGATAATGTGATAAGATCACTAAAGGTGGATCTCACACATAAAATGCAAATTCTCCTACACCATGTGCTAAAATGAAACACATAATCCTAGGTGTCTACATGAAAACTAATATGAAAATGCATTATCCTACGTAAACTTAAGTAAAGTATAACTAGTGAATATTTAATTACACCAAAACCCCTCCTTAAGTAAAAATTAGGGGAATGAACATAATCTCACAATGATAGATGAAAATGCATGATGGCCCTCTAATACTAGGCCATGATAGGCACCCATGTGCGATATGCAAGTGCAATGCAATAGAATCTCTCATAAAGTGGAGAAAGAGGGAAAAAATCATAGGAAAAACCCTCCCCAAAAAAGAGAGATGAAAAAAAATAAGATGCTGGATGGATGGAGTAATCAAGATCCCCCTCCCCGCCATTAAAAAATACAACATGTATATACAATCAAGAAGTATGAGAAGAAAAAAACCCCATATGAGGAAAAAGTCCGCACATAAGAGAGAAGAAATAGATGATCAAGAGAGACATGGTAGCCTCCCCTCAATGTATCAGTAATATCTACTCCAGGATGAATGTAGAAGATGGTCCATGAATTAGGAAGAAACAAAGCCATAGGTGTAGATGATATGTATCCCTAATATTTAGGAAGAATCCTCAAGATGAATGATGTTGTTGGAATTAGGAGAGATAGGTACTGAGAGGGGAGGGGTGAATCAGTGCCCTCAAATACTTAACTTGTAACAACCTTTCAGATATATAATTGAATACTGTAATAACTGATCAAAATAACTTGAACATAATTGCATAAATCAATCATCTAGTTAACTTAAGAAAGTAAACAACATGAAATAAATATGAAAATCACATAACACAAGTATTTTGGTAATGCAAAAACCCTTGTTAGAAGGTAAAAATTGTGGTGGGGATGACACCCACAAATTCTTCACTACTGCAGATAGAAAAGGTTTGCCTATTAAGGCTACAAGTTTTGATCACTTCTGGTGATCTTACCCTATTAGGAGTAACATATTAGATCAGCTAGATCTACCTAGTTATAGGATTTATCAACACTATATGAAGTGTGTACTCGGTTAAGAGATTTATACAAAGACTGTTAAGTCTACTCGGTTAAGAGATTTATCAAAACTGTATCACAATTGTCAGAAAGTAATAGGTAACTATCTGCTAGTTGACAACCCAATTTTTTGAAATAGATCTATAAGTGCTCATCAAAATATCACCTTATCTGTGATGGTTCTCTGCTCTGATCTGCTCGGTAGCCTTGTTTGATTTTGCTCAATCTGAAAGCCTCTGTACTCTGTTCTGCTCCATGATTCATATATATCAGTTCAACAACCTTATAAAATGGTGCAAACATATACAATATATAGTGTTCTATTTTGCCGCTTAAGCAAAAATTAGGTTACAAAGAATAATCATAACCCTAAGATCTATGGTGCAAAATAACCTAGATCAGCTATTACAAATAAGATAATAATTGCATTTAATGAATATATTTAACAATAAATTCTCCTCGATCTTGGTAAACCATTTTACAATCTATTGTAACCATCTGCATAGAATAATGTGCCATTTCTGATTACTATGCCATTTTCTATGATCATCGTAAACATTGTATAATCTACTCAGTGTATACTATGATGCTCGGTGTTTACTGACCGTCAACATCGGTGTCACTGGTGCTCAGTTAAGTGTGTGATGCTTGGTGTAAAGGCTTTACTGACTGCTCTGTCTTACTTCTAGTTACTGACTATCTCAATATAAATGACCGATCGACCTATTTACTATCCTTTGATACTAATGACAACCTTAAATGCTCAATAGAGATTAACAATCTCCCCCTTTGGCATTAGTATCAAAACTTTGAATGTATATAGAAAAAAATATTTCTATATATTCCTTATGTCTCCGCCATATACATATCCACAACAAAAAATTTCTAAGTACAAAAGTACTCCCCCTTGGTGCATGCTCTGGTAGTATGTAATATACATATAAAATATATATATATATATATATATATATATATATATACTATTTGGCATATACATGTTTTCCCCCTTTTTGATAATAATGCCTAATACCCAAAAAGTATGTAATGTATACTTACATCTTATAAAAAAATTTGTGATGGGTTTTCTTCACAGACTCCAAGAGGTTGTCCCATTCCTCTTTCAAGTTGGTAAGAGCAATATGCTCAAGACTGACTTGTGCATGCATGTCAAAGATATTATCCAACACCGAAATCTCTAGTGTTGCAACAAGTTTCTTAGCTTTGACAATATGTGTTTCAAAAATCTTCTAGTAAGGAGTGAGTTCTTTTTGTAACTCTGTAACGTGATCTCTGATTTGTGCTTCTTGTTTCCTTAAGTCTGCTATCAGCTACCAGAGTTCCTGAACTCAGTTAATATGATTTAAGAAAGTAGTTGGCTCGGCAATAGCTACTTGTGTAATCAACTTTATCTTTGCTTCTAAACCTTTTATCCTTTCACTGACTTCGATAGTGAAGGTGTCTAAAGTAAAAAGCTTGATGAGAAATTGACAGATTATCTAGGTGATAGATTTTATCTTGGTAATGATCTCAGATAATTTTACCTTGTTTAGTGCTACTTCGGTAGTAATCCTTTTTGCCAATTTGTTTTGAATCTTTGACTCTACCCTTTCTTCTATTCTTTTGTCTGCATATATGTCTGGGGCATTGATCTTGTTGGTGAGTGTGGCAAGTTGATCTATGATGGGATTATTCTCATCAATATTTATTTTTGGTACTATCTGTTGCAGAATATCCCTCACATCATTTAATACTTCTTTACATTTTTGTTTTTTCCTTAACTTCTTTTGTGCTGCTTTACTTGAACATAACTCCCCATATCTACTTATTTTCTCCGGGCTTAGGGTTCTCGGGTCACATTCTGGTATAATGATAACTTCATCAATGGTGACTAGCCCTTTGGCTTTCTTCTTCTTCTTCTTCTTCTTCTGTGCAAGAGGTGACTTCTTCTCACTTATGCCAGTATCTTTTTATTCACTCTTCGAAGTATCTTTCCTAGTTGACACTGTATCATCCTTCTTCTGCTCCTCAGTAGATGGTGTAGGAGTCTCGATTGTAGTGTCAGGTGGGTTCACCTCGATTGACTTTATTTTTGCTAGTTCCATTGTTTTTGTAGACTGTGTCTCTAGTTGGTTAGGCTCATTTGTATCTATAGGTTACTCGGGTGCTTGAATCTTAGTTGTATCTTTGGTTAGCTTAGGATGAGAGACGTCGGGTTGTACTTGTAAAATGATTTCAACTACTTTTGCAAGTACAAGTAGTTCACCTAGTCGAGATGTACACACATTGTCAGCGTTTAATGCTTCATCTTTGTATTGTCTAATTATTACATCTTTGTCATCCTTATCATCAAGATCACTGTTAGTGATGTCCTCAATGAGTGCATCATCATCGGTTTTCTTTTGCAAGTGGATCTTGACTTGATCCGGTGCATCCTATGAAATTTTGATTTCTTCCTTTTGTTCAGTGATATCAATTACTTCAGTAACTGATATACTGGTGTCTTCTATTTTCTTTCCTTTACTATCATCAATGAAAATACTTTTACCTTTTGAACTGTGTCTCTTTTTAGACAGTTTCAGGAATGCTTCCTGTTCAACTTTCTCTTCTTCTTTTAGAATTGATGTCCACAAAGAGTCACATATGACATCCATATCATCCACATTCTCATCCATAATCTACATAGCTCTATTCTTGACTAAAAATCTAGGCTGATACCTTGTCATGTATTCATTGACCACAACATAGCTAAAGTGTGTGGCTGCACGGCCTAGTGACCATTCTCTTTCCCTTTTCTCTGTTTCTAGTGCAATAGCCCATCTTTCACTTATTTTGTCATCAAGTTCCTTTGGTAGTTGACATGCGAATTCCATCGGTACTCTCTTGAACTTGATCATCATTTGAACAATAGCATGTTCTATCTTTGTCTTGTCCTCAATTGACATGTTGCTAAATTTGCCTATGCCTGGATCATTAATATTTCCATTCTCAATAATATCTTCAATTATTTCTTCTAATGTGATTTCCCTATTATGAACTAACTTGAATTAATCAGGATCATTTTCAGTTTCAGTATCCTCTAGATCTTCCTTATTTCTTATATATTTCCTCTTTTTCTTAGGTGTCTCAGCTACATTCTTGTTCTTTCTCTTGATGTATTTCTTTGTCAGTGTAGTTTCCCTTCTTTTTGAAACTTTTACTGCTTCTACTTTCTACTCGGTTGATTGTGTTGTAGTTGACGAATGTGTCCTCATTCCTTCATGTTCTAGTAGCTGAATATCTTGTTCATCAGTTGTGGGTAGTTGGATTTCTTCTTCATCATTGGTGGGAGGAACCATTGTATTATCCTTTTATTTATCTGACTCGATCTCCTTGCTATCATAGGGTTTGTTAGCCAACTGTAACTAACCTTCAGTTGCTTCTTTAACCAGTGACTCCTTAGGTGAGTTAGATGTAGTTCCATATTTTTCTGTGAGATCCTTTTTCATTTTCTTTGCCCTTCTTGACATTTTACTGATCTCAATGTCTGTTGTGATTCTAGACTTAGCTTCTTCATATACTCCAAACCTACTAGTAGTGATGTCTATTAGTAATGCTAGCAATGCATTGATAGATTTCAAAGTGAAATCATGATTCATTTCATAACCCATTGGTGCTAGCCATTTTGTTCTCAGTTCTACTACCTTTATCATTGAGTGGTCTATGCTTACCACAAAGCATATGTCATCTTCAAATTTACTTACTAATTCCTTTGGAATTCTGCTCCTTTGTTGCATTTTTGTTTGAAATTCCTTGAAGTATGCATTGAACTCCTTGTTTAGATTGTCTCCTAGACTTCTCATCATTTCACCGATTTGAGTAGTTATCGGTTTGTTCGATTTCCAGTTTACTTTTCCAATACCCGGTACATATTTTTGTAGATAGAGAAATGTATAGACAAGCAGTGATCCATACTTACATGTATTGGACTTCTTTTCTTTTATTATCTTCATGTTGTCATGCAGTTGGTGTAGTAGTAGCTCGGAAAGATCAACCTAGTGATCTTTCTTCACAATTTTGTAAGCCATGTCCACGGTGCTGTAGGGTACACTATTGGGTCTACTGGATTGAAATATCTTGTACCTGATGACATCAGCTGTGAATTTTACCACTAGATCTTTGATAGTAGAAATCTTCAGTGCCCTACCATCCCATTGAGCTCCAGTGTTCTTTTCTACGTCAGGATGAGACAAACTTTGAAAGGCTTTGGATTTTTCGGTTGTAGGGTACCCAATAACCCTACTAATAATCTTCTTGGTGACCTCAATAGGTTTATCTAACCAAAATTTACCATCATGAAATCTACTCAGCATAATTCTTATCCAGTCATTGTGAAATGATTGCGGGAAGTATGTAAAACACCGTAACCCTGATTCTTCAATCTTTTTATACTCAAGTTTAATCTTTCCATCCAGTCCATAGACTTGCTGAAAAGTAGCAATAGTCTCAAAATCACATACTTCACCGATCTTGTAGTGAATGTAGGACCTAACATCTTCTATCAACAAAACCCTATCTGGAATACTAGAAAATGTGCCCATATCATTTATTTGTGCTGCAACCTTAGGATGAGATTTGAATTTCTCCTTGGCAAAGTGTGCCCTAACAATTAATTCCACTTCCTCCTCAAAGTTCTGCAATTTGCTTGTAGTTGATGTTGATGCCATAAATTGTTTCTAGGGTTTCAAAAAATAATAGATAACCAGTGTTTGGTAGGTAGATGGACTTACTCGTTATTGTTGAAGAATTGTCATTGGTTTGATCTACAGTAGATTTGAATCTATTCTAAAAATCGTTAGCTCAAACTCTTCTCTGTAAAATTTCCTTTCTTTGAAATCACAATGTAACAATGAACTTTGTTTCTGCGTATTTATAGTTTTTTTGATATTCCCACTCAAACTTTGATGCATTAAATGTGTGACCTAACTTTCGGTATGAAATGGCTGTCAGCTTAGTAATGTCTACAATATCTTTTGCTCGATTAACATAGAATTACTTCATCAGTTTGAATTGTTGTCAGTTAATCTTGTATAATGATTACCGATGGGTAACCAACTCACTTTTCTTGTTTTACCGACTGTGACATTAGTAAACTTATAACATATAAACCATAGTGCATCTTTATTCATGCAGATTTGGTATTTGTACATCATATATAAGGAACCATATGAAAAATATGATCATTTAAAAATGTCAACTCCATACATACCTTTGTCATCTTAAGTGGAGGTACCGATGTCACCCAATCCAGTGGACGAGGTTTCACCGATAGTGTTACTTGACTTAGCATTCTCATTAGATGCCTTCTTCCACATTTTATTCCTTAACTTCATAATTTATACAATGTTATATCCACTTTCAAATATGTGGTTTTCATCTGGTGGTCAATCTCTATAGTTCTTTCTTACATGACTGACCTTGTGATAGTGCAAACATGTCATTCCTGCATTTGTCCAGTTTCTTGATTGTCCAATCCGACTCTTTCTGAAATAGTTTGCTGCAATATGTCCATACTGACCACATGTAGTACAACTAGTCCATGTATTATAATCCCAAACATATGAGTTACCTTGTCTCTTCAGTTGATATGTCTTTCGTTGTAGTTTCTCTTTAGGTGTCCAGACTTATTTCATTTTTGCCTTGCAGTCCCTTGCAGTGTGTCCATGCTTATTACAAGTATAGCATATTTTCTCCTCAGTAGTATTATTAGCAATGTCATTCTTCTTAGCTCTGCATTCATAAGCTGGATGTCCAAATTTACCACAGTAATAACAATATCCATTGAACTTAGGAATGACAAGAGGCTTACCTTGTGCTTTGCTTCTACACACATTAGATGTATGTCCTAGTTTTCCGTAGTGATAGCATCTCAATACTTTAGGTTTATGAGTTTGATTTTTGTTGACTTTTTCAACTTGTTGTGATGATTCTCCTTCACTGGTGTAACCTATACCAGCTCTACTTCCAAATCTTCTCTGATTAGTCAGAAAATCATCAATCTTTTTAGAGTTGTCCTCAACTATCTTCATCATCTCATTATGTTGCTTTTGTGTTTTTATTTCATTTCTTAGTTTTTCATTATCTTCTCCAAGTGTTGCTACATATTCAAGTCTTCTTGATAATTCTCCATTTACTCAGTTCATTTCTTGATTAACTATCATCATCTGATTTGATACTTGGAAGTGACGATTAGTGAGTCTCTGAATTTCATTTTCTTTTGCTCGAAGTTGTTCTATCATCAGTCTTCGGTCTTCAATAGCCAGATTCTAATCTTGTTCAGCTTGTCCACCATTGTTCATGATTTCCACCATTCGCACCATTTGAGATTCATGACCGATTTGAAGTGCTTTCACTTGCTCAGATAGATGCTGATTCTTTTCAGATAATTTAGAGATTATGCTTTCAGATCCATCAGAGATGCTTCCAGAGCTTGATCCAATATGATCAAATATGTCATTAATAGGTTCTTCATGATAACTGACTTCATTCAGCTGAATTGTAAGATTCTTTGTTTCAACCAGTAATTTATCTAGTTCTTCCTTGGCTTGTTTATACTGTTCCACAAACATATGCATTTGTATCTTCTAATTCTCAATAGTCTTGTCAAGCTTGTATCTCTCCATGACTTAGATCTTTACCCTTCAGTGGTTAGATTGTTCAATGAGAGAACTTTGCTTTGATACCAATTGTTGGAATTAGGAGAGATAGGTACTGAGAGGGGAGGGGTGAATCAATGCCCTCAAATACTTAACTTGTAACAATCTTTCAGATATATAACTGAATACTATAATAACCGATCAAAATAACTCGAACATAATTGCATAAATCAATCATCTAGTTAACTTAAGAAAGTAAACAACATGAAATCAATATGACAATCGCATAACACAAGTATTTTGGTAATGCAGAAACCCTTGTTAGAAGGTAAAAACTATGGTGGGGATGACACCCACAAATTATTCACTACTACAGATAGAAAAGGTTTTCCTATTAAGGCTACAAGTTTTGATCACTTCTGGTGATCTTACCCTATTAGGAGTAACATATTAGATCAGCTAGATCTACCTAGCTATAGGATTTAACAACACTATATGAAGTGTGTACTTGGTTAAGAGATTTATACAAAGACTATTAAGTCTACTCGGTTAAGAGATTTATCAAAACTCTATCACAATTGTTATAAAGCAATAGGTAACTATCTGCTAGTTGACAACTCAATTGTCTGAAATAGATCTATAAGTGCTCATCAAAATATCACCTTATTTGTGATGATTCTCTGCTCTGATCTGCTCGGTAGCCTTGTCTGATTTTGCTCAATCTAAAAACCTCTGTACTTTGTTCTGCTCAGTAAACTGATTGTCTTGAAGATAGGCAATTTCTTCAAGTGCTCCGTGATTCATATATATTAGTTCAACAAACTTATAAAATGGTGTGAACATATACAATATATAGTGTTCTATTTTGTTGCTTAAGCAAAAATTAGGTTACAAAGAATAATCATAACCCTAAGATCTACGGTGCAAAATAACCTAGATCAGCTATTAAAAATAAGATAATCATTGTATTTAATGAATATCTTTTACAATAAATGCTCCTCGATCTTGGTAAACCATTTTATGATCCATTGTAACCATCTGCTTAGAATAATGTGCCATTTCTGATTACTATGTCATTTTCTGTGATCATCGGTAAACACTGTATAATCTACTCGGTGTATACTGTGATGCTCAGTGTTTACTAACCGTTAGTGTTGGTGTCGCTGGTGCTTAGTTAACTATGTGATGCTCGGTGTAAAGGCTTTACCGACTACTCTATCTTACTTCTAGTTACCGACTGTCTCAATATAAATGACTGACCGACCTATTTACTATCCTTTGATACTAATGACAACCTTAAATGCTCAATAGAGATTAACAGATGTCTCTGGAAACTCCTCAACTATCCCTCTATAGATGTTGAAGGCTACCCCTTCCAAAACTACTTAAAAGAACTAGTCATGATCAAACAAGGATGGAAGTAGAACATGTCCCAAAGAACCATGTGTCCCCCCAAATGATAAATAGAGCTCTTGAAAGTGTTGTGCATAAGGATCCACAATCACGTCAACCTTGAAAGACTGATGATGTAGATAATGGACAAGATGGTCAGAGTGTTCCCTCACAATAATTGAAGAAGGATCTATAGGATTTGAGAGATACAAATCCATAGAATGCCAAGAATACCTGCATGCAAATAAAATGTTACAGGAGAGAAGAAGAAAGAAGAAAAAGGAAAAACTCAGAAGTTACTCAAAATGTGAGAGCAAAAATATGATCCAAGTTATGAAAAAATAATTACAAGGTTCAACTTATAAAGGTGAACAAAACCCTAAAGCTTAAAAAATCTAGGTTGCACATTAATAATTAATAAAATAATTAATTATTAATGCACCTAAGAGAAAGCTTAAGCACTAAAGAGTAATAAATTAATGAATTAAATCAATATGATTTAATTAGTAAGAAAACTAAATATTACTCTAACAAGATCTTCCTCATCAAAGAGAAGATGTATATCATCAATAATGTCTCTCGTATATACAATGTAGGAATCCATAAAACAAACTACAATGTTTGTGAAGTAATCATCCCATGATATTTTAACTCAAAGAAAAATTGTACCTAGCTGTACCAAATCATATGGACCTATCACTATAGCAATATATGCATGTAGAATGTTCTAATATTGTGACTTTAACCTTAGATTGTCTAAAAGATCCCCCATAAGTGAACCTACTGGATCAAGAGTCTATCTAACCCAATGAGGTCTAGTAGAAGATGCTGAAGTAGTATCCTCAACCTTAAGTTTACCAAGAAATGGTGTAATCATGCATATAGGGGTTGTGGTAGATGAACCATATGAATCACTGCCACTACTGTCACTATCAGTTTCGACAATATCTGAAGTATGGAGAGGAGTATAGGATAAGATAGGTGAAATTTCATCAAAGTGAAAATTCCTCTCTATGAATATCTTATGAGTCTCAAGATCCATAAGTCTATATGCCTTTACACTTTGTTCATATCCAATGAATGTAAAAGGCCTAGTTTGAGGTTCCTTGCATTTCTTTGAATATATATGTGCTCATGCTAGACAACCAAATACTCTGAAGTGTTTCACAACTAGTTTTATTCTACACCATGCCCCAAAAGGAGTCATCCCATCTAAAGAATTATGAGGAGATCTATTAAGGACGTGATTGGAAAAACTTATAGCTTCTACCACAAGTGATGGATCAAGAGACTTGGCTTCAATCATGCAACTTGCCATTTCCTTAAGAGTTCTAATCTTCATTTTTGCAACTCGTGTTTGCTATGGACTAAATGTAACTAGATTCTACAGATCAATACCATCAAGTTCACAAAAGTCTCTAAGTCCTGAGTTCACATATCTACTTTCATTATCTACATGAAGAACCTTAAAGACTCTTCTTGATTTATTCTCAGCATTAGCCTTAAAGCTTAGAAACTTATCAAACACTTCATTCTTGAGACCAAGAAAGTAGACCCATGAGTAGAAGGAAAATTCATCATTGAAGGAGAGGACATATCATCCCTTATTGAATATTGTCACTGGAAAGGGGCTTGCTAGAACACTATGAACCATCTCAAGAATAATTGATGCTCTCAAAGGCTTCTCTTTTTCAAAATTCTCTTCAAGATGCATATCCATTGAACACATTGAACATTCACCATTAGAATAATTGATGGTAGGTAGACCTTTGACCATACAATTTGAGCTAAGATGCTAAAGTTAGAAGAAATCAAGATGTCCATACCATTCATGCCATAGTTTACTTTGTGATTGAGTATGAGTCAACAACGCATGTAAAGGAGACTTAGGCACAAAGTAGGAGAAAGAATAAATCTTTGTGTCATAATTAGCTTTACCCACTACAACCAATGAATCATCCTTAATATTTCACACCATTACTGCATCAGGAAGGAACTCAACTTTATTTCCACCTCCATAGTGATTGATTTGGTAAATTGAAGGGATATTGGTGCTAAGGTTAGGAACATAGAGAACATCTTTGAACTCTCCATTTTACATCTTAACTAGTCCTTTCCCTTCAATCTCCACTTGTGCATCATTACCTACAAATATATGAGGTACCTTAGATGGTTTTAATGAATAAAATTGCCCCTCTGAAGCACCCATATGATGTGTGGCACTTGAGCCAAGAATCCATTCCTCTGAAGAACTTTAACTTTCCATAAGTTCTTTCCCTTTTACCTTTGAAGTGGATGGAGATGAATCCTTGGAAGTATTTGGCACATTGATTTTGTTCTTCTTAAGTAAGTTTTCCAACTCATCAATTATTTTAGTCTTGCAATAATGCTCATCATGATTTGGTTTCTTGTAATATGCACAAAATAATTTATCCTTCTTGTTGTTGTTTCCCTTGTTGTTGAAAGAAGAATTGCCTTGTTGTGAGGAGGAAAATTATTGTGTCTTTGATTATGATTTTTTCTTCCACTTCTTTTTATTTTTGTTGAAACCTTTTCCACCTTGATTTCTTTGGTTCTCATTATTAGCCACCAATGCCAAAGACTTTGAATACTTGAGAATACCCATATCCATCAACTTTGACTATGTTATAATAACTGAGAGGGGGGTTAATCAATTATCCACAGTCCCAAATCAAAATGTATAATTCAAAACAATTTACTTAAACTTCTCTAGCTCGGTAACATAAAATACTATATTGTTTGTGCTCTTACCGATTACTAGTAAATAACATATAATGATTACCGATCAAATCCAACATGCAATATGCAAAGTATGATAACAAACAATCACCAAAATGAACACATAACACAAAATATTTAACATGGAAACCTTGTGAAGGGAAAAACCACCTGGGACCAATTGTGTGTGTGAATTTTGTACCTAGCTGTAGACACAACACTTCAGTAAAACATTAGAGGTTAGCAAAATCAAAATTTGCAAATAAATGAAACTAAGCTAACTAGGCGATTTACTGCCTTCTAGTAGGTGTGAGTATGATGTTCTCAGATTCAAATCGAGATTAGTGACAATGCAACACCTAAACAAAGGATTTGAATGCAAAAGAATGAAAGACTATATGAATTCAGATTAACCTATATTTTTGTATTTTCTATGCAATAATATGAGAAACTATATGAATCTAAGCTTTATGAATGAAATTGAATGTAGATTTAATCTAAGAATGCTATGAATGATATGAAATCTATGATATGAAACTATGCAAAACTATGATCAACAATGAAAGATCTAACAAATCGCCTGTCGCAAGTGCTTAATCCTTCAATCGCCAATTCGCCAGAGTAATTGTGCAAATTTGAGTGTTCATGATTATGAAGAGCTGAGCCTTGATTTTATAGAAATCTAGGGCTTTGAGGATGTAGGAGAAAAGCCATAAATCACTCTTGATAAACTCAGGTTGATTTTTGAGTTAACAAGAAATTAAGAATAATTAACTCACAAAAATCATGCAAAAGTAGTTTTTATCTCAAAATAGAGCTTTAGTTCTCTTTTTAACTCATCATCAGATGTTGAGTTTAATTTTAAAATTGATTATTAATTTCTAGTTGCCTACTTTTCTAATTGTGCATGATTTAATTATAAATTAATTTTAAAAATAAAGTGATTTATTCTCAACTTAACTAATTTTTTAATTAAAACAATTGATTTATGGGTTAATCAATTATTAAATCAAACTTTATTCTAAAATTATATTATTAAAAATTAATAATTGACATTAATTAATTAAATAAGAATTTAATCAATTAGTCATGAGATTTTAGATTTATTGTCAAAATTAAATAACATAATAGAATTAAATTTAATTAAATAATTAAGTGGCAGTATTTAATCTGATTAATTAAATATTTAGAATATTCAATTGATCAAACTTTAGGATAAATAGAGTTTATCACCAAATAACTATTAAATTAAAGATAATTAAGATAAATAGGAATATTGCTAGGAATATTCGCTAATGAAGAATTAGGATAATCAATTTTTGATAAAATGATGTGCAAATGTGCCTTAGGTTAGGACTTTGATGTCGATTTCATTTGATTTGAAGATGTAGGAGGTTAATGAACCTATAGACCATTTTTGGGGTATTACAGTTTGCTCCTCTTTGAATTACTATGCAAAGCGTAGTGGTTGAAAGAATAGTCTATGTTTGATAAAGGTGTATGAAAGTGAATTGAAAGATTAACTGATTCTGAGATAGAAACCGATTGAAAGATTTAAAGATTTAAGATTTAGGTCCTGATTGACCAAAGATAATGTTAACTATAGCAACAATGAACCAGTGATTACGAAAGAGTGCCAAAATGCCTGATTCTGAATGTTATGTTTGCGAAGAAGTGAGTGACCAATTCCAGACCTGATTTTCCAAAGAGAATCATATTGGTATCACATCTTGAACCCATCAGTTACGAAGAAACAAGGAAATAACACTAATGAACTGATGGTTATGAAAAGTTGATATAGTTTACAAAATAGATTTAGGATACCAGATTGATATGGATCTCGCTAAATCTGATATACCCCAAGAGATGATAGATTTTCCCCAAGCGATGAGGACTTTAGATGAATCAATAACTAGATGTGGTTGTTGTCTTGATCACTGAGGGTAGAAATTTGATTGACAAAATTAGAGTTACAGACTTTGCATAATGTGTAATACCATGCCCCCTTCGGGATTAAAATTGAAATCTAACAAGAAAAGTCAGCGTTGAATGGTTTAGAAGCATGTTAATTGATTTGAGAAGTGGTTGTGCACATCTAGAGACATGTTTTGCATCATTTAGAGGTCCTAGAGACAAAGTTTGACTAGGTTTGACCATGAGTTGTCTATGGTTGACCAAGTTGAAATTTGGATAGTTTGATGTAAGATAATCAGTTAAGTTGAATTCTGGATTTCGGTGATGAGTGAAGGTTGATTATGCAAGCAGTCAGACATCCTGGGTCTGAAAATTTTAAATCATAATTTTGACATAGTAAATGATCTAAAATTTCAATTTTGATCCCGAAAATGGGTTAAGAACATTGAAATTAGCCAAGGGTGCAATTTTCATGGAAAATGAATCACTTTTGAAAATTAGGTCAAAAGCTATATAAGGACCAAAAGGGTCATTTTCAATTCATTATTCACATTTGACTTTTGAAACCTTGTGGAGCCCTCTGAGCGAAAAAAAAAAAATGACTAAGCCGAAGGTACCTATCTCTTCCCATCAATTTGAGCACAGTCAAAGACATCAACAATCTCCGCAGTATCGACATCCGGTAAGTGGACCTTTTGCCTCTTCGTAAATTCCATTTTTTTATGTTTGTAACATTTTTAGGTTGTTTTTCGTACAATTCAATTTTTCAATTCTCACATGCATGGAAACTTGTACGACTATCCTCTGTGACTCGTACAACTTTTCAATGTCCTATAGATTGTCATATCAAAACCCCTCGAAACTCAATTGAGAGGGACCCAAGGGTCATACGACGTTTCGTCGGGTCCCTCATCTGTCATATGGTGAGACCTAGAAAGTCGTATATGCATGGTTTGTCATATGGGACCTTGCTAAAACTCATACGAGTTTTGATGCTAGACTGTATTGTCGTATGGAAAATAGTGAGCTTAAAACTCATCTTTAGGTCAATTTTTTTGATTTTCTGATTCCTTAGGCTGATTACTGAGCATTTAATGCACCTTCTGAGATAGTGAACTTTTGAATTACTATACTGTTAGCCTATTGTTCAACCAAATAACTAATAGGATTATGTGTTTCTATTCTATATAGGTCATATATCCCGACATTCATGTGCGTATCTCTCATCCTTCTACTTATAGACTATGCATTTCTCTTCCAGACCCTATGAGGGTACATTTAGTTGCTTGTGGTTTTGAGCATTTGATTCAGTTTCCTGAGATTAGGGTTAACCATGGACTATTGACTACATTGATAGAGTGATTTCATTTAGAGACCCAAACTTTCCATCTACGCATTGGAGAGATTACTATCACACTTGAGGATGTATATAGGATATTGTGCATTCCATTTCATGGTCCTCATCTAGATTATGTGAGTTCATGGTAGTCTAGATTACATGTCTTCAGATGTTTGTTTGGAGATGATACACAACTTACTGGTTCTATTTCTTGGGAGTTATTAGTGCAGCACTATGGGTAGACCCATAGATTAGAGTGTATCATATTAGGCATGATAGGAGGTATCATTATGTCTGACCATCAGCAGAATGATCTATTGATGGGCTAGGCCCCGATGGTGGCATGATTGATGGCCACTCCTTCTGAGTTAGCTTGGGATCAGTGCATGCTTGTACATATGTTCTCTAAGATGCATGAGATCATGTATCAGGAGGGTAAGTCTTTTGTTTCCTGTGCATTGGTACTTCATATATGGGCCTGGGAGCACAACCAGTATGTCAAGATCAACGCTAGCCACAGGAGCCGGTCATATATATATACTCTGGTTATGTTACATAGGTGCACATGGGTCACATAGAGTACTTTAGGTGGTGTCTCGATGATATGACTTTTGTCGTATGGAGACCGTACTTGTTGATAGAGGCCTGGCCCACTGTGAGGGAGCAGTTTAGTTATTTCTGTCAGAGCCGTGTACTGATTGGGTGATCTACTACTGTTATTGAGTGCTTCCTAATCACTAGAGTATGGAGGTAGTATGGCATCATTCAAGATGCACTGGAGGAGCTTGCAGCTTATGCATGGATCCATAGAGAGCTCAGATTAGGATGGGGTCCTAGATTGTCCTATGCTCTTTGTACATAGGAGTACAATGGTATTATTGGTAGAGATTGGGACTATCGAGTAGATGTGCCAGATGAAGGGGTCACAAATGGATTCATTGGATGGCTTACATAGCATTCCATACATAGGTTTTCTGATCCTACAAAGTTGACACCTTCCATGGATAATTCTGATTGGTCGAGGATAGAGATGTACACAGGTACAGATGCCCCAACCTACACCTTCAAGGCTGAGAGAAGTATTCACACCTCTGTAGAGACCATCTAGTCAGATAAGACCACCTCATCCCTCTAGTTCTTCAGTAGGCAGACCTGCAATTTTACATAGGAGATCGACTAGAGGAGAGAGTGGTACTTTGGGTAGTGTGGGCACAATAGATAAGGTACTTGGTGCATAACAGGATGTGGGTGCCCATTAGGATCCTTTATAGGGTGATACCTATTTTGATCTTGGTGCTAAGGTTAGATGCCATAAGGTATAGAGAGTAGAGTTCACTGAGTAGCCAGTGGTAGATATGGATATGCCTATGATAGATATAGATCCTAGTGTACCATTGACTCCTCAAGAGATCATTAGATGGCTTATATTATAGATTAGGGACTTGAAGGTATGGAGCACTCGGTGGGAGGAGTGATTCACTGAGGTTGATAGATAGAGATCTGAGCTCTGAGAGGAGAACAAGTGATTATAGACAGAGGTGACACATCAAACCTTGAGAGCTACTTATTATGTTTTTGCATACTACATTCTTGTTCCTACTACTCAGAGAGTACCCACATAGTCTTAGTATATGATAGCTTCAAAGGGAGTGAGGGAACCTAGAGACAAGGTAGTGCCTGATGCACCACCACCACCTCCACCAAATGCAGAGGATCAGGTAGACAGCTAATCTATCTAAATATTTTGATATTTTTGCTCTTTTGTTCATGTATACTGTGTTGACTTTTGATAGCTCACATGAGCTTATTCTTTTGTACTATGTGCCAATAGTGCACTCTTGACTAGTTCAAGTTATATGATATGAGATCAAGATTTTGGTTGTGATTTCATGTGTACTTGTCATTGTTTTGATTTATGATGATACCATGTGATGTAAATGCTATGAATAGTATATAATGTATGTATGGATTTATGCAATGCAATGGTTTCTTTCAAATGTATGAATGTTATGCAAATGCAATTGATTATGGAAAATATATAAAAATGTATGGAATGTAGATGCAATAGATGAAATGATCATGAATATGTAATGTAAATGCAATGATACACATGATATGTTTTGCAGGTATTGATGAAGACAAGTACTCAGTCTTATGTCAAAAAGGATGTTTAACCCAGGATGGTGACTGCTTGCGATTCTATGAGGAAACCTTCTTGTGAGATTCAGCTCTTCATTTCCATTTTAAGTTTAGTTTAGGAGAATTTTTTAAGTGTTCAAGTAATTTGTGAGATCATGCAATCATGCAAAGTGTAAAATGAAATGCAATCCTAAGACCTAGGACCTAGTCATTGATCATGTGTTGATTTGTTGTCATCATTGAACTTTTTAGGTAACTGGATAAATCAAAACAACATCCACTAGTTATTAAACTATAGACATATGAATATTGATTTGTATGCACAAGAATCAATACAATACCCACTTGTTTAGATAACCATGGACATATGAATATTGATTTTATTTTTGGAATGTCGGATTAGATATAAGCACCAAGGCATAAATGCCAGGATGTCCTGAATATCATGTCCATTTTGATATAGCAATTTGTATAAGCATCAAAACGTAAATGTTGTGATGACCAGAATATGCCTTGTGGAGAAAACACATCAAGCAGTCAAGAGATCATTCTAAATCCAGTTTGAATTATCCGTAGTGACCCTTTATCATTCACATCCTTAGGTAAGATTGTGTTTCACAATAGGAGAAAGAACTCACTCAAAAAGACAATGGTTAGATCAAAACTCCCTTGAATTTTATGGGTATCAATGGTTGAGGTACTCATGGCCATCCAATTCGAGATAGTGGCTCTTACAGACAGATAAATTTTCAATCCATAATTTCCAAAGTTGTTAGATTTTCACATACAAGCAGAAAACAAAGAAAAGATTATGCCCCTAGTCATCACTCTCTAAATCCTATAAAGGACATCATCAAAGAGTTCAAAGGGACAAAATATGAAAAAATCTCAATGCGAATCAATAAGCATACAAGGAGATAAAAGAATGTAAAAGCATAGATCATTTTCAGTTTGTGTTTGATTACGTTGTTGTAGATGCAAAATCTTTTCTGGAGAGGAGATAGATAGACATACTTAGATGTAGATTCAAAGGACTCTGAGTGGATATGACATGTCTTAAGATACACTGGAGGCCATAGGATATGACATTTATTTCTCCCAAGTTTGAAACATTGACATGATACATACGCTTGAGCTGATTGGTGTAGAGACTGACTTATTGAAAACATGAATGCAGAAACAAACCAGGAGATATGTAAAAACTAAAGCAAGACTAAAAGCTGGGAAAGACCAAGATTACGCTAATAGATGGAGCATTTGAAACAAGTGGCGCCCGTTTGCCAGGTTTTCACCATCTTGGCAGAGATTCTATTTTTGCTACCAAGGCACTTTTTCTTTTTCTTCTTTTTTTGTATTTTTATCTTTTCCAATTTTTTTGTGTTTTTCCAATTTTTTTAAATTTTTTTGTACTTTTGATATTTCTTGATTTTTTTGTGATACATCAAGGTGCCTATTTTCTAGGTTTTCACCAAGATGCTCATTTTTTCTGGACTTTTTCAGATTTTTATGATTTTTTCAGGACATTTTACCATAGACTGAATACCTTAGGCATAGAATTTCTTCAGTTTGAGAACTTTGATTGGTTCTCAAAGCTGTTCTCCTTTAGTCATTGAGACTTGATAGGCTCCAGAGCCAAAAGTAGTAGTGATTACAAAGGGACCTAGCTAGTTGGGTTTAAACTTCCCCTTGCCCTCTCTATGTGATTGATTTTTAGGATTCTCTCTCAAGAATAGATCACCAACCTGAAATTTGTTGTGTCTAACTTTCTTGTTGTAACCTCTAGATATTCTCTTCTGATATACTCTGAGATGATCATATGCTGTTTGTCTATGCTCATCTAGTAGTTCAAGTTCTTGCAACCTAGATACTCTCTAATCATCATCAGTTACTAGACCATGCATTCTAATTCTTAGTGATGGGATTTCAACCTCAATAGGCAGTACCACTTCAGACCCATAAACTAAAGTGAATGGTGTAGCCCTAGTGGGTGTTCTGATACTTGTTCTGTAAGCCCAGAGAACTGGATTGATCATGAGATGCTAGTCTCTTCCTATTTTATTAACTATTCGGTGTAAGATTTTCAATAGATTCTTGTTAGAAGCCTCTGCTTGTCCATTCCCTTGAGGATAGTAGATTGATGACCAATGTTGTGTAATCTTGAATTTGGCACATATATCATCTAAGTCTCTATTCTTGAATTTTCCACTATTATTTGTGACTATAGAATGTGGAATACCATACCGACATATGATGTAGTTCAAGATGAACATTGACATTTGTTTTCCAGTTGCTTGAGTCAAAGGAACTGCTTCTACCCATTTTGTAAAATAATTCATCGTTGTGATTATATGGATATGTCCATTAGAAGAATGAGGATGTATGACTCCTATAAGATCAAATGCCCATTGGTGAAAAGGCCATTGTGTAATAAAGGGAATTAGATCTCTCCCTAGTGCATGAATTAAGTTACCGTGTACTTGGCACTTTTGACAGTTCTTAGAAAACTTGATAGACTCTCTCTCCATTTCCAGCCAATAGTACCCAACCCTATAAGTTTTTAGGCTAGTGTTAAACTGTTCGAGTGTGACCCAAAAATACCCTCATGGACTTCCTCTAATGCATTTTGGGACTCTTCCCATTCTAAACATCTAAGTAGTGTACGATCTAGACCTCATTTGTACAGATTGTGACCAATGATGACATATCAGGATGCATTGAAAATAAGGTATCTCTTTTCATGGCGATTAAAGGTATCATGAATGATTTGGTCTTTGAGATAAGAGAAAAGGTTTTTATAGCGGGATGAATAATGACCAACAATAGTGCACATCATGTAGGTTTTGAGGGAATCATATGCAGGATAGGATAGTGCTTCCACCAAAAACTCGTAGCATAGCTCATGTTCGGGCTGCTATAATAAAGTAGATAGCATTGCCATTGCATCAACAACCTTCTTCTCTATTCTAGGAATTTGCTCAAATGTGATAGATATGAAATATTTCTTTAGATCATCTACCATTCTCTTGTATGGGATGAGATTTTCATCTTTTGTTTGATACACATCATTGACTTGGTGTATTACAAGTTGTGAGTCTCCATGAATGTGTAATTTTGTTACTCTCCACTCAATTGCTATTTTCATACCATTAAGAAGGGCTTCATATTCAGCAATGTTGTTTGTACAAGGAAATTTGATTCTTAATGTCTTGGGAATGGAGTATCCTTGAGGAGTGATAAAAAATATGCCTACTCCAGAGCCATTCTGTGTGTAGGAACCATCAAAGAACAATTGCCATTCTCTAGAAGAAAGATTCATGATAGAAGAATCTGGGAATTCCATTTGCATTGGAGTATCATCAAACAAAGGTGCATCTACTAGTTGATCAGAAATAACCTATCCTTTGATAGCTTTTCATTCAACATATTCAATGTCAAATTTTCTTAAGAGCATGACCCATTTGGCTAATCTACCCATGACAACATCTTTTCTTAGTAGGTACTTTAATGGATCAATCTTAGCTACCAAATGTGTAGTATGAGCCAACATATAATGTCTCAATTTCTATGATGTAAAGATCATAGCTAGACAAGCCTTTTCAATCATGGAATAGTTCTTTTCATATGCTACCAATGTTCTATTGATATATCATATAGCTCTTTCCTTCTTGTTCTCATCATGCTAGCGAGAAATGCCCCTGGTGATGTATCTATAGCGGAGACATATAAGATCAATGGCTTCCCTTGAATAGGAGGCATCAAAATAGGAGGATTTGATAGATATTTCTTGATATGATTAAAATTATTTTCACAATCCTCATTCCATGCAAAGGTTACACCTTTATGTAATGTCCTTGTGAAAGGTTGTGATATGTCTGCTAGCTGAGAGATGAAGCATCTAATAGATTGTACTCTCCCTTGTAATGTTCTCATTTGACTGATATTCTTGGGAGGTTGCATCTCCATGATAGCTTTAACCTTAGCTAGATCTACTTCAATTCCTTTCTTTGAAACAATTTATCCTAAGAGCTTTCCAGAAGTGACACCAAAAGCACACTTCTTAGGGTTCAGTCTGAGACTAAACTTTTCCATTCTACTAGTATTTTGCTCAAATAATTTAGTTGTTTAGATCTCATCATAGATTTTGCTAAAGTATCATCCACATAATCCTCCATGGTTCGATGCATCATGTCATGAAAAATAGATGTCATAGCTCTCTGATATGTAGCACCAACATTCTTAATCCCAAATGGCATGACATTCCAACAGAAGGTACCCCACGCACATGTGAAAGCAGTTTTCCCTTGATCCCCTGGAGCAATTTTGATTTGATTATATCCAGAAAAACCATCCATCAAAGAATACATCTCAAAGCCTATGGTCATGTCCACTATCATATCAATATTAGGTAATGTAAAATAATCCTTAGGGCATGCTTTGTTTACATCTCTAAAATCTGTGCACACTTTGATTGATTATCTAGTTTAGAAATAGGTACAATATTAGAGATCCATTTAGCATAGTCAATAACACAGATGAATCTGACTTTTAGTAGTTTCTCTAATTCAACTTTGACCAAGAATGCAACATGTGGATGCATCTTTCTCAATTTTTGCTTAATAGGTTTGATGTTTGGAGCTATGGATAAATGGTGCATTATAAGATCAGGATCCAACCTAGCATAGCTAAGCATTTCCATGAAAAATTGATCTTCTTTTCTATTAGGAATGTTGTAAATTTTTTCTTTTCTTCTTCTGATAAGGATTGTGCTACATGGATCAATTGTGGTTCTTCTGCTATTCCCAAGTTGATAGATTGAGTGGGCTTAATTAGAATTGGAGATCTATCCTGTAAACGACTTGAAATGACATCAAATATCTCATCCTTAGGCACCTCAGAGAGGTTTTCACCTTTAGATACATCTTTTATTTTTACTTTTGTAGGTTCTGAGACTTCCACAAAGTGGTTTTCACCCTCAGAACTCCTTTTATTTTTATTTTTATTCTTATTTTTTTGACTAAGATACTTGATGTACGACTCTGTCATGCTAATGGTTAGTTCACTGATGGAAGTCCTCATAGGCTCAACTGCATTGAGGTAGCAAGCAAGGGCATAGTCATTTGGAAAGGTATACATACCTTGGCTCATTTTTGTAGATGTTTGGTCAAGAAGTTTAGGATGTTGGATAGTCAAAGTGGTGAAAGATTGGGAAAGAGTGTTTATGGATATGGATCTGTCATCATTGGTCCTAACCTAATGCTCAAGTTCAAAGTTGATATTATAACTTAAGACGTTCAATTTGTGAATAGGCTCAATGTCATTATGGGAGTCCACTTCAGCCATCGGTGGATTAGACTCGTTAAGTTTATCATTTCTCTCTAGACTTACATTGGGTTTAGGTGCATATTGGTGAATAACATCAACATGATTTTTTGTGATAAGCTCATCTTCCTCTGGAATGGCTCCCCATTCATAGTCATTAGATTATTCATCTATGTCTCTAGGAAATTTAAGAACATGAGTAAAGTCAGGATGAATACCCCAAGAAGGGTTACCCTCAGATTCTGATTTGAATTCATACTCATGGGAATCTGTCTCAAAATAACTACCACCTTCCTCTTTGTCTATTTGATTGTCTTTGAGATTAGCTGGTGCATGTGGTGCAACTATCTCTTGCTCCATAATAGGTTCTTGTGTTTCTACTACATTGATTCTTTTTACTAGATCATCTTTAGCTTCAAGGAGGTCTTTTATTTGTTTAGGCAAACACTCATAAGGAATGAGCTCTTCAGTGGTGTCTGAATCATCACTATCAAATTATTCTGTCATGTCTCCCTTTAATTGAGTTTCTATGGAGGGCTCAATTTGTTCTAAGACATGTGGGGAGTTCTTTCTAAGATAGAAAGGCTTCTTCTTTGTATTGTCTTAAAATGGAAGCACTTCCATGTTAAGAGCATTTAGCCCTATGAGTAAGTGGTTTGGGGTCACATCGAATGCCTTGAATTGATCTTTTCTTTGATCTAGCTTTCTTCCCACTTTCCACTTCTTTTCTGCTTCATTCTGGGTGAAATTAGGGTTAGGATCTGAAGGATTCTCCTTAATTTCCCTCTTCTATGGCTCTATTTTCTAGGTAGGGTTTAGAAATGGATCCTCCTAGCCTTCATCATGGTAATCATTGGATTTTATGTCTATCCTTGACATTCTATCCTGCTCTAGCATTAGTTTTAGGTTTCTGGGCATACCCGGGACCTCCTGACTGGGTTCTGAGTCAATCTAGGACTAGGGTCAGATTTGAGGTCAAACTTGACTAGGTCAGCATCAAGCTCAGACCTAACTTGGTCAGGTCCAACCTCAATTTTTCCCCCTTTCTCCAAATTTGCAATTTCCAAAATTTTTAGGCTTTGGGCCTTCGGGATATTTAGTTTCCCGCCTCCGGGTTAATCATTTTGGGTTTCAGGATGGTAAATCCTTTAATTACATTTAATCTAGGTATATTTTCTAAAGGTTAGGACCTAATTGGGATTTAATTCTCCAAGGTGGCCCCTCTAGAGGATTGTGCCCTAGTTCATTATAAAAGGGGGCCTTCCTCTCTCATTTTTCATATCTCAAGTTTTCATGCTCAAGCACTCCCAAGCAAGGTGATCAAACATCCATTAATTCAAGCATTCAAGTTTTCTTCTCCATCCAAGTTCTCCATTAAAGATCAAGGATTCAAGCATTCAATCCATTGAAGGGATTTGGTTCAAGCATTCAAGATTCATCATTCAAACCCTAGATCTAGCCATTATGATGTTGTGATCTTCCTTCAAGGTCCTTTGTTCATCTTCAAGATCCATTTCATTCTCTTATCAAGGTGGATTCTAAGCATACAATCATGGAGGTTTGATTTACATTTATTGTTTTGTTCAAGCTTTCATATCAATATACTTGTTTACATTCAAAATACAATTACATATCTATTGAATTGCATAGCTTCATTGTTAGATCCTTTTCTACTACTTGCTAGCATTCCTATTTCAATTTCAATATTAAGGTTGATTCCAAACCGGGGTTTGACCAAGGCAAACCCCTCAAACAAACAACAAAAACTCTCTTTTTCTTGTAGGTACAAGTGCAAAATTTTGGATTTGGGAGCAAGTTTGGATACCCTTTTCAGAAAACTTCTAGGATCTGCGAACAAAATTTGAATCGAACTTCAAATAAAGAATGTGGTATTTGACCTTTTATGAGGGTCAAACTCAAGCTGAGCCATCTTGAAGAAAGATTTCTGGGTTTTCTCCATCTTAGCATTTCCAGTCTAGGACAGGTTTTAAATTTTTTTGAAAGTACACATAGACATCAGAATTCAACATTTTCCAAATTTGCCCTAATTTGAGGTTAGTATTTGTATTTCAATTCCAAGTATAACATAATAATTCTCCTCCATAGGGAAAAATTGTATTTACTCTCTCTCTTCCATATTCTTCACAAAATTGATTCAATTGTGTATTAACCTTGTTCTTGATCAAATTGGATCTCCTCTTTGGGGAATTTGGGTTTTGAGAATAGATCTCATATTTCCCCCTTTACATCTGAATAGAGGTGAATCCATTTTACCCCTATTCATTCTTATATCCTAGACCTATTGTATTCTTGTTTGCTCATCCATGATGGTCAAGAGGTGATAGAAGACCTTTACCCTGTAGTCCTAGAGGTCCTTTTCCTTTATATCCCATTTTAGTGATCAATTTGTCCCTTAGGCCATATGACTTAAAAGGGATCTTCAATGTTTTAGATTCACATGTTTGAACAATTTGAGATTCAGGTTCATCTTTGTATAGCCATGCAAGCAAAACTTCATCCTCTTCAAACTCTTGTTTAGACACTTGTTTAGCAACAAAATTTCCTTTAGATGCCTCAAGAGGTTCTTTATACTCCTTTTTAGACTATTTTAGAGTTTGTCCATAGGACTTAGGTGAGATAGGGAGAGATGTCAAAGATAAGACTGGTTCTATAGTATATTCTCCCATACCATTTTCTTTTATTTGAACCTCTTTAGCAATGTCTTCCATCTTGGATGTTGAAGCAATGTCTAGCTTCTTAGCGGAAGATTCTTTGTTATTAGGAACAAGTTTATCAACACTTTCTTTTAATGCATTGCAAGTTGTATATAGATCAGCTAGAATCGTCACCTCTACCCCTTCATAAGGGAATTTCAAACACTGATGGTACATAGAAGGAATAGCTTTCATTGCATGTATCCAAGGTCTCCCTAGAAGGATGTTGTAAGCTAAAGGTAGATCAAGAACTTGACATGTAGTATATCTAATGACTGGACCTATTTTGATAGGTAACACTATTGTTCCCTTGGAAGATCTTTCTTTCTCATCGTATGCTTTGATAGTTATCTTCTTTCTAGGATCAATGGCCATTTCTAAAAATCCCAATTGTGTAATCAAGCTAAAAGAAAAAATGTTAAGACCAGCACCCCCGTCTATCAACACATGTTTGACATGATGGTTTTGGATCAAGACTTCAATATGCAAGGGCTGGTTATGCGGATGACTCAAGGAGTTATCATCTTCCTCTAAAAAGGAAATATACTATAGAGATGTAAGATGACCAACCATAGTCTGGAATCTATCTAAATCAAGCTAATCAAGAACATTGGATTCAAGCAGAGCTTTGTCTAGGATGTCTCTATGAGCTGGAGATATCCGAAGCAACTCAAACATGGAGATTTTTGCATTTGTATGCTAGAGTTGTTGGACAATACTGTATGATGTAGGCCTTGTGTCTTTAGGATTTGAATATTTAGATGTAGCCTTATGTTTAGAAGAAGATGAAAGATTAAAAGGCACCTTAGGGACATTGGATGAATATGGTATTTGTCCTTGCAGATGTGCCTAAGCTTGTGATCGATTAACTGCATTAGCTGATTGATTTTCTCTATCTTTCCTTACAATTGTGATGACATTGCAATGCTCAGATAGACATGGGTCAACCATATTGATAACAACATCATTCCCAGAGTAGGCATAATTGACTTTAGCACCCATATTAGGCTAAGAAAAAGAATCTTCTTTACCATGTTTCAGAAATGGTTCCATGAATGTCGTATGATCATTATTTCTCTTATGATTATCAATCATGATTTCTCCATTATCAATTTTGTCTTGTATGATGTGTTTCAAGTGAACACAGTTATTAGTCTTATGACCCTTATTGTGATGGAAGTCACAAAAATCATTCTCTCTCCACCATTTTGGTTTAGGTTTAGGATCAAACACTTTTATCTCAGGCAAGTAGATGTTTTTGTTAGCCAATAGAGTTTTCATGGTAGATTCTAAGGATTCTCCAAGAGGAGTGAATTTTCAGTTAGGATCTATGGCCCAAGGTTTATAATCAGATGACTTCTTGTGGGGTTCTATTGTTTTAGCTTTAGAATCTTTGATCTCTTGGGCACCAACAGTGAGATTGAAAGCAGGTGCCTTAGATGGGGCACAGATAGTATCAACAATGTCATCAGTGACAACACCATCAGTGACCTGATTCAAGAAGATCAAATGACGCAACCTTGTCAAGATTGGATTGATTGAAGATTAGACTGGATGTAAATGAAGGATACTGTGCCATAGTAGTATGGGTAGACACCCAATAGATGGTGGGCACAAGCTCACAACACTTAGCTATTTTGTAAGAAGACTAAATTTGAAGATAATTTTGACAAGGTTTTGACACAAGATGAAAAAGACTCAAATCGATAAATCAAAAGGCTAAATCATATTGAAGAGACCACTTTAGGAAAATGATTGAATTGGTTCTAGTTTCTATTCTGTTCCTGACACAGTGAATGTTTTGATAGAATCTGAAAATAGGCTATAAAAACTAGATTCCTGATGAATTTGACCAATCTCTAACAACTTTTTGAAAATTCTCAAATGAGTTTTTAAATGCTCGTACGACACTGGGTATGCCCTCAAATGATAATTGCAAGACTCGTACGATAATTTCTGCCAGGTATAATTGTTCTTTTGATTTATGGTGACAACACTCGTATGACACAATACTAGATATTGTATGACAATACAAGGGGTTATGAAACAACTTTTTCTCAAGATTCATACAACAATCTGAGACTGTGGGATGACTTTTGACTCCAAAGAGGAATTTTGCTTCAGATTTTGCAATTTTTGGGTTTTTGATTTCAGATTGGTTACAAAAGTGTTTGTTCAGGTTTGAAGATTATTCTAGGATCGTTTGTTTCCAATAACCAAATAGATAAACAAGCACGCAGAACGACAAGCAAGTGATTTCAAGAACATCTAAAAATAATGAACAGGGGACAAAGGGACCCTGTGCATGAACAATCAAGTGACTGAATGTGCTAATCACTAGAAGAGCTAATTGTGTATGTTCCAAAAAATTTTTCAATAACACACATATTCCTAGAAAATAAAAATTTGGCCTCACTAGGGTTTGTAGTAACGGTCTGACTCTACAACTTTTGTGATCTCAAGAGGGTGAACTCCAATCTAGGCACACTGGGGTTTTGACACAGTCTAATAATTTAATCAATCAGGATCTACTAGGGAGATCTGACAACCCAACAAGAGACCACACCTATGAAGATAACCTCCACAAGGGCATTTATATAGCAGCTGCTACTACCATGATGAAAATGGCTATTATCACTTGAGGTTTCATCCATGTGGTTTCCCCAATTAAGGGAATGTCCACTACGGTTAACCCTCTCTCAAGCTGACTCACAAAAGATACCACATTGGGACTAGTTTCAGATTCAAGGATTTGAGTTTCTGATACTACCCAAAAAGGGAGTAGAGCATAGTCCTCTAGCCTTTTCAATTTTAACCAAAATAAAGTAGACAGATTAATCCGACATGCTAAGACCAAAATTATCTCACAAAGATCTATGATGTCAACCGCTTATGATCTATCAACCTCTCTGAAGAGAGAATGTATCAATCAAAAGTTGAAGATGCACAAATCTAGTAGAATGCAAGACAATCTCAGTAACCTCCTTACCTACAAGGGGATCCTTCATCAAGAAGAGCTTCACATGCATGAACAAGAGAAAGAAGCCCACTCTCTCAAGATCATCCACAAATAGTGTTCATAGGGCCTATTTACTATGTGTAACAGATATGCAGAAAGAAAATCGATGTTCATTTTTATAGCCCAAAATAAAGTCTATGATATGAAAATAATAAAAAGTCACACAAGCTTGACATGTGAGAGTTCTTTTTATGTCCAAATCAAAGTGTTATCAGATCGTAGTAGAATACTTGAATTCCATACAACGCAGTCAGTAGATTTTACCTTTTTCTTTTTAGCAATTAAATTGCACTTTTCCCAGTTAGATTCAGTAAATATCAGTAAAAAATAGAAGATTTCAATTGTTAGGGTTAGCTGTTAGTCCAAATTTGAAAATCAAATCTGAAAAACTGCCTAAAATTTTGAAATGACAATTGAATCCTAGTACTAAAACTTATATGACAGTGGGTTACCTTCTAGACGATAGTTGAGAAACTCGTACAATAGTGGGTGTCTTCTCATATGACAATCAAGCTCCCAAATGACAATGTATAGCTTCTGATATGAGCCTCGATAGAATCAACTGTTGTATGACAGTGGGGTCTTCCTAGTATGACTTTCTGACAAAAGTCATATGAAAAATGTATGGATAGAGAATGAAATCATAGAATCAACTAGAAAATAATAGAAAAATAGACAAAAGTGAAATAGAAGAGATGAAAACCCATTTTAGGGCCCCACGGTGGGTGCTAGAAATGTGTGTGTGAATTTTGTACTTAGCTGTAGACACAACACTTCAGTAAAACATTAGAGGTTAGCAAAATCAAAATCTGCAAATAAATGAAACTAAGCTAACCAGACAATTTACTTCCTTCTATTAGGTGTGAGTATGATGTTCTCATATTGGAATCGAGATCAGTGACAATGCAACACCTAAATGAAGGATTTGAATGCAAAAGAATGAAAGATTGTATGAATGCAAATTAACCTATATTTTTGTATTTTCTATGCAATAATATGAGAAACTGTATGAATCTAAGCTATATGAATGAAATTGAATGCAAATTTAATCTAAGAATGCTATGAATGATATGAAATCTATGATACGAAACTATGATATGAAACTATGCAAAACTATGATCAATAATGAAAGACCTCACAAATCACTTGTCACAAGTGCTTAATCCTTCAATCGCCAATTCGCTAGAGTAATTTTACAAATTTGAGTGTTCATGATTATGAAGAGCTGAGCCTTAATTTTATAGAAATCCAGGGCTTTGAGGATGCAAGAGAAAAGCCATAAATCACTTTTGATAAACTCAGGTTGATTTTTGAGTTAACAAGAAATTAAGAATAAGTAACTCACAAAAATCATGCAAAAGCAATTTTTATCTCAAAATAGAGCTTTAGTTCTCTTTTCAACTCATCATTAGATGTTGAGTTTAATTTTAAAATTGATTGTTAATTTCTAGTTGCCTACTTTTCTGATTGTGCATGATTTAATTATAAATTAATTTTAAAAATAAAATGATTTATTCTCAACTTAACTGATTTTTGAATTAAAACAATTGATTTATGAGTTTAATCAATTATTAAATCAAACTTTATTCTAAAACTATATTATTAAAAATTTACAATTGACATTAATTAGTTAAATAAGAATTTAATCAATTAGTCATGAGATTTTATATTTATTGTCAAAATTAATTAACACAATAGAATTAAATTTAATTAAATAATTAAGTGGCAGTATTTAATCTGATTAATTAAATATTCAGAATATTCAATTAATTAAACTTTAGGATAAATAGAGTTTATCACCAAATAACTATTAAATTAAAGATACTTAAGATAAATAGGAATATTGCTAGGAATATTCTCCAATGCAAAATTAGGATAATCAATTTTTGATAAAATGATGTGCAGATGTGCCTTAGGTTAGGACTTTGATGTCAATTTCATTTAATTTGAGGATGTATGAGGTTAATGAACCTATAGCCCATTTTTGGGGTATTACATTGGCAATTCAAAAATTGTTCACTCTTCTGAAGTGAGGTCGGTGAAGACCCAACCCTGTTAAAGGTTACAAACACACTGTGAGGTGTGACCTTGTTAGAGGATTTTAGACCAACCGTTATTGTCCAACCAACATTCTGTATGGGGTTGACAGGATAAAAATGTTCATTCTATGAATGATATATATAAGACTTTCCTAGTCCACCTTGTTAAGAGATTTATCTGTATACAGTAGTTAAAATGTAACAGTAGGTGATTTGATTACAATACAATTTCAATTACAGATGTTTAGATCTATATTATGCTCATTCAAATTCCTCTGATGAATATATCAATTCTATTATCAACAATAATCAATGACTTACTGTCGCTCAGTAATAGCTTTCTGACGCTCGGTAAACTTTGTAGTTCAGTTCTCCTTAACCAGTTTGATCAATAATACATGAATCTTGTTCATATGATAATTTTGAAGTCTCATTCTTCCAGCATTTGTTTCATAAAGAAACCCTAGTCTCTTAAATAGACAAGTAAACCATTTTCTTCTCCTCCATAATATTTTGACACTTATTCTCCTTCATCCATTTTTTTGCTTAAACCTTTCTCGGCTGATGTGTCAGTAACAAGTTTTAATTCCATCCTTTAGATCTTCCTTGAATTATGCTAGTCATTGATCTTCATATCAAACATTATCTCCATCTCTAATTTTGATGTACTTTCCAGCTCATCAATCCTTATCATCTAAACTAATCATTTAGTTCCTTTTCTCCTGCTCAGTTAACAAAAAAATGTGTCATTGAACACAAGCTTGGTTTATACTATGCTTGGTATACACTACACTGCTCGGTGTATACTATGATGCTTCATCAACTGACCACACTACCTTGTGTCTTTCAGTTCTTTTCCTCATCATAGATGAATGAAATATAATCAAGTCAATAACATAGGGTCATAGAATCATTAGCAAGTTACCCAATGTATTCCTTATCCTCATCTATCATCTACATCTTCCTCATGTAGATATTTATGTTCTTCATCTCTTTGAATCCTTTTCTATAGATGTTTAGGTATTGTAACTTACAAGATAAGTGTTGTCAAACTAGTTGACATCAATGACAACATATTACTGATTTAATCATATTACATATCTAATCAGCAACTCGGTGATCTATCATCATAGATCTTCAATTAGGTTCTAAATTAGTTGTAGTTCATCAATCTCTCCCTTTGGCATTGATGGAAACTCAAGTAATATGAAATATACTATACACATACCAAACATGTATTCTACAGCTCTGTGAACAAATGTTGTACAAGCTCTCCCTAGCTTAATATGTTTAATCACTATATTACTCAGCAACATTAACAATGCAGCTTTGGATTTCTATAGATATGATCTTTTCAGCTCTCAGCTTCCTTCTTCTATTCTCGGTAACTGATCTTTAGTGCTCTCCCTTTCTTTCATTTTTTCTCTCCCTTAGATAGATGTTTCATTGTTCTATCGATACATATTGTTTCATATTGTTTATCTCTCCCTTTGAAAACAATGCCAAAGAAACAAATAAACATACAACTTTGTAGTAGCCATGTAACTCTTTGTTGTTCAGTGCATTCTTTGTATCTCGGTATACTGATATGCCAATCTATTTCAATTCTCCAAACTTTTCACAACCTTAGACATGATCCAAAGTGTGAACTATGCTACATCAACATGAATGATCTTCTAATAAGATTAGGCTGATGCAACATCCAGATCACATTAGTGACTGGTAGACAGGGGATGGACCCTAAGTCTAGTCCTCAAGTATTCAAATGTATCTTTCGGTAGAGGCTTTGTAAATATGTCTACAAGTTGTTCTTTAGATGTAACAAATTCTAGCTTAACTTGCTTCTCCTGTACTTATTCTCTTAAGTAGTGATACTTAATAGATATATGCTTTGTTATAGAGTGCATCACTAGATTCTTTGAAATGTTTATTGCACTTGTGTTGTCACAATATATAATCACCAGCTTAGTGATTATCTCATTCATACCTTCCAACACTTGCTTAATATATGCAATATTCAAATAGTTTGTAGCAGCAAAAACATACTCTGCTTTGGCTATAGACTGAGAAATGTAAGCCTTCTTTTTACTTGTCCATGTAACAAGTCTTTCACCAAAGAAAAATGCTCCTCTGGTGGTAATTTTTCTATCATCCACATTTCCAGCCCAATCAACATTGATATAGACTTTGAGTTCAAATTTGCCTTTCTTAGGATACCATAATCCATAATCTTCTATTTTCTTCAGGTATCTTAAGATTCTCTTTGTAGAAACCATGTGTGACTCCCTAGGATTTGTAGAAAATCTTGCAACAATTCCCACAACATGTGCTATGTCTGGTCTACTATGCACTACATACATTAATTTACCAATCATAGATCGGTACAGTGTCTGGTTCACCTCTGTAGTTTCATCTTCCTTAGTCAGTTTACATCAAGTAGCCATCGGTGTTCCCACAGGTTTAGCATCTTCCATGCCAAATGTATTCAATACTTCCTTGATATATTTAGATTGTGTGATGAATATACCATCATTCTGCTGAATCACTTGTAGTCCTAGAAAGAACTTAATCTCTCCAAACATAGACATTTTGAATTCACTTCTCATTTCATCAACACATGACTTACAGATTTCATCTTGTTCTCCAAATATTATGTCATCCATAAATATTTCAGCAATAAAAATAGTATCATCAGTATCTCCTTTCATATATAGATTGCTATTCTCACTTGTTCTAACAAATCCAATACTTAACAAATAAGTATGCAACCTCTCACACTAGGCTCTCGATGCTTCCTTCAAACCATATAAAGCTTTATGTAATCTACATACCATATCTTTGTGTTCTGGATCAATGAACCCTTTAGGTTGTTCTATGTAGACTTCTTCAAGTATCCCATTCAACGATGCTGACTTGACATCCATTTGATAAAATTTGAACTTTTTGTGTGCAGCATATGCAAGTAACATTCTAAATCCTTCTAATCTAGTAATAGGTGAAAATGTCTCACCATAATCTATTCCTTCCTCCTGTGCATATCCCTTCCATACCAATCTAGCTTTATTTCTCATTACCTCTCCATTCTCATTTTGCTTGTTTTTGAGTATCCACTTAGTATCGATAACATTCTTATCTTTAGTTCTGGGTACTAAGGTCCAGGTTTTGTTCTTCTCTATTTTTTTTTTCCTCTTTCATTTCACTAACCCATTCATCATTTTCTAATGCAACTTTTACATTCTTCGGTTCATATTCACAAACTAGATATGTACCTTATCTTGTTTTAATCCTTGTTTGCATGCCAGCTTGTCTATCTCCAATGATTTGTGTCTCAGGATGATGTCTTCTGAAAAATCTTGCCAGTATCCGATCTCTTCTATCTTGTTCATCTTGTGCAAGTTCATTTGCTTTCTCGGTAGGTCCTTCCTGCTCATTGGTTTCTCTTTCCTATTCCTTGGTATTATTTTCCCGCTGATCGGTTGTCACAGTCTGCAGCTTAGATAGATACTCAGGTTGTTCAATGTAAGTGAATCTACTGTAGTCTTTTGGTTCCTTTCTACTTTCCTCTATATTCTTATCATCAAACTCATCAAATTGAACATTAGTACTTTCAATCATTTTATTAGTTACTCTATTTAGACACTTGTATGCTTTAAATTTACTGGGATATCCTAGAAATATCCCTTCATCACCTTTTGAGTCAAACTTTCCATTTCTTTCATCTTTCAGAATAAAACATTTGCTTTCAAAAATCTTGAAATAACTTATAGTGGGTTTGTGTCCAAACCATAACTCATAGGGTGTCTTGTTAGTGTCCTTCTTCAGTTGTACTTAGTTTAGCACATAAATAGCAATGCTAATAGCTTCCCTCCAGTATGTCTGAGAAACATTCTTTTCTATCATTAATGTCCTTGTGTAGTTAACAATTGACCTATTCCTCCTTTCAGTAATGCCATTATGTTGTGGTGTCCTTGGTGTAGAGACCTGTCTTTTAATACCATGCTCATTACAAAAATTAGTAAATTCATCAGAGATAAATTCACCTCCTCTATCAGATCTTAAGCATTTCAATTCTTTACCAGTCTCTTTTTCTACTTTTTCTTTATACCACTTGAACATCTTGAATGCCTCAGATTTTTCTTTCAAGAACATGACAGTCATCAACCTAGTATAATCATCAACAAAAAGAATAAAATATTTGTCTCCATAGTAACTTTGAGTTCTCATAGGACCACATAGCTCAGTATGCACTAACTCAAGTTTTTTCTTTGTTGAATAATCTTTTCTTTTGAAACTAGATTTAGTCATTTTACCTTTCTGACATTCATGACACACAACATGATCAGGCTTTGACAAGTTAGGCATACCTCTAACTCTTTTCTTTTTACTGATCTTAATCATGTTATCAAAATTCACATGACATAACCTTTTATGCCACAACCATGCATCTTCATCTTTCATCATTAAACAAGAAGACTGATCATTATCAAGATAAAATAGATTACCTCTAGATTGTGTACCAGTTCCAACAAGTCTTCCTCCATCATCAAATATTTTCACCTTTTTTTCTCTCAAAAGCAACTTGGTGGCTTGAATTGTTCATCTGTGCCACACTTAGAAAATTATAGTTTAATCATTTTACCCAATAAGCATTTTCACATTTTAATCTATCATTTATCATCAGGGATCCTTTACCTCTTACCATATAGGGTGCATCATTTCCCATTCTTACAGATCCTCCATTTTATTCTTCAAGATAATAAAATTTTTCTTCATCACCAGTCATGTGATGTGTACAGCCACTATCTATAATCCATGTATCATTTTTATTAACCTTAGAGATAAGTGTTGTCTCTACATACCTTTCATCTTCTTCAGAATCATCCTTCATTGCCACAAATACTACCTCCACATCATCATCAGTGTCGGTATCAGTGATATCTTCTTCCTCAACAATGTAGTATACCTTCTTGCCTTTATCATTATTGTCTCAGTTATCTCCGTTGTAGTGTCGGTAGCCTCTATTGTTTCTTCTTCCATAGCTTCCTTCAAATCAGTCTTTGGTTATTTCATCATCTTTCTTGTGTGGACATCTTGCAGAAATGTGGCCAACTTCTTTACAGTTAAAGCATGCTAAAGGTAATTTACCTCTATATCTTTCTTTTCCTTTAGGTAACCTTCTCCCCACAAGAGCTTCAAGTTTATCAAGCTCATCATTAGTATTGATATCACTATCATCATTCTTATTTCTGCTACTAGACTTACCAACCTTTAGAGAAGACATAAAAGAAGATTCAACATTCAATACAACACTATTATCATGATTGTTCAGTTCAAATGTTGTAAGCTTTCCAATCAGATTATCAAGAGTGAGTGTGCTATTAGGTGCTGACCCATTTTCATGAATTGCAGATATTCTGATGGCATAGATAGGCAATATGGTCCTTAGAATTTTTCTTACCATAGTGTCTTCATCAATAACTCTATCTGATGCTCTAATAATGTGAAATAACTCCTTTATTTTGTTTGTGTACTGCACAATGTTTTCACCTTCTTTCATCTTCATGTCATCAAATGTTCCTCTTAAGATTTCGATTCTTTCTCTCTTGACATTCGCATCACCACTATAAACTTGAGTAAGTTTATCCCACATCTTCTTAGCAGTAGTACAGTCCTTGATGTCTTCAAATTCAGCATCTGAACATGCAGAAACAATCTCCATCATAGTAACATTATGTTCATGCCTATGTCTTAGTTGATCAAGGGTCAAGGGACTAGTGGGTGGTGCAAGGTATCCATTCTCCATCAGATCTAGGAAAAATTCACAATTCTGGATATATGCAGCTTCATTCGACTTTTCCATATTGTGAAGTTATCTTTGTTTAGCTTTGGCACTTCCCTCTCAAACATTTTGAGACCTTTGTGCCGAAGTCCTTAAAACTCTATTCCAAGAAACCAATGCTCTGATACCAATTGTTAGAATAACTGAGAGGGGGGTGAATCAATTATCCATAGTCCCAAATCAAAATGTATAATTCAAAACAATTTACTTAAATTTTTGTAGCTTGGTAACATAAAATACTATAATGTCTGTGCTCTTATTGATTACCAATTAATAACATATAATGATTACCAATCAAATCCAATTTGTAATATGTAAAGTATGATAACAAACAATCACCACAATGAACACATAACACAAAAGATTTAATGTGGAAACCTTGTGAAGGGAAAAACCACTTGGGATCGGCAACCCAAAAATTGTTCACTCTTCTGAAGTGAGGTCGGTGAAGACCCAACCCTGTTAGAAGTTACAAACACACTGTGAGGTTTGAGCTTGTTAGAGGATTTTAGACCAAGCATTATCATCCAACCAGAATTCACTATGGGGTTGACAGGATAACAATGTTCATTCTATGAATGATACATATAAGACTTTCCTAGTCCACTCTGTTAAGAGATTTGTTTGTATACAATGGTTAAAATGTAATAGTAGGTGATCTGATTACAATACAACTTCAATTGCAGATGTTTAGATCTATATTATGCTCATTCAAATCCTCTGATCAATATATCAATTCTGTTATCAACAATAATCAATGACTTACTGTCGCTCAATAATAACTTTTTGACGCTCGGTAAACTCTCTAGTTTAGTTTTCCTTAACTAGTTTGATTAGGTATACATGAAGCTTGTTCATGCAATAATTCAGTAGTCTCCTTCTTCCGAAATTTGTTTCATAAAGAAACCCTAGTCTCTAAATAGACAAGTAAGCCATTTTCTTCTCCTCCATAAGATTTTTCTACTTATTCTTCTTTGTCCATTTTGTCGCTTAAACCTTTCTCAGCTGATGTGTCAGTAACACATTTTAATTCCATCCTTTAGATCTTCCTTGAATTATGCTAGTCGTTGATCTTCATAACAAACTTTATGTCCATCTCTGATTTTGATGTACTTTCCAGCTCATCAATCCTTATCGGCTAAACTAATCATTTAGTTCCTTTTCTCCTACTCAGTTAACAAAGAAATGTGTCAGTGAACACAGGCTCAGTTTATACTATGCTTGGTATACACTATAGTGCTCGGTGTATACTGTGATACTTCATCAACTGACCACACTGCCTTGTCTTTCAGTTCTTTTTCTCATCATAGATGAATGAAACATAATCAAGTCAATAACATAGGGTCATAGACTCATCAAAAAGTTACCCAATGTATTCCTTATCCTCATCTATCATATACATCTTCCTCATGTAGATATTTTTGTTCTTCATCTCTTTGACTCCTTTTCTACAGATGTTTAGGTATTGTAACTTACAAGATAAGTGTTGTCAAACTAGTTGACATCAATGACAACATATTACTGATTTAATCATATTACATATCTAATCAACAACTCGGTGATCTATAATCACAGATCTTTAATTAGGTTCTAAATCAGTTGTAGTTCATCAGACTGTTCCCACATCAAAATTTCTATAAATGCATTTAATTAAGGTCTAGTGAAGGCTCTTACCATGGTAAAATTGTGAGTATTGTAACTCGATACAAAAGATGCATATTCTGAAGGTAGTCTCTTCAAGATGTGATGAATCAACCTATCATCCTTCATGGGATTACCAAAAGCCATAAGTAGTGTTCTCAACTCATTGAATTTGTTGATATAGTCTTGAATTGTGTCAAAATTCCTAGGATCCAAGAGAAGTAGCTCACGCTTAATTGAGAATCCCTTTTCCTCATCCACTTTACCATACAAATATTCAATTTTATCTCAAGCACCCTTGGCATCTTTAAAAGTTTAAATGTGGAAGAAGAGCTTTTCATCAACACAACTTATTATAATATCTAAAGCCATTTTATCTTTAATTTACCAAGTAGTTGTTACATTAGGATCATTGGGCTCTACAATTGTACCATCTACATAAAGATTTAAACCCCTTTCCATTGATTTACTCCATACTTTATCTTTCTATGTGGCATATTTATGTGAAGTTAACAATGGGAATTTAGGTGAACCCATGATGAAAAAATGAAAGAGCACAAGAGATAAAGAGACACAAGAATACAAGACACCCCTCCAAATTCACTCAATCAAAGAACCACCCCCACAAAAGAAAATAAATAAATATATAAATAAAAATAAAAAATTCAATGCTTTTGGCACTTTATATATAGTGCATGTACAATTGCCACTTGCCAAAATGAGCCAAAGTGGACCTTTGATTTTGATGTTTACAACCACCTAAATGAGGAAAAAAGAGACTCAAATCAAAATACACGCATTACAATGATCATACAAGGCCAAATAAGGACCTAAATTTGAAAGTGATATTTTTCCCAAATAAGGCTACAATCTGATAGAAAATCTAGAAAGTAGATGAAAATTATTCAACTTCAAACAAAAATGGCACCTAAAAATGTGTTCGTATGAGCCTAAGAAGAGCCTCTAAATTTGCAAAACTAAGGATTGGATAGACCTTATAGTCACCAAAATCTACAATTTATGAAACATATGTGCACCAAAAGTATATAAAATAATTACAAAACTAAAAAGTTCAAGAGATTCTATCAAAAATAAAAAAATTGCTCGAAAAGAGGACTTAAAATGAGCAAGTTATGGGCATTTGAAGTTGCGTTGCGAATTGAAAACTGTAAATGGTAAGGGGTGAAATTTTTTCAAACTTGATGACATCAGTACAATTGCCTGATTAAATTTGATGTTTGAATGACACACATCAAAAGAGAAAAGCCTTGATATGACTGTCAATTTTAGCTTTGCAATCTAATGAAACTATTACTGGGATAAATTTGATGGCTAAATGCCCATCAAAGTAAAAGAAAAAAATACCCAAATGATGCCTATATGCCTGTCAATTTTAACACGGTAAAACCTCTATGAAATAAAAATATTAGGCTTCTTATTTGGCTGATGACGTGGCTTTTGAGAAAATCAATTAATGCGACATGTCACTAGCTTGTTAGCTACTGTTGTGGCTATATCATTTCCACATTACACTTTGGTATTGGGTAGCATGTCATAGAGGTGGGCAGCTCTAATTTGAGCTCGTTTCTGCCAAGCCGGGCTGCGAGCTCGGTGAGCTGGGTGTCTAGGAGGGAGGACATAGTGGGATTATCCCACATGCACTATAGGGAGATATATTTACATGTTTAATGTTGTGAATCTGCCGATTGTAATTCAAAGAGCTTCAATGATTTGTGTTGGAAGTGAGAGAGATAGGGATTTGATTTCCTGGTTACTCCATCTATTCGATCCGTACACTACCTAAGCATTATTTCTTATAGACTTCAATAACTTGACCTAAAAAAAATAGAAAGGGCCCTGGCTCAAAAAGTTTGCGCCAAAATATTTCAGAAAATAAAGTAGATCTGAATCAAGAAATAAAAATCTATTATAGAATTGAGGAAAATTAAAAATTTTCTATAAAATAAATCATACCAAAAATTAGGTTGGGTTGCTCAAGTCCGCTTTGCAAAATATTTTTGCCTCAAATTTGACTTTTTCCTAAGGTAGGAAAATTTATAGTCAAAATTTACTGAAACAACCGCCCAAATGCAATGGTGAGGTCATATCTTACTCTAGACGATCCCACAAAGTGTTGCATCTTTGAATTTGAATTGTGGCCCTCCAAAAGTTGAAGTAAAAAGGTCCCTAATAGCTATGCAATGAAATCTTCTATGACTCTTATACCATGTAAGAATTTTTCTAAGGTAAAGAATGAAATGCCAAGATCTAGAAGCTCATTAAATAGTACAACAAGACAGACAAAATGATATGATCCTCAAATGACTAGATTTAATGATGATCAATTATCAACCAATAATAGATAAATACAAAGTAGGAGTGCCTTAATATATAGGCAATGCAATAAGACTACATGATAAGGAGATGGTAAACTATCAAAAACACTAGGTAGAATCACATGTTCACCAAAGGAAGATCATCCTCCATTGCACAAAAAGGTATGTGCAACAATGAGAGGATGATAATGTCATAAGAGCACTAAAGGTGGATCTCACACATAAAGTGGAAATTCTCCTAGACCATGTGCTAAAATGAAATAAAAATTCCTAGGTGTCTAAATGACAACTAATATGCAAATGCATTATCCTAAGTAAACTTAAGTAAAGTGTAATTAATGAATATTTAATTACACCAACAAATGCAATGGCTCATTAAAGTTCTATTACATTTGGTACTCTGAGAAAATATATATCACCTGATCTCATCTTTCATGTTGAAAAATGGTGGCAAAATATAAGATAATCAAAGAATCATGTGATAAAATTTCTTAATTGTATGGTAAAGTGGACAAGATTAGGGGATACACACTTGATAGTGAAATTCTTAATTTGGATCCTAAGAAATTTTCTATGATTCAAGACTATGTCAATAAGGAAAAGGAGCCAAGAGTACAACTCAAGGATTTTTGTATTGAGAAGAAGGATGTAAAGTTAGTCTTCAAGTTGTTAGGGAAGCTTCCTTCAAAATATTTAGTTTTTGTCTCAACTTTTTAGACTCATCAGTTGACAATGGGAATTTTGTACATTGCACCTTCATTTGATTATTCTATCAATATGTTGATACTTGAGAATTCAAAGTTGATCACAATGGATATTATTAAGTTATCCAAGTCATATGCATCAGTGGTTAGTCATGAGAAAAGATCCAACAAGAAGTAGAATATATCAAATCCTAAGCCACACAAGGCTAAAGAACACTCTTCATCTCCTCAACAAAGGGATTCTACATCCTCTCATAAGGGGGAATCATCTAAGAAGGAGAATCTTACTTACATTCATATTGCAAGAAGATTGGACATAAAGAACACTATTTTTATAAGAAGGATATTGATGAATTGAAGCATCTTCTTGAGAAAAATATAATCAATTTTCTTATAAGAATGTCCACTTCATCTTCTTCTTCACAAACAAAAAAAAATTAATAAGGAAAAGAGTCACAATTTTGGAAAATTTAAGAATAAAGGATAAGCTCTTTGTGGTACTATAGGTCACAATTTAGGGGAGAAACTTCTATATTTAGGGGATTCTCATCATATGACATCTCTACAGCCTGTGTTCTCTTCATTTGAGTCTTATAACATGCCACTAATTTTGATGTGCAATCATACATATATGAATGTGATTGGGGATGACACCTTAAATGATGTGTTTTTGTACCTCACTTAACCAATAATATTCTTTCCATCTATAAAATTATTCATGGTGCAACAAGGAAGACTGTGGAGTTCACTCATTTATTCATCATCAGAGACTTAGAGAGTGGAGCTATCATTTCTACTACAGTGGTGGATCATGCATCTTAGTTGTACTCTCTTTTAGACTTCTTTCATATTGGTGATTTTGATTCTTTAGATGATGACCATACTTCTAGCGTAGATACAATTCTTGAAGAGAACTTTAGGTACTTGAATTTGAGTATCCTCAAATGTGATCTACTTCACAAGCCTTGTATCATTCTATTGACATCACATCTACAATGGCTTTTGATGATTCTTGTGTTTCTATAATTTTACCTACTTGTGATTTAGTACAACATGATATGTACAATTAAATTATCTTTCAGATCTAGAGATCCTTGGGATTAATATCTTATAGACATTGGGGGAAATTTTGTGGAATCCTAGTTTGTAGATTTAGGAGACAACATTGATCTTATCCACCTTCTCTTTGATAGAGATTATCCTTCTTCCTTTATTGAGATAGAACAATTTGATCCTCTTCTTCATTCTCTACATGATCATCCTTCACAATTTGACATGAGCGCGGATACTTTTAACTGCCATTTGGAGGAGGTCCCTTTGTCTTCAAAGGAGATACTTTATTCTTATGGTATTGTTCTTGATTCAATTGCACTAGATCCTAGCTTTTCTTTCTTAGTAGTGTGGCTTAGTACACCTAACTAATTTAAAGGTGCAAAATCTCAACATCTAAATAGAGATAATTAAAAAAAATTTAGAGACTCCATATATCTTGAGGTTTCTTCCTAAATATTCCTTTCAAGATTGGAGATACTTCTTTCATACACCTTTGGTTTTGTTTCCTTCTAAGGTGAGGAATGTTGTTAGATAATCATGGAGCATCTTCTACATCTAGCTTGGAACATCTTCCATTGGTGTATATTCTAATTTGAGGGGGGTTAATTGCTCGCTCTTCTCTCTTATGTGGGGTAATTTTCCCTCACATGGGGATTTTATCCTTCTTATTCTTGTTTGAGAGTTATTTTGTATTTCCATCTCTCTTTTGGGGAGGAGTCTTTTTCCCACTAGGTTTATCCTTTTCTCTGTTTGTGAAAGATTGCATTGCATTTGTATATGGGTACCTAACATGATTTAGTAGTCAGGACCGATCATGCATTGTTAGTTTTTGTACATTCTCCCTAAGTTACACTTAAGGGAGGGTGTTGGTATAATTAAGGTACTTTACCTTGGTTATTTATCAACTAGTTACTAATTACACTTGAGATTACTTAGGGACCACATGTGAGATTCTAAGGTGATTTTTACTTTAAGTGATGATATCATGTTATGACATTCCACTTTATGTGTTGACTCATTTAGTGCACTTATCACTTTATCACTCTTCACCTTTGTTGCACATATTGCACATATTTTATTATGTTGCAAGGTGTGCTCCCTTGGTCTCCTTATGTTGTCCAATGCAACACTTGGGTTTGTGACATGGATTATTTGCCTCTTGTGAATTCTATAACTCTATTGGTTGTATCAAGTATTAAAATTTTAATATTTTTATGCAATGATAATCAAACTTGTAACAAGTGGTATCAAAGCTTGGTCGCAGGTTCAAAACCCTCTCTTGCACTAGGGGGGATCATTGCAAGGTTTACACCCTTGGTCTCCTTGTGTTGTGCAATACAGTGCTAAGATTTGTGACATGACTTAATTTCCTCCTGTGGATTCTATAAGTCTAGTGGTTTTATTGGGAATTGAAAGGCTGATGTTTTGGTGTAATGACAATCACACTTGTAACATAATACACATTGGAGGATGATCTACCTCTCGTAGACTTATGATTCTACTTTGGGTGGCAGACAAGTTATCTCTTGATTATTATGTAATGAGACAATCAAATTTTTCATTGTGTCATTCACTCATTTGTATTCATGTGGACACATAAACAAGGGCTCTCATATGTACTATCATCCATCTATTGTATTGCATTTTTGGTGAGAATATAATTTATTCTTGTCACATTATTTATCTCTGGTTATTTTTCTTTTGATTGCCTCTAGATCTTTAGTGGCTACCGTCATAGCCAAATCTTACAAGAATAAATTAAAATGAAGAGTTTTAAGAGAATTAAATTTAATTTAATTTAATTTTTATTTAATAATTTAAATTTCTTTCATTATAATTACACCTTTCCCACACCATGTTTGTCGTGTTGCTAATGGTAATTATAATGTGTTTTAGATGAACTCTTTGTATTAAATTTTCTATAGTGTAGAAGTACGGGCTTACATACTCCATTCAACTGATAGAGATTGACTAGATATAATGTCCATTAGGTGGATTAATAGAAAAATGGTCTATTCTAGTTTTGTTTTTTTAAAGTAGCTATATAATCTATGAATTGTGACATACTCTTAGAATTTTTTTCTTATTGATCAATGTTCTCCAATGCAAGAAAATATTTCTATGTTTAAGAAAGAAAATAAACCCAAGAGTTTGAGTGAGATGAGTATTCATAAATTTTGAGAAAAATCTTTTTGAATTCATGTAATCAATTAAATAAAAATTGATACAAGGGGGAGGAAAAATCTAATTTTAAAATGAAGTCACTAGTCAAGAAAGATTAGTAGGATATTAAATGTTCCAAAACTAAGATACACATTATAATTCTAAAATGGACTCACAAGTTAAGTTGCAAATTGATAAAGACGTGACAAACATTACAAAATGCATATTTGTTCTAGAATCAATTTGCTAGAGAGAAGAAAAATTAAAAGATTGACCTAAAATATTTAAATACATGGGTAAAGTGCATAATGAAGAGATAAATTTTCTTAGAAAGACATGAACACATAATGTGGGAATAAGGGGAAGCTTTTAAAACAATGTTTCGATCAAATTTTAAATCCCAATAAATTAAAATTGGAAGGGTCAATGTAAGTGGAAGGGAAATACATAAAGGATTGGGACCAAATATTTATGGAAGCATCTAGAAAGTTGGAAGAAACTATAATAGAAAACAAGTCATAGAATGGCACGACTTACACTTGAAGTTAGAACAATATTATTCTACTAACAAAAAAAAAATATTTTTTGGGGGGAAAAAATTCATTCCTCTCCTAATGCTATATACTCTTGGGATGGTTTGATTGATAAAAAGAGGTATGTGGAGGAGAACTCTTCCTTCTAGCATGAAAAAATAAAAAGTTAAAAAAGTTAAAAAAAAGGGGGGTAGATTCTCATATTTCAAATCTTACATTTTCTAATGGAAAAGTTGGAATTTCTACCTATTTGAAGAATTTTGAGGAAAAGGACCCTAGTCATAAGGTTAACGAAAAATCTTTGGAGTACTTTTTCAAACCCTCATGACTTGGTCAAGGTTATCTTGTTACCCTTGGTAATTTCTAGTTGTTGTTTCGTTTTGGTTGGTTGGGGGTCTATTTGTTGTCCTTGGTTATCTTGTTGTTGTTTTCTAGTGATAGATCTTTGTTTTACTATTATTCTTAATGCTTTATCATTCCTAATGTAAGATGTTTTGCACTTTCTCAAAACCTTGTTAACATAATAAATAAAAATGATACATTTTTTGTAGAATTACTAGAGAGTTTTAGATTAAGTTTTGGTTGAATATTTAAAAGACCATTTTTGGACACTTTGACCTAGATATGCTATTTTTAAGCTGATAGGTTTTGTGTGGGAGCTTTGCTCTTGAAAATGACTTTTTTTTCTTGGATAATTGTCATCCCTCTTCCCAAATAGTTTTTCTTTTTCAGCAATGGAAAATAGAAAATTACCTTGTTTCCCCTTAAAATTCTTGAATGTTTTTGGAATTAGTTGGAAAGTTTCCTTATTTATGATATTGCATGTCTTTATTTGAGTTGGAAGCTTTCATAATTGAATTCGGTATTGTTCTTATTGTAAGCTCACTCTTATTGGCTTACCAGATGAGATCTATGAGATGGAGTCAGATGTTATCATGATTGATTCCCCTAGAGGTTATTTTGACATCATACCAGGTAGAATGAAAACTATTTATTCTGCGGCCATCATGACTAGCAATAAGAAAAAAGGAAGGTTCCACAGATGTGTATTTACATGATGTGAACAAGAGAGTAGTGAAAATGTATGCAGAGAAGATTTTGTGTAACAAGAATCTTATTGAAAATTCTAGAAGGTTGTAGCACTTTCGAATTACACCAACAAATGGTTGGGCAAAAGGATTCTGCAAATAGATCTAGATCTGTACTTTCTTTGTATTTTTTTACAATTTCTTTGCCATTTTTCTTGGAGTTGTGTAAATGTGACAACAATCCATTACCATTTGGCTGGATTTGCCAAAAGTTTTAGAAGTTTTTGTTCTAAATAAGTTAAGTTTCAATAGGGATTTGGGAGTTATATTTAATAATATCCCTTGCATGGATCCTAGAGTGTGATCGGAAATCATAAGAAAAACTTTTTACATCAAACTTCTGTATAGATTTAATTCCATTAATTTAAATTGACTTAAAGAGGTAAATCAATAGACTTCCTTTGCATATTTGTAAGTGCAACAACCATCCATTACCGTCCGAAATTTAGTTAATGGTTGAAATTTTTGTTCTATAAAAGTTAAGTTTTAATAGGGTCTAAGAATTAAATTTGAACAATTTGTCTTAAATGGATCTTAAAGAATGATTGGAAATGGTAAGAAAAACTTGTTACAAGAAGAATATGCATTTCAATTTAATGCCTTTGATTTGAACTGAGATAAGGAAGTAAATTTGTAGATGTTCTTTGCATATTTATAGAAATCTTTCATCTGACAACCTTTTCATGTTTACATAGTCAATTGAAAGGACTCCCTAAAATCCATTATAGATTGGTTTTACAGACTTCATATTTTATTTTGCTACAGTTTTAAACATCAAATCATTTTCTTTAAATTATACACATCTTAATGCTTTTGAGTCAAGAATTATGTTTTGCATTGCTAAATGACCAAAGATGCTTAATTTTGATTTATATTAGCATTTCTAGAGTTCCTTCTATGTATCATTAATGATCTGTTTTGGGCATTATACATAACATTTCACTTTTTTGAAAACCAGAACTCCTATCAGCTCATTGTTGCACGTACAAAAGCGTGCAACTGCTAGTGATAAATTATATAATGATTCACACCTCCAAACTTTAATTTTACATTTTCGAATAATGAAATCTTACAATATTCCATATAACGACTCCCATAAATAATGTTAACATGAATACTCCCTCTCCCCTACCTTAAAAAAACTTATAGACTACAATGTCATCCACAAATTCTGTCACTGAAAATAACATTTCCTCCATCGAAATCATCAAGTGGTCGATTCTCAAAAAGAAAATTTATAAGGAAACAAACGGAACAAATTCTCAAGTGCAAAGGAGCCCACCAATGCAGTTGAGGAACTGTAAAAGTATATTTTAAAGACACAGGCTGTCATTATATACGTACACATTTCTGCCTTACCGACAAAGGATAAAGACAACATTTGTGCTTGAACAATTAAGACTTTTGATTAAAAGAGGGCTCTCAGCGCCTTAGGTGTTCCGGAAGCCAAATGGTTAACCCCTGATTTCCTTGTCTCGGAGCAGGATATTTTGGATATTCTTTTAAATTCTTACATCGTCTTAAATCCAGTTGCGCTAAACATGGTAGCTCCCCAATGTTGGAAGGCAATTTTTCTAACTTAAAGCAAGCCAACAAATTGAATTCTTTTAGTGAGAGAAGGTCTCCTACGCTGGAAGGCAAGGTCTTCAGGTTCGTGCAACAACTTAAATCTAAATGTGTTAAATTAGTAAGCTTCCCAAAGCTAACAGGCAATTCGTTGAGTTCAATACAACCGGACAATTGCAACTCTACTAAAGCGCTAAGATCCCCAAAGCTGGAAGGCAATTCTTTCAGAACATATGACTGCAGGCTCAACTTCTTTAACTGATGGAGTTGCCCAAAGCTAGAAGGCAAGGCTTCCAATTTCCAGCAGCTTTCTAAATTTAAAACTTGCAAAGACTTTAATTTCCCAAAGCTTGAAGGAAGTTCTTTCAAGCTAAGACACTCTGTTAGATTCAAATCTTATAGAGAACTCAGGTCTGCAAAACTTGTGGGAAATTCTTGCAATTGCTTGCAACTTGTTAAGTTCAGCTCTTCTAGAGAACCTAACTTCCCAAACGATTTTGGCAGATGCTGCAAAGAGCTGCCACCACAGATACTCAATTTACATAATGAAGTGTGTCCGCATACCTGCTCAGACAGCTCCAGCATTTTATCCCACTCATCTAATATCAAAACTTTGAGGCCGGTTAAGTGGTCAAGCCATTCGGGTAACCTCTCGAGACTTCTCAGTTCTAATAAATCCAATTCTTCCAAGAAAGAATTTTGGATTGCGTTGTCGGGCTTGGACTCCTGCGATTTTGCAGATTCCTGAGACAGTGAGGTGGCTTTCATCACCCGTAACCTCTTGGGTAACTGCATCCATATTGTGAATGAGTTGTAAGGAATTTTAGCCAAATCTAAACAAACAATTCTACATAACAAGATACATGGAATAGGGAGAGACTTGCCTTACACAGAGTCACACCATCCTTAAAGACAGGACCATGGAACACAGCCAACCGCTCGAGGGTCTCCAAACTCACAGGCCATAGACCAGACATGTCGCCACCTAGTCGGAGAAATCTCAGTTCTTTGAATTTGGGTGTCTTTTGGCCTGACTGTGATACATTTATCTTGTTCCCCAAGGCCAGAACTCTCAGGGATTTTTTCATTGAAAAAATGTGCTTCTCATCAAGTTCGTACGTGGATTCGGTCTCCTCCCTGCTAAGCCAAACTCCTTTAATTGTTTCGAGCCTCTGCTTAAACATGATACATTTTATTAATGTTAGCACTGCATATTACATATCTTCCCTGTACTAGTATACAAATGCAACGACATACCTGATTGTCGCATACAACATCAAGCCATGATTGCACATCTGTAATTCTATTGGATCCAGACATACTCAGCCCTTTTGCTCGGATGATATCATGCACAACCACGTTGCCTTTGTCGGACATCTTGAGCAAAGCGGCCTCTTCCAGATGTGTGACTTCCTCTGCTCCAACAATATACTCCACATGGCGTCGATTCCAGTTGGAAAAAAAGCAACACATATCCAGAAACGCTTCTTGCGTAGACGGCTCTAGCTTATCATACACAAAAGTAACGAGGCGTTGGCTCAGATTCTCTTCCTTGATAACCGTTCCCCTCTCCAAAGCTTCAATTATTTGCGTACATCTGTCGACCATGTAGTTCTGCTTGCGCAAACGAGCACCAACGATTTCTAGGACTAATGGAATCCCAGCACAAATTTCTAGGGTTTTTTCCATTTTGTGCCTGTCTTTGGAATTATCAGGATCGAAATCTCTAAACAAAATTTGGCGTGCCTCTTCTTTGGGTAGAGTATCTACGAGATGCTCACTACGCGTAAGGTCGGCGTCTATGAGCATATCCGTTTCAGCCAAATTCCGAGTTGTCATCAGCATTCTGCTCTGCTTCGGGAGGCCTGATAAGCGTTTTGGGAAAAGCTCTTGCAGTTCTTCTGCGCGAAGAGCGTTGTCAATAAAAAGAAATACTGGCTTGTTTCCTTCTGCCTGGAAAGCGCCGGTGAGATGATCCCGACCCTCTGCACTATTTCTCAATGTTAAATTCCTGTCATAAGTGTATGCTGGGAAGGCATCTTTTAATATCTGCTGCTGCATACTTTTTATGTCATTCCTCGAGCGGTCTTCTTGGATTTGGACTATGGAATAGTTGTAATCTGTGAGATCTAAATCCGCAATGGCAGCAGTAGCCAGGGTGGTTTTTCCTATGCCCCCAAATCCATATATAACTACAGCCAATGGCGACTTATTTCGAGCTTTTATGTCCAGCAACTTCATTACTTTTTTCTTCTGCCCTTCGATGCCGACTGCCGAGAAGCCCAGAGAATAATATTAAGCAAATAGCAGATGTAAATGGCGATGCAAACTTCACATGTAAATACAGTTGAAAATTTTTGTCAAGGAGGGATTATATGTATTTACCTGCATAATCTGGATAATTGGGCTTCGATGAAGGGAAGGTAACAGGCTGCTGATGATGTATTTGAATGGCTACTCTCAATGTAAGATCCTGATACACTTGATTTATTTTCGATTGTAGACTGGCCAAGCTTCTTGAGTCCACAGTAGCCTTCAAAAACCTGCAATGCGCACAATTTCAATGAGAATAACCACACATAAATCACAATAACACTAATAGAACTCACATTAAATTTAATATTTAATCAATGTAGATATTTTACCTGAAAAGTTTTCCAGATTTTAATTGAGAAGCGCACATCATGGATCCTTCAACAATCAATACAATTGCTTCATTCAATATCTTATATTCTTGTGGCATATCATACTTCAACTTTCTTATATGCCCAGCAAGCTTACTCATTTGTCTTAAGAGTTCTATGCATTCACTGCGGTTATCAGAAATCTGACCAATCTGCTCTAGCAAGAAAGCTACAACCGATAACCCTGCGACCACCCAATGCACCTTCCCCACTTCTTGCAATATGTTTGCTACTGCTTGTCTGGTTCCTTCGTCTCCCTGTAAATACAACCACGCACCGTCAATTCCAAGTCCTTGCAAATAATTTCGATACGCTATTAAGTAATAACAAAATAAAAATTAACGGCACCTTCTCCTGCTGAACATGCTTATTCATAAATTCAAGGAACGCAGACCCACTTTGGAGAAAGGAGTTCCATATCGATTTGGCTCTATCCTCGAGTGTATCAGAATAAGTTTGTGAACTAGTGCTTCTCTGTAACGCCTTCTCTTGTGTTGGCTGCATTTACAATCAGGACAACATTGAGAAAAACGGCAAAAGAATTGAACATTTCATAGGAGTATAGTTGAAGCTGACTCACTCCCATATTAACCTTGTTTTGAAGAGACTGCAAGAGCTGGTCGATGAGATCGATCAAACGGTCAACCTCGCCTGCATTGTTGATCTTTCGAAAATTGTTGATACAGTCATCCAATCTGGGTGTCGGCAGGCTTGGCAGCTGGTTTGGCGGCTGGGACACGGGATCAGCTTTGGGTGGTGGCTGGTTTGGCGGCTGGGGCACGGGCCCAGCTTTGGGTGGTGACTGGTTTGGCGGCTGGGACACGGGATCAGCTTTGGGTGGTGGCTGGTTTGGCGGCTGGAGCATGGGCTCAGCTTTGGGTGGTGACTGGTTTGGCGTCTTGGGTACGGGATCAGCTTTTGGTGGTGGCTGGGGCTGGGTTGGTTTCTTGGCCGCAGCGTTGGGCTTCTCAGGATCCTTGGTGTTGGGCTCGGAGAAACAGCAGCCCATGGTAGGTAAATGCAAGGGGGATGAGATAAGTGTTTCTCAAGTTTAGATGCGAGATCTGAGTGCTTTATAGGCTGCCTATCTCCTCACACTCCATATACTTACTTCACATAGTTTGGATTTTTTCTGAACGAAGTTATTCTTCGTATTTTTTGGTTCGGAGTTCAGGAATTTCTGAAACCTGTCCAAAGAAAATTACGAGCATAATAGACAACCCTTAGTACGCGTCTTGGGTACGGGATCATTGCTCCGCAAAGATTGGAATTCCTATATTCGTTTTTTAAATTTAGAAACGTCATTCTTTAGGTTTTGGTGGAAACATACACTATCGAAAAAGTCAGGTGTTTCAATAGGGTTAAATAAGGATTTACTTATCTTCCAATTTGGATTATGATTCTTCTTATATTATAAATTTTAGGTTTTAGGTTTAGTATTGTATTAGGTTTCTAATACTTTAAACAATATTTATTTATTATTATTTTTAAATGTACAAATTAGTTTTAAAAAATTGATAGTTCTAATTCTAATAATATATATATTTTAACAAGGTGTAAATTGTGTATGTATTTGTATTGGGTATGATATTATGACAAATACATAGAAAATATATACAAGAGGATTCAAAAGGAAAGGAGATGACTCAATCCTCCTATCAATTGGGAGTAGGGCTCAACCCATAACCACAATTGCAAACCATTGGAGAAAAGTTCAATCACTTGACATTTCTAAAAATAAAAAAAATGTGACCAAGATGTTCAAGTTGTTTAAACAATGAAGAGCAAGGCTCTGCTTACAACAACAGGTACACCAGTTATCAAAACAATAAGCCCAAATTGAAAAAGTAGCAAAAAAAAATTGCTAGTGCTACCAACAAAACAACATCCACCAAAGTAGAGCACAACTGACTTAAAATCCAAACAATAGGAAACAACAATATTTCCATAAAAAAATGTAACAAAAAGAGCTTCAAATAACTAAATCATTAATTAGATCAGTTGACAAAAGCACAAATATGAAATGAGAATATCTTCATCCAAGTCCTACTTTAGTGCCTTAGTTAATAAAATATTTTCAAGAACCGTAGCTAGGGTTCTTTGTGGCCATTGTTGTGGCTCCATCAAGGTAACAATTGAAGAAGCTTTCTGTTATTGGAGCTGGATGAAGGCAATGAAAGAGGATCTAGAGCAGATTGAGAAAAATCTGATTTGGGAACTTGTTTCCAAATCGAAAGATAGAGATGTTATTAAAACCATGTGTGTGTTTTGGAATAAAATGGATAAGGATGGACATGTTGTGAGAAAGTAGGCAAGATTAATTTGTTCTAAGATAGAGGGAATTAATTTTGAAAAACAAATTGTTGCCTAAATGGAAGCTATTAGGACTTTTTTGGCATTTTCAACATTCAAGGTCTTTAAAGTTTAACATATGGATGTGAAGTCAACTTTTTTGAGAAAAGAACTAAAAGAAGATGTTAACATTAAAAAAATAGAAGAATTTGAGATGTTAGATTATCTAGATATTGTTTGCAGACTAAAGAAAGCTTTGGATGGGTTGAAACAACCTCTCAGAGCTTGATATGGAAAATTGGATAAGTATTTAATAGATCCAAATTTTTTAAAAGGATCTACTAAGAACAAAATTTATTTCAATTTTGAATTAGAAAAGCTCTTAGTTTTTACGACTCTAATCCAAATGACTTAATATTTGGAGGAAATGATGATATGCACAAGGAAGTTTCTGAACAAATGTAGTATGAATTTGAGATGTCCCTTATTGGTGAGTTAAATTTATTTCTTGATTTGCAAGTGATCAAGAATAGTGAAGGTATTTTTTATCTCTCAATCAAAGTTTGTCAATGAACTATTGAAGAAGTTTAAATTTAAAAGTTTCAAACCAATGTGTACTCCTATAACTACCAGATGTAGGTTAACAAAAGAAGGAAAATGCTCCAAAGAAAATTCAATAGAATATATAGCGATGATTAGAGAACTACTAAATCTGACTATTTCCAGACTAGACATCATGTATGATATCTATCTCATAGCTAGATTCCAACAAAAACCAAGGATATCACATGTTATTCAAGTAAAAAGGATCTTTAGATATTTGAAAGAAAAAAGGAATTTAGACTATGCTATCCCAGAGGATCAGACTTTACTCCAAAATATTACATTGATGCAGAATTGGCAAAAAGTTTTGATGATGGAAAGAGTACTAACTTGGTGGAGCATTTTTCCTTGGCTCTCGGTTGCTTAGTTTAGTGAGCAGAAGAATTTTATATCTTTGAACTATGCAAAAGATGACTGTATTGTTGCTACATAATTTTTCAAAAAGTTACTATAGATGAAATAGATCTAGAAAGATATTGACCTGTAGTGTTTGATAAACCAATCTCAATTATTTGTGATAACTGTTGGAAACTGCAATTGAAACAATTGTTGTATTGTCATTGATGTCAAACCATAACTGGTAAGACTGTTGCTGCTCACGAAAGTACTATATCTATGAAGAGAAGGGAAAGAAAGGTTGGTAACAATAGCACCTAGGGAAAGGTTGAGTTATCTTGATACTGCAAAGTGTACTTGATTATGCTGCACAATGATGAGACAATGTATTGTTTATCTTAGTAAGATTGAAGACTAAACTGGTAGGCTTAACCGAGCAAAAATGAAGAAATCATGTTTAAGCTAAGTAATGATAGAGTCGACCGAGTTAGTGGATGCAGAGCAAAAATCTAGTGTCGACCGAGTATCAGTAAATTGCCGAGGAAGACAATATTTGCCGAGGAAACAATTTTAGTAGTGACTGAGCGTTTTATATGGAGACCGAGTGGATGATCATAGTATTGACCGAGCATCAACAATTTTATATTTGAAGAGAATTCAGTTTTGGAGCTGACATTATTGAATTCTTAGATTATGTAAAATGTGTTGACTTTATTTATTGATTGTATGGAAGCATTTAATGCTTTGTAAAATGTTTTATTGTAAATCTTTATGAGATTTGAGATAATTATAGAAGAGGAGACGAAGAACATGAAGCAGGTAGATTCAATGAATCTGACCTGACCCTAAGATCTACAAAGGAGATTAAGCGACAAAAGACAAGTTAACCTAACAGAGGAAAGTATTAAGGGAACCAATGCATTAGGTATGTGTATGCATTGGTGAGGGAGATGCTAGAAGAACAGTAAAGTTTTATTGACTATATAAGAGAAAAGGCTAAAGGAAAAGTGTGGTGATTGCTTGAAGGAAAGTTTCGAGCAGATTAGAAATGGAGATGGCAAAGTTTCAAAGTTAGTAAACCAGCATTTGTGTACGGAATTGGACCTGATATTTGCAAAGTGAGTTGTATGTTTTCAGATCAATACTACTACTACTTTCTAACCATTGTAACAGTCAAAATCCTTTTAACAGAGGTTGACCTAATAGTCATATGTTAAATCCTTTGAACAAGGTTGCATTCTAATGGAGTGTATGTAAGTCCTTTTACCAGGCTTAGTTTTAACAGGGTAATTGAAATCCTTTGACCGGGTCACACCTGACAATGTGTATTGTAACCTTTGATAGGGTTGGCTCTTAACCGAGCTCACTTCAGAAGAGTGAAAATAATAGTAGCATGTTACAAAGTGGTTTTTCCCATATTGTGTTTCCACTATAAATCTTAGTGTCAATAATTGTGTGAATGTTTTGGTTTGAATATTTATGTGTTTTACAAGTTAGATACAACTGGGTAGTGGACTGCTGAGTTATATGTTTCTATTATTGAATCAGTGATGACTGAGTTTGTTTTGGTTGCTTGATCTGATTTAAGGAAAAAGTTTTGAAGTGATTTTATACATTAGGACTTGAGAACAACTGATTCACCCCCCCTCTCTATTGTTCTAAATCATATTAACAATTGGTATCAGAGCTATGTTGCTTATTGGTGTTTACAAAAAGCAAGTTTAAAGGGACTTGAAGCAAATGATCAAGATGTATAAGAAGGAGGTACCGAAGCTGAATAAGGAAAATTTTACTACATGGAAAAGCTTGATGAAGCTGCATTTGGCCGGTATTGGTGATTTTGCAAAGTACTACATTGAGCATGACTATGTCACACCTGTTGCACCTTTGACAGCCGAGGAAATGAGAGCCAAGTAAGAACACAATTAGGCAATGCTGGAAATTGCATCTGCCCTAAGCTATCTAAAATTTGATAACATTAAGGACTACACAACTGCTAAATATATGTGGGACACTCTTGCAAAGATCTATGATGGTTATCTATATGTACTAAAAGCTAAAGCTGAGAGTCTCAGAGGTAAGTTTGATGAAATGAGAATGAATGAAGATGAAAACATTGCACAATATTGTGGTAGAATAAAAGAAGTTGTGAATGCTATTAGAGGAGAAAACATAACTATTGATGATGAGACTATAATTGGAAAAGTGTTAAGAACTCTGTGTCCTATATATGCTATTAAGATCTCAGCTATTCAGGAATCTAGATGTAACTTTGCAAATGTGCTTACTTTGGAAGGTTTGATTGGCAAGTTGACTACTTTTGAACTGTCTAATTATGATAATTTCACTATTGGTAGTATTGGAAATGTTGAATATGCTTTTAAGTCACAGTTAGTTCTGAACAAGCTTGAGAAGGAAAAAGAAAGATGCATTAGTGAAATTGAAAGTGAAAGTGAAGATGACAGTGACACTTTTGATGAAGATCTTGAAGATCTAGAAGCTCTTATGGCTAGAAGACTGAGAAGAGGAAAAAGAAAATATAAAGGTAAACTCCCTATTATATGTTTTGCATGCAACAAGGTCGGTCATATAGCTGCTAGATGTCCTGATAGGAAGGATAAAGATGAGGAAAGAAATAGCAGACACAAAGAGATGACAAAGGCTACCGAAGGTACAAAGACTACAAAGAAAAAGGTAAGAAATCTTGTTACATTGTTGAAGAAGAGACTGACATTGATAGTGATGATTTTGAAATTGAGGTAGTCTATGTTGCAATGAAAGATGAATCTAATGAGGATGAGAAAACTACATTGATTTCCTATGTGAACAAGAATGATAAATGGATTATTGACAGTGGTTGTTCACATCACATGACTGGTGACAAAAGTAAGTTTGAGACCCTACATTGTTATAGAGGTAAAAGTGTAACATTTGGTAATGATGCGCCATGTCCTATTAGAGGAAAAGGATTGATTAAACTGACTAATAAGATCTCTTTTGAAAATGCTTATTAGGTTGAAGGATTGAATTATAATTTGTTAAGTGTTGCTCAGCTCAATAGAACTGGTTACCGAGTGGAATTTCATCACAAGAAAGCTAAGATATTTGATGCTACTAGTGAACTGATTGGAAATGGTGAGCAGACTAGAGGTAATTTGTTCTATCTTGACCTATCTAAAGAAATATGTATGTTTGCACAACTTGATGACATTTGGTTATGGCATAAGAGGCTATGTCATGTTAACTTTGACAATCTGGTAGAGATAAGTAAGAAGAAGAAAGTAAGAGGCCTACCTAGATTGAAGAAACATGAGAATATGATGTGCAAAGAATGTCAATTAGGAAAAATAACTAAGTCAAGTTTCAAGAGAAAATCCTTTACTTTTGAACACATTTTAGATTTGGTTCATACTGACCTTTGTGGACCTATGGGTGTACAAAGCTACTGTGGTGCTAGATATTTTATCTTGTTTGTTGATGATTATACCAGGATGATGCATGTAATGTTTCTTAAAGAAAAATTTGATGCTTTTCAATTTTTTAAGTGGTATTTGGCTAAAGTTGAGAATGAGACAGGTAGGAACCTGAAATGTCTTAGATCTGACCATGGTGGAGAATTTACATCAAATGAATTTAATCTATTTTGCAATGATAGAGGAATCAAAAGATAGATGTCTGCACCTAGGACACCTCCACATAATGGTATAGCAGAAAGAAGGAACATATCTATTTTGGACTATGCTAGGACATTATTGATTGAAAAGAATGTGGCACAGAAATACTAGAAAGAAGCTATAAGTACAACTGTTTACACTCTTAACCGGGTATAGATCAAGAAAGGTACAAATCTGACACCCTATGAATTATGGTATGGGCATGCACCAAGTGTTAAATACTTTAGAATCTTTGGAAGTAAGTGTTACATATTGAAAGACAATAGGAATGGAAAGTTTGATGCTAAAAGTGATGAAGGCATATTCCTAGGCTACTCCACAAAAAGTAAAACTTATAAGTGTTTGAACTCTAACACTAACAAAATTGTGGAAAGTGTGAATGTAAAAATTGATGAGTATGCAGAAAGAAATGAGGCTGATAGCAAAAGAGAACTGAAGATTATAGATCTTTTGTGTACATTGAAGAAATAGAAGAGGTAGGTAATAGACCTGCACCTGATGCTGAGTCTCGGGCAAGCAATGCCAAGCGACAAATAGATGATGCCGAGCATCAGGAAAACAGTGCCGAGAAAGAACAAGAACATGATGAGTTACAAGATAATGCTGCCGAGGATCAGGAAGAGGTTGCCAAGCATTCAAAAGCTGAATCTGACAATTTTGTTGGGGAACCTGATGAAATAGAAGAGAAAAATGCTGAACCTATTTTGGCAAAATATGTAAGAAGACATCAAAAGCCTGAGTAGATAATTGGAGATAGAGACACTGGAATTCAGACCAGAAGCAAGACAAAAGATCCAATATGCTTACTATGTGAATTTGAACCTAAGACAACTAAAGAGGCATTCAAAAATGAAGACTGGATACAAGCAATGAATGAAGAGATTGACCAAATTGAGAAGAATGAAACTTGGACTCTAGTGCTGAGACCTACAGATAAGAATGTTATAGGAACAAAGTGGGTATTTCAAAACAAGTTGAATGAAAAAGGTGAAATCACTAGGAACAAAGCTAGACTAGTATGCAAAGGCTACACACAAGAAGAAGGAATAGATTATGGGGAGACATTTGCCCCTATAGCTAGATTGGAAGGAGTAAGAACTCTGCTTGCATATGTTGCTTATAAAGATTTCAATGTATATCAAATGGATGTCAAGTTTGTATTTTTAAATGGTATACTGGAAGAAGAAGTTTACATAGAACAGCCATAAGGTTTTATTGATCCAAACAGAAGACACATGGTATGCAAACTGAACAAAGCTTTATATGGATTGAAACAAGCTCCCAGAGCATGGTATGAGTGGTTGCATAATTATTTGATACAAATTGGATTTTCCAAGACAAATGACACAAGTAATCTGTATATGAAAGATGAAGAAGGTAGAGGTATTTTGTTGGCCAAAATTTTTGTTGATGACATTATTTTTGGTGGACAAGATGCATTGTGTAAAAGTTTTTCAAAAGAAATGCAAACTGAATTTGAGATGAGTATGTTTGGTGAGATTAAATTCTTTGTTGGTTTACAAGTATATAAGATGAAGAAAGGTATTTTCATTACACAATCTAAGTATGTTAATGAAATACTAAAAACTTTTAGAATGGAAGATGCTAGACCAGTGGGAACTCCTATGGCTACTAGACAAAAGTTATCTAAGAATGATGATGCTGCAGAAGTTAACCAGACTTTGTATAGATCTATGATTGGAAAATTGCAGTATGTTGTACATAGTAGACCTGATATTGCATTAGCTGTTGGGATTGTGGCAAGATTCTCTACCAATCCTAAGGAAACACACATGATGGTGGTGAAAAGAATCATGAGATACTTGAAAGGAACTGTTGACTATGGGTTATATTACAAGAAGGATGACAAATTTGAACTTAGAGTATATACTGATGCTGATTGGGCAGGAAATGTAGATGACAGGAAGAGCACTAGTGGTGGAGCTTTCTTTCTTGGACAGAGATTAGTTTCCAGGACAAGAAAGAAACAAAATTGCATTTCCCAATCTATTGTTGAAGCCGAGTATGTTGCTGCTGTAGCAAACTATTCAAATTTGATATGGATAAAACAATTGTTGATAGGCATGAAAGAAGAAATCACTGAACCTGTTGTTATTTTCTGTGACAACACAAGTGCTATCAATATTTCTAAGAATCTAGTGATGCACACTAAGACCAAACACATAGCAATCAAGTATCATTATTTGAGAGAATTGATACAAGACAAGGAAGTCTGAATGGAATATGTGAATACAAAAGAACAATTGGTAGACATATTCACTAAAGATTTACCTAAAGAAGCCCATGAGTACCTGAGAATTCAATTAGGGGTCCTTCCCCTAACTGAGGCTGCCTAGACAAGCTAGGAGCACTACATCAAATATGCTACAACAAAAAATTTGACACATTGATGCAGAAGATTGTCACACTTTAGGACTGTCCTAGAGATGTGAAGAAGAAGCAAAGACAACAAATCAGTCATAAGCAAGATGACATAGGGAGAAACATTGTGCTGAACAGTTATATCTACATCTGTTGGATGTATGTTTGAGTTGCTGCTTTGGCATTTTTGTCAAAGAGGGAGATTGAACTGAAATGATACTATAACACATGAACCTGAAAGAAAGAGGGAGATGAATTGATGAACTGAAGGGAGATTGAACTGAAATGAAAGATCAGGATAGAGGGAGATCCAGATACTTTTGATGGTCACAAAAGTGAGATTTACAGATTCTGGATTAGAATTAAGCTAAGGATATTATAAAATTTCTTTGATGGACAGATAAGTTTTTTGGATTGGTTGGTAATCCATGTGTTATTCAGGTGATATCATATGGTGTTGCCATCAATGCCAAAGAGGGATATTATTGGAAACTACAATTGAAACAATTGTTGTATTGTCATTGATGTCAAACCTTAACTGGTAAGACTATTGCTGCTTAGGAAAGTACTATATCTATGATGAGAAGGGAAAGAAAGCTTGGTAACAATAGCACCTAGGGAAAGGTTGAGTTATCTTGATACTGCAAAGTGTACTTGATTATGTTGCACAATAATGAGACAATATATTGTTTATCTTAGTAAGATTGAAGACTAAACTGGTAGGCTTAATTGAGCAAAAATAAAGAAATCATGTTTAAGCCGAGTTATGACAGAGTCGACCGAGTTAGTGGATGCCGAGCAAAAATCTAGTGTCGATCAAGTATTAGTAAATTGCCAAGGAAGACAGTATTTGCTGAGGAAATAGTTTTAGTAGTGACCGAGTGTTTTACATGGAGACTGAGTGGATGATCACAGTATTGACTGAGCATCAACAATTTTATATTTGAACAAAATTCAGTTTTAGAGCCGACATTGTTGAATTCTTGGATTATGTAAAACATGTTGACTTTATTTATTGATTGTATGGAAGTATTTAATGCTTTGTAAAATGTTTTATTGTAAATCTTTATGAGATTTGAGATTATTTTAGAAGAGGAGACGAAGAACATGAAGCGGATAGATTCAATGAATCTGACCTAACTCTAAGATCTACAAAGGAGATTACATGGCAAAAGACAAGTTAACCTAATAGAGGAAAGTATTAAGGGAACCAAAGCATTAGGTATGTGTATGCATTGGTAAAGGAGATGCTGGAAGAGCAGTAAAGTTTTATTGACTGTATAAGCAAAAAGGCTGAAGGAAAAGTGTGGTGATTGCTTGAAGGAAAGTTCCAAGCTGATAAAAAATGGAGATGGCAAAGTTTCACAGTCAGTAAACCAGCATTTGTGTACGGAATTAGATCTAATATTTGCAAAGTGAGTTGTATGTTTTCAGATCAATACTATTTCTACTTTCTAACCATTATAACAGTCAAAATCCTTTTAACAGAGGTTGACCTAACAGTCATATGTTAAATCCTTTGAACAAGGTTGCATTCTAATGGAGTGTATGTAAGTCCTTTGACCAGGCTCAGTTTTAATAGGGTGATTGAAATCCTTTAATCGGGTCACACCTGGCAGTGTGTATTGTAACCTTTTACAGGGTTGGCTCTTAACCGAGCTCACTACAGAAGAGTGAAAATAATAGTAGCATGTTACAAAGTGGGTTTTCCCATATTGGGTTTCCACTATAAATCCTGGTGTCAATACTTGTGTGAATGTTTTGCTTTGAAAATTTTTGTGTTTTACAAGTTAGATACAGCTGGATAGTGGACTACTGAGTTATATGTTTCTATTATTGAATCAGTGATGACCGAGTTTGTTTTGGTTGCTTGATCTGATTTAAGGAAAACATTTTGAAGTGATTTTATACATCAGGACCTGAGAACAATTGATTCACCCCCCCTCTCTATTGTTCTAAATCATATTAACAATAACAACTCCATAATAAACCTAACACAATAATCCACATTGAGACATATTCCAATCTAGTATCTCTTCTTGAAGGAAAAGGTATTGGATTGTAAAATAGAACTTGTCTATGCACCCATGATAAAACATATTATAGACATCTTTAAAAAAGATTTGTGAAAAGATACTTTTGAGTATCTCCAGGGGAGGTTCGGGGTATTACCCCTTCCTAGTTCAAACTAAGTATCTTTGGAACACCATTAGTCTAGGGATCTTATTGCTTATGTTTAATTTGGACTATTTTATGGGGCTTCCCATAAGGGGGAGCAGTGTGTGATTTCTTTCCTTTGTCTTTGATGTCAAAGGGGGAAGGAAATATTGAAGGTGTCTTGTTCTATTATTTCTTGCTAATGGATGTTTCCATCAATGAGAAACATGGAGATTGTTGATAGGGGTACTTTTTTGTTGTTGTAAACTTTGCGTTGCAGAGTTGAAGTGATGTTTTAGTGTTGATTTTGGAAAGTTGATGATGATATTGTTGTTATAGTATTGTGTATGGTTATTTGTGATGACATATTCTTGATGTGGTTGATAATATTGCATAGTTGTTGATATGTCAATATGGTTGTCACTGATGACAACATACTACTTTGGTGGTTGGTATTGTACTCAATATTTTTGTTTCAATTATGTGTTTTTTTTAATTCTCTTGGCCCAAAGCTGGTTCTCTAAAAGGATGGTGCTCAAGAAGGATGGTGGTAGTAAGGTTTCAATGTTTACTATTTTGGAGCGTGATGATGTTGTCTAGAGGCATAATTTATACTCTATTATTTCTTATTAGGCTTCGGTTATTATTGAATTTGGGTAACATGTTATATGGTCAAGGAAGTGTCTATGGTGTGGTCCACTTTTCATTTCTACCCATTGTGGGAATGTTTAGTCTAGACCTATTTCAATATTATGTTTGTCAACTTGGTGATATTAGTTTGATATAAATAAGAAGTTGCTTGTGATGGATTGATAAGGAGGTTGTGTTTGAAGAGAAGGTCCATTATATATTGTGAGAAAATATTGTGGTTCAACATGAGGTTGGTTGGTGAGTAGAGGGTGTCATGTGTGTGCATGCGTGTGTTATTGTTAGACATCAGAGGCAGTGAGCTAAAGGTTTCTTATGGGTTGTTTTAATAATTCAAAACTTTCAATCAAAAGTTATGTATTTGGAAATTTTTGATCAAAAGTTACATTATTTCAATCAAAAATTTTGAGTACTTTCTATCAAAAGTCCCCAATATGATTTTCAGGTTTGACCATTTTTGGAGGAAATCCTTCCTCCAAAAATGTGTAACCCACTATGGTGGTGGATTTCCATTTCTCTCTTTACTTTCAAAGTAGTGAGCCCTTCTAGGTAGTGAGCCACCCATTGTAAAAATCACCTTAATAGGTGTCACCTTAACTGATATTTTTTATTCATGAGAATTAACCTTCTCTATGATGTTTTGCATATAGATTTTCCATGTAAAATATGGTGTTCATTGTGTATGTTTCATATATGTTATCTTTCATACTTATATATCTAATTTGATTGAGTGGACAATATTTCTCTAGTGTTTCTTGATATAAAAAATTAATAAAATAATATTTGACAATTGATTTACCCCTCTCAATTGTTTGGAACATTCAAAGGCTATTGACAAATATTTCTATCTTCTTTAAATATGCTTTCAACTACCACAAATAATCAATACCTAGAAAGCTAATTCCCACAACACACTAAGACCTAGGGATTTGATATTGATTTGCTGAATTAAAATTTAAGTTGAAAAGAACACAAATAGAGAGTGTTACTCTAATAAAACAAAATAATCAACTATAAAGATAACATGAGGAAAAAAAATTCTTTTCCAACCTACAAATTTTATTTACAATGCTTCCATAATAAAATAATAATATGCTTATAAATTGTTCATCTATAACCATCTAGAACTACTATCCATAATTGAATTTCTGCAACTATTTGAGGCTGCGATCAGTCACTGTTCTATCTAGAAATACACATTGTTCTCTTCTGCTTTCTTTGGAGCTACTTTTAGTTGTAATACAATTTGTTCTTCTATTCACCTTCACAAACTTAGCCATTATTGTTCACTCTTCTTCTCCTCTCACCACACTAAATTTTACACAAACATTCTTCTCATTGTTGCTGTTATACCTCCTCTACAGAAAAAAAAAACATACATTCGCTCAGAATAGTCTTCTCTTTTGATAAAAACAAAAGAACAAAATTGATATGTGCAAAAGATATTTGATAAAAATATTGTGAACAATTTATATACACTAAATTCTTGATATAAATAAACTATGATATATTATTTTTTAATATATTTATTAAAACGTGTTGAACTATTAAACCTATGAAGTATTATAAATTAGTAAAAGAATGTGACTGTGTTATTAAATGACCCATACACATCTGTATACATAATCCTATCAGTTAAAAATTATCTTAATAAATAATAAAAATAAACAATTAAAGAGTTCTAAAATCCAGATATTTTTATAATATCGGACTTTTTAATTCTGAAAGAATTGATCTCTCAAAGAATTTTTTTTTTTTTCAAAATATATAACATTTACTACATTTGCTAAGTATTGGTGAATCCTGTGGCCGTGTATCTCAAGTGGCGGTGTGTTTAGGTGACCGTGCGCGGTGTAAACTTCAGAATTGTAGGATGCGTGCACTTCTTCTACACCACTTTATTGGCAGCAAACGTCAGTTTAGAAGATTTGTGTGACTCACATTCGTTTCCTCGGTTTCCATTCATCCTTTTCTAACAGTTATTTCCATCTTTCTTTGAACTGATGCTGTCTTTTATGCCTGCACAGTTGGAAGTGCGTGTGGTACTTGTAATATTTTATTGTATTAAGCATAATAAAAAGCATACAGAATATTATCAACAACCAAAGACCAGCAAAATACAATCTAACAGCTGGCTATGTCTGCTTTTCTTTATCACAATTTTCTTGACTCGTCTTCTTCCTTCCTTTCATCTTTTTCACATATTTATTTCCCCTCATTTTTCTTTAATCATCGATGTGCGATAAAGCAGAGGACCGGGACACCCTCCCACGCAAGTGAAGAACAATAGTTATCTGCTTGTCATTTCATATGATGCCATAAAAGAAAACTTATTTTAGCAAGCAAATAATAAAGGGACAGAGGAGAATATACTGCGTTTTCTTTTTAATCCTATTACCAGTCTTTTCCTCATGTGAAGGAGACAAATCAAATGTTAACTTCTTATCCTTTGAAATACAATTTATTACATTGTTCTTAATCATTTTTAGATATTATTATTGGAAAGAGAATAAAATCCTTTTTTAAAATTTTTTTCCTTCAAATCGCTGTGTATTGCGGAATCGTGTGGGCCTCCGGATGCACAAAAACTGATATTCTATGAGGAATTTCTGCGTTTCCTCCTCGCCCATTTATCGAGTTTAGAAGATATATATGACTCTCGTTCCTTCCGTGTGCTTGAATTCATCTTTTTCTAAAGTTATTTCCCATTGTTTTCCTTTCAAGCATTTTTTTTTACAGGAAAACCATTTTTCTACTTCGAGATATGTTACAAACTAATGTCCAGCCTTTAAACGAATCGATCCTTCCGAGTGTTGTGGAATCATGTGGGCCTACGTATAAATAATTTCAGAATATTGAGATTATTTTAACAGTCAAAGACCAGCAGATGACAAACTGACAGCCGGCTATGTTTATGTTTCTTTTACACCTCTTTATTCACAAAGCGATTTCCCACCATCTTTGTGCAATCATTGATACAGGATAAACCAGAATAGAACCCAGATTCATCTGCATATAATATCATAAAAGAAAACTTATTTTACACAGCAAAGAGTGGAGGGAGCATCTACAAAGCATCTTTTCTAATGGGGAACACTGACTTTTCCCAATGCTCACCAAGCGTATCAATTGTTTATCTTCCTTTTGAAGGGCAATGTATTACATTGTTCTCAATAATTCTATAAAAAAATAATATATGAAAAAGAATAAAATCGCTTTTATATGTAATTTTACTTGAGCTTGTTGCGTAGTGACGAATCGTATGGTTAAACTCCACTCTTTAAAGAATCTCTGCGCTTCCTTCACGACCATTCTTTTCAGTTTAGAAGATTTACTACTTGTTCTTTCCGTGTTCTTCCAGTATATATTTTTCATATAATTATTTTCCATTATCTTGCTTTAATCATTGATGCACGTTAAACGAGGAAAGCAGATATAGAATCAGCACCCCTCTCACGGAAAAGAATAATCATACTCATCTTCCTGTTATTATTATTATTCCGTGTCATGTTTAGGGGAGCTTAATTATGAAGCAAAGAATCCTAGGCCGTCTCTAATTATTTTATTTCAGGGTTCTGTGATGTTTTTGATTAAAGCAGCAGCAAAAAAGGGTGCTGATTCGAAGAATATAAAGCAAACTAAGGAATTAACTAAGGAATTAACTAAGGGTTCTGTGATGTTTTTCTCTTCATCATTTTCTTGTTTAGATAAAGCTTTATAATTTTAACTACGATGCATTTAGGGTTGATTAAGTCCTTTCATTTCGTCATCTATTTATTTTAATTATGATTGACGTAACACTTGTTATTTTAAAAATTGTATTTAAAATTTAAGTTTAATTTTTTTAATTAATTATTTAGAAATTAAATATATATTTAATATTTTTAATACAATCAAAATATTTATTTTTGAATTACTTTCTTGCATCAAAATCTAGGAAATTAGCTACATAACTTTTTATCATGTTATCTTTTTTAAAAACTCAATAAATTGAAGTCTACAGTGTTTTATCAAGTAAGATAACACCTCTTTTATAATTCCTAAAAAGTGTTCTTAAATATTATACATCAAAAGAAAAAATTTCTAAGCAGCTAAGAAACTAAATAGTAAATACAAAATTTAGCAAATATCATGTTTACACTAAAATTTTATATCTACAAATTGATTTAGATTGCTTATATAGTTTTGAAAGTAATCTATAATGAATGTACATGTTTCAAAGCATTTGTTTGATCATTTCTAAATTGTTATTTGTCAATATATTGACAAATAATCTCTAGTCATATTTCATAGTATATTTTAATCAAATATCTAGATAAGTACCTTTTAATAATGTATTTTAAAATTAAGTGTTAAATTTGCAAAGACAACATGATTTTACTTTTATAAAGAAAATTTAGGAATAGTTAAATCATATAAACTACAAATTTTAAAAATATAAAATTATTAGGGTGAAATTTTTTTAAGTATATGGAGAGTGATATGGTTCAGTACTATCTAGCATATTTGTATAAGATGTATCTAGATATGGCGATGATTGCTTAACACATTGTAGATGTTGAAGGGGGGCTGAAGGTGGGGGTTGTGAATCAACATAAACTAAAATCACATTTGGGTAATCAACTAACTTCAATTCCACCATATAAAATATTAAGCAAATAAGGAACTAAAATAAAAACACATGAACACCAATATTTTGTATGTGGAAAACACAAAATGAGAAAAAAAACTGTGAGAACTTGCCCATAAAAATAATTCACTCATGTATATAGTTTGATGTATAATAATTGTAAGATCTCACAACTCTAAAAAGGCTCACTGCCAATACAACACCAAAATAAATGGAAGCTCGCTACTTTGGACTTGCATACAGAGGCTCACTTTAAAAGTAGAAAGATATAAAATAAACTTGTACACCCAAGACCCACTATCCTACAAACAAATTAAATGAAACCTTTAACAATTAATAAAGATAAGTTTCCGTAATAATGCACTTGATCTACATAACACAATCACATTATTTTTACCTTCGCTTCACTAATTTCTTCTCTTCTAAAAATCTTCTTGTAGATATTCTTTTTGTTGCTAATCATGCCCTATTACCTCTATCTTTTTTAAGTTTTCTTCCCAAAGCACAAATTATACTTATATAGATGACAGATAATTAGAGATAACAATAAGGTTGGTCATGCCAAGGGAATATTACAATTAAGTTACAAGTCAATTATGATGATAAAAAAATATAGTAAGCATCCATGCTAGAAGCATTTAAATAAAAGTATACATTATAACAAAATGGACCCAATCACATAAGATATAAACATTAAGTACATAGGACCAATATAGGATGAACCCATCCATATGAGAGATAGATATTAAATATATAACTCAAACTTAAAACAAGAAGCATGATACACTCTAGGAGAGAGAGGGGACAACAAACACGATACCCTATAGTAGATCTAAAATTATTGGAACAACTTTTAAAACCATGTCAAATGTGTAGTCCCACTATCTAAAGAACTACTTAACTTTCCAATTGAATCCTGACCTCCACATGCTATGGTGATAACTACACTCCACATCAGGAACAATACCACTTGCTAATAGTCCATGTGAAAAGCCATTACAACTTGTTTCTAGACTAGACCACAAATTGATGATAACTAGAATGCTTGGGAATATTTATGTTGGGACACTAGGAAACACCACAACCAAGACTAAAACTTGAATATAATACAAAAGTCATCCATATATTTTTATCCTAGATTTTCAAAATAGAAACCTTCTAGAAAGTACAATTATAGCATTTTCATATGTAACTATATATCTTTGTCACTCAATCATAGTTATCTAGACCACACAAACATCTAGACAAACTAAAGAACTAATAAAAATCACCATATGATTACAAATATATGAAAACCAATTTTGATAAAATACCTTTGAAACACAACACTTTTAACACCTCCAAACCATATTATTTGACAACAATGAAAAACATGCGATAAACATATAGTTCAAACAATCACATCCTTTATCACTAATGGAAAAAACAACCAAAATATTTCATTAAGATATTACTGTTAACTTGGGCCCTTAATGGTAACAACCAAAAAAAATTTGAGTATCAATTTTTTTTAATCTTTCTCCACCTTTTGAATCAAGGACAAAAACCAAAAGGAAAAACTCCAAAACCTTGTATCATCAATCATCTCCTACCAATTTTTTTTTGAAAATCATATAATTGAGAAATTAAATATATTCTTAAGACAAATCTCTTTGAACCTCTCTTTCAATCTTTCCATAGTCAGCTTCCAATCATCCATAGAATAAACTAATTGCCTTTTATGACATTCAATTCAATCATATTGTTCATTGCATCATTAAAAGATCTGTAATATTTCTTATGGTTCATCCAAAATGTTTTGCACCCTCATGCATTTTAATCATAAAATCAAGTTTTATTTCAATCACTTCTCTAGAATCATTTTTTTTTCTTATATATCCATCTCTCTTTCTCTTCTTTGTATCCAATTGTAATTATAACTCCTTTATTTTATTTCTTTATCATCTGGAAAAAAAATTGAAGATGTTAAATTTTTTTGTATCATTAGTTAAGTTAGAATCAATGGATTTCACTTAGTTTTTAAAAAATTCTATAGCCTTCATCCAATCTGCATCAAAACTGTACAAAGTATCTGCAAATTTGATATGCCTTCTTAAATTATCAATTTCCTATATTACCTCTAGTTGATCCTTTCTACAAATTCTAATTATTTTATTAACAAAATTTTCTTCTAGGATATTATCCTCTTCAAAGCTAGAAACATCAACATCCATCTTTTCTCTCACAACCTCAATAAGTTCCTCTAGACACACATTGAAGAGATCATTTAGTACTATTATTCTCTAATTTACATATTTTTCTAATCCTTCCAAAATTAACTCCTAATCATAAGGAGGAACAAATTAAGGAAAATACTTTTAGCACTATTTAGTCCTTAGGAATGATTTAGGGTAAAAGCACAAAGTTGTGTCACGTTTTAGGCTAACTTATCAGCACAACTAAATTTGAGTAATTCTAACTAATTTTTTTTTTCAAACATATGGTCTAGCTAGATTCATTAGATAAGTGCTTCAACTTTTCCAATTGGAAATTCATCTATTAAATACATGTTTTATAGAAATTTGGGTCCAATTACCAAAGAAAAAATTTTATTTCAGTAAAGTGATGTTCCAATAACTCCTATTTTTTTTAATGACATTTTTAAAAAAATATAAAAAATACCATTTTGTAGAGCTTAGAGTCAAGATTATTTTCATATAAGTTTTATAGTATTTTGATTAGATCTAATATATTATAATTTCAAAACACTGCAAGTAGGTATTTTAACATTTGAGAAGATGTTTCTTCAAATAAAGAAAAAAATAGTAAATCATATCACCAAAATTTAAAATTTATATTTAACACTAGAGGAGAGAGTCCTCTTCAAAAATATGTAATTTTTTTTTTTGAATGATGTAGATTTGATAGGGGAAATTTGACAAGAGTTGAAAACTATTGATTTTGGATAAGTTTGACTTTGAGTAATTATATCATAGAATATATACATAAAAAACCAATCTTTCTTCTTTTCTACACTAGCTATACATGTCATCTATAACATATTTTTAAATTAGAGGAAAAAAAGATTATTTTTATATACTTGTTTGGCAGGAACTAGACCCTAGATTTTTAGCTTTTTTTAGCATGTGAAAAATGGACTTCAAAGATGAAAAAACTGTGTGAATTCTTGTTCAAATTTTTTAAAAAAAATTATAGGCATAAAATTTATCCAATTTTACACATTTCATCAGTTTACATCATCTTCAAATTCTAAACAAAAATGCCCCATATATGTCATTAAAGTTGAAAAGTTTGTGTGATGTTGACATTTTCCTTTATAAAAGTGTGACATAGGTTTGTACTTTTACCCTTTAGATCACCAATGTATTTACGTTCTTCTTATTTTTTCATTAGTGGAAATAGTTACAAGAGCATAGGAGCTCTCTAGATCCATTCTTCTTACTCTCTTTTATGGTATACTAGAGGACGAATCCTCTATTGACATCTTTCTTGTTTGTTTACCCTTATGTTTTCCTTGATTGGTATAAATAGATTACCTTGCTACAACCTCAACTCTTGTAACGTCATAATCCTTAGAAATTTGATCAATTTTTTAGTGATGCCCATAAAATCATCCTCAATAACCTCATAGAATAGCTTATTCACCCAAATGATTCTAGGCACAATTGCTTCTAAGTAGTAGAAATATTTAAGAACATACAGAAAAACATCATTTTTATACTAGTCAATGACTTTAGAAGGAACTTGGTTCCTCAAACATAGATCAACCTTCAATTCTAAAAAAATAAAATCTATAGTTAGTAATATATTTACTAAGATTATCAAGATACATTTTAATTTTAAGGCCAAGAGATATATATTATTTTTGCAATTCACATTATGGAGCAACAACATCGTATTCATAAAGTAGAAAATTGGATAGATAATTGAGGAACCATACAAGAATAGATATTGTTCATCCTTTTTTAGCCTCATGTTGTAAAACAACTATCTCCCAGATTCTCACAAAGATCAAAATCGATATTATCCTTAAGAACTCTATAAAAAACATTAACTTCGATATCTAGATGAACCTTCTTTGTTTCTATTATAGATTTTTATGAAATTCCCATTGTAGTGTCAATTCTTAGGGCCCCACCATCAAACACAATATTTGTCAATTTTTGTACCTCTACATTAGTAATTGATTTTAGCACCAACACATCACTAGTAGTGAAAATTCCTAACACAACCCTTAGGGTATCTTTTGTAATATAATAAGGTTTATCTAACTAGATATATTATCCATGTATCCTACTGAATCCAATCTAGGTGCAATTAATGTAATCATATAAAATCATAAAAAATTACTCCATATGTCCAAACCCTTGTTCCCTAACTTGACATTAACATCTTTAAATTGCAATCCCTTGACTAAATGATCTTCTCTAAATTATCTTAATTTTTCATATCATAATATTGAAAAATAACATGAATTTATTGAAATAAATATTTATTTTAATTAACACTTTGATCAATATTAGAAAAACACCAATTAAATCCTTACCATATAGAACATTTATAAATACTTATTATGAATAGTTATGGGCACATCACTTAAATTTACCATATTTCCCATGTCCATCTTGTAATATTTTTCACTCTCCTTCACTCTACTATTTTTCTCTTGAAGTCTCCAAATCCCAATTGATCAAATGATCATAAGAAACCAAATATATATTGTTCCTAACAACACCAAAAAGATGATAGAATATTTACCAAACCAAGGAGTTACCTTCCTAGACCATAAAAAAAGAATCTTTCCTCTAGAAACTCCTTCAAGGCTTACATTCTTGATGAGGAGAAACTTAACATCCAATCTAGAAGGGTGATACATGTTTTCTTGAAAACTTTCCCTAAGACCTTGCAATCTTTGCCATTTATCAAAAGAAGGAATAAAATTTAGAATAGATGTTGAACAATATTCATAAGCATCTTTTTTGTCTTTCATTAAAAACCTAATGTTTCTTTCTTGTGATTTTGTTTCAACCATTTTGTGATCACCCTTTTATCTAATATTTTTGTAAAATTTTGCAATATGTCCTATCCTATATATTTAGAGTTGACCAAACCATTCTTCTTCATTTTAGTATTATTATATATTCTGCATTCAACCATTTTGTGACTATATCTTATCCAAACATAACAATTTCCATTGGAGTTATTAGAAATTATAATCATATCCATTCTACTTTTGTACTGAAAGACCTCAGTTCAAAACCTATTGTAATGATAACATTTTTTATTAAACATATGAATTAGTTTTTAACTTATACATTCACTATCTTTGTGTCCTACTTTATTCCAAGAAAAAAAATTCCTTAAAAGATGAATATTTGGAATGAATAGAATACTTCTTTTAGTCCATCAAGTTTTCTTTTTTCTTCTCCCTACAATTATTCTACTGAATCCTTTTTGTCCTCCACTATTTTATCTAATTTAATATTTGTTCCTTTAGAGTTCATCAACAACACAAATTCCACTTTGTCCTTCTCACCTCTTAACCATCTAAGTTCCATTTTTAATTTCTCAACTTCAATGTATAGAATTGTACATTCCTCGTTCTCATCAAGATTTGAGTTAATTACTTCATATTCATAATCCAGTTTTAGCCCATTTTTTATTTTTCCCTTGGCTACTTTTAGTTGCATTTTAAGTGTAGACTATTCATCAAGATAATAGTTAAACTTTTCATCAAGATCTTCCATTTCCCTATTTGTATTCATCTAGAAGATTTCTTTGAAACATAATCTTATTTTTAGCCTTCATCAAATTTGATTTAGTTGTATTGAAATCAGCCAAAGAAGTATTTGGTTGTTAATCCATATTGATATTTTTGTCCCAATGACTATGTTCAATCAAATTTTCTTCACACCTGGTGTTCAAGGCTCCAAATCAACCTCAAGTGGTCAAGCTTCCTTAGGAGGACCCTGGCTCTAATATCAATTATTGAAACTGTTCATTTTCTAAGAGCTACCTTATTTTTACCTACTTACCCCATGTTTTGATGGGGCTCCTTAAATGTAATTTATACTTAAATTTAAGTAACTAAAGTGTTCCCATGCAATTTTTAATTCTAGGAAAAGGATTAATTGGAAAGTTTTCCTACTTTATTGAAGCATCTATTGTTTAGGAATAAAAAATAAACCATGGGAGAAAATGAAGGGCTAAAAATAAGCAACAACTACTTATTGAGAAAATCTAAACATGTCTTCACCAAATCTTTTTTTGTCCCATTTATTTGCCTAAAATTTTGCCTCTATATTTTATTTACAACATATATTATTGAAACTTTCACTTAAAAATACCATTTGAGAGTAACGCTTAAAATAACAACCAAATTTTACTTTCATGGGGCCACTTGCTCCACAAATTACTCCTAAAAATGTTGATGAACTATTCCTAGCCAAAATAAGGAATATTCACGTGGGAGCTTCCTAAAAAATAGACCTTGAGTTGCTTGCTAAATAATAGGAATATTTTAAAGGAGGTGGTCCAATGAATTTTTTAGTCTAGTTGATTTTAAAATTTTAAACTATGACATTTAATGAAAATGTTGGTTATGCATAAGAAAAATAAGTAGAAACAATCATTTCTCCACCAAAATCATTTTTTTTAGGAAAATTCTAAAATTAAACATTTAACAAATGGCAAAAAATCATTCGTAAAACATTCCTAAGTTGGTGGAGCAATTTCTATCCCCACCCCTTTTCTACCTACTTATTAAAAAATAGGAGATCCTATTTTTGAAGGAGAATATTCGACATAATCATGTAGCCAAATAATTTATTTTTTGAGGGTACTACCCTCTTCCTTGAAAATAGAGCTTGAGCCCCCCTCATGAGACCCCCGCCCAAGCCTACTACCTGCATTAGAACATGCCCTTAAATTTAGAGATCTAAAAAGTACTCGCTCCCATTTTCTAGCAATAGTTCTAGATAAATACCCAAAAAATCTCATAGAACCTCATTTTCCTTAAAAATAGAAGTTGAAGCCCTCCATGAAACCTCTAGCTCAGGGCCAAATTTAGCAAATATCATGTTTACACTTAATCTTATATCTTTAAGATTATATTAAATCCATATTAGATTTCTTACATAGTTGTGGAAGTAGCCTATAATCAATGTGCATGTTTTAAATTTTTATTTAGTCAATTCTAATTTCAATATTTTAAAAGATCACTTCTAGCCATATATCTTAATATATTTGAATCAAATATCTAAATAATTAAGTACCTTTAAATAAGACAATTTAAAATTTAGTATTAATTTAGGAAAGGAAACTATATGTTATTTGATAAGAAATATATAGGAATAAAATATAATATTAGAAGCTAAACAAAATAGTAGGGTCAAAAAGTTTTAACTACATAGAGACTAATATGGCTTAGTCTGACATATTGGTATAAGTTTCATCTAGCTATGGTGAGTATTAGGTATGTCCAGAGGGAAGCAATTGGAGGATAGGGGAAACATAACACTATATTAAAGATAATTTGAGATAAGAATGTAATACGATAAATGATATAAAGAAAATTAGAAGATAGGGGGAAAACTACATAAAATAAAATTTTATTTATATTTTTAGTTTCAACCACTTTGGGGATTTTCATCATGTTGTTTATTCTTGGTTGAAACCTTTTCACCTTTTACTCTAATTATTATTTTTTAAAATTTCTTTTACATTTAATCTTCCCTGTATTATCTCTTCAACCTATTTCAAGTTATACATCCTTATGGTTTCTTTGTCTTTTAGTGACATTTATTTTTCTACATTTTCTTTATCTTTTAATCATATTCATTTGTCTCTTTCTTTTCTCATATCACCTATAGAATACATATCTATGGATGTATTTTTTATTTTATCATGATACTATCATTTCCAATATTTGTTGTCATTTATAACATGTTTACCATACATTTAGACTATATACATATGGCACTTATTATTTATCCTATTGCCAATAATTACTTTCCATGATGTTATATTACTAGATCCTATTGAAATACATATTAATTTTTTATTATATTATCATATTAATGAAATCATTTTACCTTTATAAGGGGCATTATGTCTTGCCACTTGTATAGAGAGACCACATTGTCGAATCAAACTCTTTTGGTTATGTTTAAATTACAAAAATAATTTCATCCCCATATCATTTGGGCTTCCCTAGCCATATATCTGCATAGCATACATCATGTCTTTCACTTCACATTTGAGACTTCATTGACATAACTTTATTTAAATGATATCATGTTTTCCTTATTATATTTATCATTAATAACCATCTCCTTGTATTGAAAAAAATTATGTCTTCCTCAACTTCGTATGTGGGAGAATCTCTATACATATACTATTTTGCTATGACATCATTAAATTACCTCTTTTATATTGGTTGAATGATGGTTTCTTACATCCCACATCATTTAAGTACTAGGGAATGATTATATTATTACCATCTATTGTGTCATAACACTCTTTGATATTAAATTTTTGTTGTATACCCATTTGAGAGAGTTATATATGGAAAAATTTTCTAGATCATTAAGGACCATGTCATCATTCTTCCTTTACCCATGAGAAGGAAAACCTAATACCTTGATAACTTTACCAAACCACATGATTTTGTAAACCTTACAATTTTAGATATTTTACTTGTATATTATATAGTTGATTGTTCATATTAGTGTGATTTATATTGTTTCATGCTTATGTTCTAATTATATTCAATATAGTATTGCAATCCTCTTAACATCCATTTCCTTTCACCTTCAAGATTTCAAAAATTGTACTTGGGTGCATACCAACACTAACATGCTTCAAGATTTTAAATAGTGATCGGTGCTACAAAATCATCACCACAATATTTATATAGAAATAACACCAATATGCCACACAATATTAAGCCATATCACTCTCCACATACTTAAAAAGTTCTAAAAATACTATTTTTACTTTTCAAAATTTGTATCTTACAATATTATATTTTATGCCTAATTTTTTCTTATAAAAATAAAATATAATTATCTGTTACAAGTGTGATTTATGTTACACAAAAATATCAACATGTCATTGCATGATACAACTACTAGATGCATAGAATCCACAGTAGGTAGTTAGTCCCTTGTCATGAATACCAAAGGGAGTGCTGACCATTTTTTCAACAATGTCCTCTTCAGTGTTACCTAAGGTGATTCAAATATATGACTAAGCTCTAATACCACTTGTTACAAGTGTGACTATCGTTACACCAAAAGATCAACTTGTCAATTCTTAATACGACTAGTAGACTTATATAATCCACATGAGGTAGTTAGTCCCTTGACACAAATCTCAAGAGGAGTGTTGACCTTTTTTTTTAACATTATCATCCAAAATTAACACTTCATTGTAAGTTTCATGATCAAAAGGTAGTTATCTAGAATCTATATTTAAACATACTATGATAGACGACAATAAGATATTTATCAATATATTGAAATATTAGGATTGATCAAATAAATTCTTTGAAACATGTTAATTTATTATAGGTTATCTTCAAAATTATGTGAGAAATCTACATAAATATAGGTTTGACCGAAGTTTGCAATTATTAATTTTAGCGTAAATATGATATTTTCCTAATTTGATACTTATTCTTTAGTTTTCATAGATACTTAAAAATATAATTTTATGGATAATCTTTCAGAACACTTTTTAGAAGTTTTAAAGTTAATTGTCTCGTTTAATCAAACCTTTAGACTTCTAATTTAAAAATTTCTAAAATGATCAATATTATAAAAGTTATATATATATAAGCCTCTAACCTTTTATCCAAGAAAATAATTCAATAATAAATGTTTTGATTAAGTGAAAGAATATTTAAAATATATACATAATTTCCATAACCCAAAATTTGCAATAATAACTTTCTTTATTATTTTGATGTTAAATTAATTAGAAAATATTGCATGGAAGAAGTCAAGAAATAGTTACGCAAAGATTGGGTAATAATTAAAGGGAAATAATAACATGATGGACTGTTCGTTAAACTCAGAGATGGGCATTAAAAGTAATAGTTAGACATTAAATAATTGACCCTTATGCATTCTATAAGGATGGTATGCTCGAGAAGTTAAAAGGGGATTTGAGAGAACCGTTTGTTCCATTTTTATCATTAAAAATGGGGTGAACTTCATGGTGATCGGGGGGAAGGCACATGAAGAAAAAACAAATCTCACTTTGCATCACCTCTAACTGCTCCCTCTCATACCTAGATCCACAACACATAGAGAGCTTATGAAAATGGTGGCATCTACAAAGAGTGGAGTGAAGAGCAGGTTGAAGTTTCTTGTGTACGGGCAAACGGGGTCGATCAGAGGAGAGATTGGGAGGCTGTGCGAGGCGCAAGGAATTTCATACAAGTATGGAAAGGGTGGGCTGGATAAAATGTCTCAATTGATCGAGGACATTGAAACTATTCATCCTACTCATATTTTCAATGGGCTGGAGTTATTGGTCGCCCTAATGTCGACTGGTGCAATTCGCACAAGGTAGAAACCATTCGAACCAATATTGTCAGGACGCTCAATCTGGCTGATGTATGCATGGAGAACGGCCTAATTTTTGACCAATTATGCCACCAGGCTATATTTTTTAGTATGATGAAGATCATACACTTAGAAAAAGGATTTCTTTCAAGGAAGAAGATGTGCCTAATTTTTCAGGATCTTGTTAGTCCAAGACAAAAGCCATGGTCGAAAACCTTGGGAGATTTGTAGGCGAAGGAGAGTCGTAGTGGTCTCTGCAAGAGGCCATTGGCCAGGTTCATATTTGTTAATTACAAGAAGATGACTTTTACCTTTAAGGTATTATAAAAAATAATCCAGGTGTGTTGTCTACAATCCATATCTTTCATGCTAATAGAAGTTAATGTTTATGATTCTCCCTTGCTCTGCATAAAATCTAATAGTATTCGTTGTATTTTTACCTTAGCTTATGTTGATTGATTTATATAAGGGTTTCCTCTTCATCTTTTTGTCTCTAGATTCTGTCTCAAATCACTTCCATCATGTGTGATTTAGCCGCTCCTTTGGGTGATGTTATTTGGATTTATTAGAATGATATGTATATATTTTTTTTCAAACTTGGTTTCAAACGGTATACAGACCAAACCAGTCATTCAAGATAGAATTTTTGGGATTAAAATATGTAGATTTCCATTGAATCACATCATGGCCTGCAGTTGTCTCTCTGATATTATTTTTATAACCTTCTTGTTTCTTTAAATGATAGAACTACATTCCATATGTGACGATACAACTAATTCTTATGAGAAGGTTTCCAATCTTTTCAATCTTGGAACTTCAATCTATATCTTTTCTCAAGCCTTGTGTGAAAGAGTGGGCATCGATCTTAATGGGTCATTTTTTGCAAGTAATGAGGTCATTTTCTGCAAGTAATTAACAATTGAGACCTTGCACATTTAATGCTTACTGTATATATATATATGAAATATGAAGTGTGAATATTACTTTTGGTAATAAAAAGCCATAGGTGATAGTACTTGACATTTTGTAGGAAGGCTAGAGGTTTAATTTTGATGCATTTCTCTGCTTAAATTATTATATTTTCTTTTAGAATTAGAACCATAGGGAAAAATCATGTGTGGTTCTATTTAAGGTTATTAAAATATTTCTTTTGTCATTGTTTTGAGAAGAAACCAAATTATTCAACAATATATTTACCGTGATCTGTAATAGCATTTTGACTTTCCTCTATTAAAACCACCATTTTGGGTATATAGTAGCTGGTGTTTTCAATGGGAATATGTGGCATGTTCAAAACTGGCTATTGTTCTTTTACATAAATTGTTGGAAATTAATAAGAGAAGGTGCAATATGTCTCAATACCAAAACCTTAGTCTTACATGTTTTAATAACCATTGGATTGATTGAATTAGTTAAAAATATAAAATTTACTTGATTCTCTGATTCAGACATATTATTGCATATGTAAAAGTAGAAGAAGAAAACCATCACACTTAGCATTATAAATTTCAAACTTGTATACTTCTTTTGATTGATTTAGTTGAATTATGATTTGAGTATAGAAGTGTGTATGCTATTTAACTATCAATGAGAAATGTAGTTGATCAATTGATTTTATTGTTTTAAATTAAACAAAAGGATTCATACTAGATGTATTGAGAGACTAAGGAAACCCAAAGATTATATGTGTGTTTGAATGAAAATTAATTATGAAAGTGGAACTAATGTGTAAATTATCCTTAACCTTAAGAGATTTGCATAGGGGTTTTGAATAAAAGTAATTTGATTATATGAACACTTAAATGATGCTAGAAGAGTATAGAGTAAACCATACATTATTCATGCAGAATATTTCATTTATTATATGTGAAAAGAGATAGAAGAGTATGATTATGTTATCATTACTATGCTTTCTTTTGTTAGAGATAGAATCAATTTCTAAGAATTAGAAACAAAAAGAAAGAATCGTTGATTATAATGTTTCTTATTAATCTTGTGTACCCTTATGTCTTATATGTGAGTTTATAATTTGAATGCATCTTAGTAAACTAATTGATTGAAAGAGAGTTCAACATTATGACATGATTCATTGTATTAGTGTAGAGAGTAGACCTTGTGTTGCACAAATTCCTTTACCTTAGTGATTTTTACTTTGTTAGTTTACTTCTAGCTGGTCTGGGTATCTTTCATGTCAGGAAAGATTCTGGGGAAGCATAACTGCTTCATGGTAGGGTGAAAATGCACTCCCATAATATTCTCATCCTAGTTAACTTTTGTGAATAGGTGTTTGAAGCTTCTTTCAAGAAGGACTTTACCTTTCAGTGCTATACATTTCTTTTTATTTTTCATGATGCTATTTATATTCTTTGATGTATACCTTTATTTTTATGAAATTGAAGTTCATAATTGAACTAACCTTAATCTTTCTTTGATGTGAATCGATAGTTGGTCAAAAATCTCTTGAGTTGTTATCATGTCATGATAGTTTTTACTTGCTTGTATTTGATATGACATCTCTTATTGTGATTTCTTTAGGGCACTCAACAAATGGTCGACTTTCTATGTATCTTTGGACAAAGGTATGCTTTATCATTTCAATAATCATGGTTGTAATTGTATTTCTTATATTCCTATATTGTAGGGAATTGATTGGTATCTTGTCAATTTATGCATTCAACCATTGACTTGTTGAACGAATCCCTTTTATTGGGAGTTTTACTGATGTATCAAAACCTTAGTCTTTACATATGGTATCAGACCTCTGGGTTCCACTCTAGGCCCTTGAGTTCACTATGCTTATTTGCGACCCTTAGTCACATGAATTGTGAGTCGATTAATGCTTGGTCTATTAACATAGCTATGGTTCCTTGGATTGATTAGAGTGTCTTCCAATTTAAATTTATCTAGGTAGAAAGGGGATGTTCCTTGTTTGATGGGAAATAGACACTTGAGGGACAATATTTCTTATGTGTGTGAAATTTTTTGAATGCCCCTGTTTTCTCTTGAAACTATGAAAGTTTGAAATAGTTTTGTGAGCTTGATAAATGTCTACCTTGAGTGATGTGATTTCTTTCTATTCCATATTGCAAAATGTTAAAATATGTAAAAAATTATGAGGTATATATTGTGTGTGAGATACACTTAAAATTTTGATATCTATTTCTCTACATTGGTGTAGAAAAGAAAGAATATAAAATTCTATAAGAAATTGTGTAGTAAATAATGATGGTTATGCAATAAAGTTATGAGAGCTTGCAAGAATTTAAGACTTGGCTTGTGATAAATGTTGGAAACATGTATTATTGTAATATATATTTGCAAGTGTTATGAAATTATTTTAATACTAGAAGCTTGTGAAATTCTTGGGAAGAAGAATTCAACATATTTTAATTGAAACATAAATTCGTAGGAACTTTGCAAAAATATATATTTATGTCTTACCTTGCATGGCATGAGATTTCAAAAGAAAAGAGAGAATTAACAATTCATGTGGGTTAGATTTAGTGGATAGAGCAATGTTGTTTAAGGTAATTGAATGTGTTATTGCATGATGATGTAAACTTTGATATTTACATTCTAGAAGTATGGTCATGTTCCTTAGCATACCATGGATACAAGGTGATGTGTAGCTTCTACTCCCTCTTTGTGGCTAATGTTAGTCATTGTGTAAATGTGATTTGGTTTCAATTTATGTTTAATTTTGAACTTTGATGAATTTTGAAAGTGGTGAAGGAATAGTTTGAAATTTTAAAGTTTTCTTGTGACCACCTAGCCACCAATTTTGAATTTTTCAATCAACTAATATTTTGTTCACAATTACTTCTTAATTTTTCTTATGACCGTTGAGGGTCTGAATTGAAATTTGCAACATGAAATATTATGATCTTGGGGTGGCTAGAATATGTATTTTATGTTTCTAGTCTTGTGATGTGAAGTAATGTCATTTGTCATGTTCAACATATAACATTGATAGATTGTGAAGAACACACCATTCCTAATCCTGTATTCATATCTTAATTGAAATATGTTTCAACTATTATGAAATGATCAAAGTGAACTAGCATACAAAGGGTTGTGTACATTAGAAATGTAGTTTATGAAATAATTAACATTGGTAGATATTCCTCGATGTGAGTTTTGATGCTATGAGGAGCATTGGATGGATATTCATGGAATGATGGAATCCATGGAAAATATAACTTCTTGACATTAATATGATAGTAATAGAACATGTGTGATTTATTTGAAACCTTTCATCACATGATTATGAGGCAATTGAAATAGATGTACTAGATGACACATTTGATGATCGACAAGTAGGTTGCCATATTTATGGAAATATAATAGAATTATTTGATTATGAAGCACTATTGGTGTTTTGACAAAATGGTCGACACTTTATTCTTACAAGACTTCTTATGATTTCTCATGATGAAAGACATAATTCATAAGACTAGTTGATTTGTTGTGTGACTTTTATGGTTTTGTTAATGCAATAATAAATGGAAAGAATAAATGCTATGCTTCTGTTTGTATCATTTTTGTACTATGTATGTGTATTGGAAATCTTACTTTCCAGTGAGGATGCTAATGTGGAAGAAGTAAATAGGGAAGGGTAGAAAGGGATATTTGCCTACCTTTCAATTTTTATTCCTAGTCATAAAAAGATGCTTTGGCCAAATCTTGTAAATGCATATGTTTTCAAAATATGTTGCCCATGTTTCATCTCCCTACCACATTCAAGAACAATAGAAAGTTTCATGGCTACACTAGATACCCCCTTCCTTTTATTCCTTTTGCGCATTGTAGGGTTGGGAATTCTGAAGGGTGATAGAATCCCAAGGAAGTGTAAGGCTTTGTGGATAGAACAGACAAGCCTTTGAGCCACATTCCAGTCTCAAGATTTGTAGATGGATGAATGACTATCCAATGGCATAGGAGACATGGACTTATAGAAGGATAGATGTCCAATTACAATTAAGTGTCTTCTTTCATGATTGACCTTTATGGAACTTATGTTTTTGGAGGCATTATTATAGATGTATGACATACATTGATGTGCTAATTTTATATGGTGTTGAATTATCATGATTTATTTGGATGCTTATGCTTATATGAAGCACACTTGTATTACATTGATGAAAATGTGAAGATCACTCGTTTGGTAGCAATATCAAGATTACTAGAAGTGATCACACTTGTAGCCTTAACCAACATACTTTATTTACTACAGTAGTGAAGAATTTATGGGTGCCATCCCAACTGCAGTTTTTACCTTCTAACAAGGGTTTATGTGTAAACAAAATAATTGTGTCATGTGTTATATTTCATGATAATTTATTGTTTGTTTTCATGCACTTTACATTTACAAGTTTTTTGAATGTATGTTGCAAACAATGGAATCAGTTGGTTAGATACACACTACTATTGCAGATTATTTATTTAGTAAAATTTTTTGAGGGTACTGATTCACCCATCCCCTCTTAGTACCTTATCTTTCCTATCCCAACAATTGGTATCAGAGCTAGATCTCTTATTTGGAAGTTTAATCACTGAAGAAGAAAGATGGAAAGATGGAAAGATACAAGTTGGACAAAACTATTGAGAATCAAAATATTTAGATGCAAATCTTCATTGAACAATACAACCAAGAAAAGGATGAATTGAAGAAGTTACAGGTTCAAAGAAACGATATGGCTATTTGGCAATATGAGACTGATTATCATGAATAAGACATTGATGATCTATTTGAGATTTACGGATCTAGTTCAGACAGTATATCTGACATATTTGAAGGAGAAATTTTTTATTTATCTAAGAAAAATCTTCATCTAACTAAACAAGTTAAAGCCCTACAAATCGGTCAAGAAGTACAAATGCTAAGAATGAATGATGTGATGAATAACGCTAGACAAGCTAAACAAGAGAAAAATTTGGTTGTTGAAGATAGAAGACAAATGATTGAGAAACTAGTACAAGAAATGGAATTTGAGATATTAAGACTTAGTGAGCATCACTTTGAGATATCTAATTAGATGGTTGTTGTAAGTCAGGAAATCAACCAAGTGAATAATGAGCTGACAAGGAAACTTTAAGACATTGGTGAGCTCAGAGAAGAAAATGAAAGACTGAAAAATGAAGTGAAGATGCAGCATTAGCATAATGAAATGATGAAAAAAACTAAAGATAGTTCCAAGAAAATTGATGAATTTTTTATTAGTCAAAGAGGACTTGGAAGTACTACTAGATTAGGCTATACTCAAAAAGGAGAATCATCTAAGAATGATGAACATGTGAACACCTACAAGAGTCAAAGACCTAAGAAACTATCATGCTATCACTGTGGTAAACTGGGCCACACATCAAATGTTGGTAGGAGTAAAGCAAAAGCTAGTCCTAAGACCACTCCTAAGTTTAATGGTCATTGTTATAGTTGTAACAAGTATGGACATCAAGTACATGAGTGTAGATCTAATTTGAATAGTACTCCTAACAAACCCTACATGGAGAAACATGGTTTCACTTGCAACATGCATGGAGATACCTCACAATAATGTAGAACAAAGATAAATCAAGTTTAGACATTGAAAGGAAAAAACAAGACCTATCAAATAAATAGACAAGGTAATGTTTATACTTGGGATTATAATACATGGGTTAACTATACAACATGTGGAAGATATGGACATATTGCAGCTAACTACATGAGAAAGAATTGGAGAGGTGGATCTTGTAGTTGGACAAATACTAGTATGACATGCTTACACTGTCACAAAGTTGGTCACTTAAGTAAATATTGTAGAGACCGAGCACCAAAAACACAAATGTTTGAGAATGGTAATACAATTGGAGGTATCATAAGGATAAGAAATATCATGTGAAGAAAATCATCAGGTGATAATGCTGAGTCAAGTAATGCAGTCGGTGAAACCTCATCCATTGGATTGGGTGACATCGCCACCTCCACCTAAGATGAAAAGGTATGTATAGATCTAATAATTCAAGTTAGATATATCCATCATATAGTTCCTTATATTAAGTGCTTTCATACCAAATCTACATGAATCAAGATGCACTATGGCTTTACAAGTTTTTGAGCTTTAAGTGTTTACAGTTGGTATATGCTAGACTGAGTGAGAAGTTACTAGTCAATAACTATGAGAAAGGTTAATCGAGCATTAGTATTAACCGAGTGAAATTTCATGTGTTAACTGAGCTTATGTTATTTCATGGTATACACTGAGAGTGATAATTATCACCTAGCCATGTTAGGTTGAGCATTTATTGCAAAAAGGTTTGAGTGGGAAGTTGAAAATGATATAAATACATGGTGGACTTAGCTTATTTTTCACACTGTGGTCATGAAGAGCTAGGAGTCTACAAAGAGAATTTGAGAAAAATATTTTCAAAGGATTTGAGCAAAGATTTGAAGGATTCTGAGTGTTTTCATCATTATTATGAGTAAGTGTTATCCTCACTGAGTTGTTTATTTGATAATTCCTGAAACCCTAAATGAAGAAAATGGTGTCCGCATATAAGGTTAACCAATCCAAGAATGTAGATGAGTAAGAAGTAAGATTAATTGTTTCTGCTACATGTGATGAGTTGAAGTACAAACTTTACCCTGACGTTGCTTGACAGATTGACAAAATCAGAGCTTTTTTGAGCATACCACCTAGGGTTTTGCTAGTTGAGGACATACAGTCCTACATTCACTACAAAATCGGAGAGATTGGTGATTTTTTGTTCATTTCTACATATCAAGAGCTAAGTGTAGATGGAAAATTGAAGAGTGATCACGAGTATTTGAAAGTCAAGGGTTTGACTAATACCTTGCATTTTCCAAAGGTTTTCAAGAATAAATAGATAAGAATTATTTTGATTTTTTACCATGATGGGAAAATTTGGCTAGATGAGCTCATAAAAATAACAAAGGATATCAGACATGTGATAATAGGCTACCCTACTACTGAAAAAGTTAAAGAACTAAGGAGTGCACTGAGAACTGAAAGAGAGAGAGAAACTAGAGAAGAATGGGACGACAAAGGATTGAAAGTTAACACAATAATAGATCCCGAAACAAGGTTTGGTGCATATGTCATTGGGTATAAGATATTCCAATCAAGAAGACCCAACAATGTACCATGTGGAGCACTTGACATTGCATTCAAAATGGTGAAAAAGGGATTTCAGTTGGATCTTGCCGAGTTGCTGTTGAGACAAGTTGAGGAGAATGTGAAGACTGTATATGCATTTCTAGATTTAATTTTGTGTGATTTTTGGTATGAACGTTTCGGATCACACTCCGTGATCCATCATTAGGAAGAGAGAGAGATTAAAAGAATTGTAAAAGAAGTTGGATCACGGAGTGTGATCTGAAATGTTGATACCAAAAATCACACACAATCAAATCTAGAAACACATATACAGTTAAAATGGATTGTGGAAATTTGATATTATTAATGTGAAGACTATTTGGTTGGCAAAATCCATCACATGTAAGTTTGGATCTCTATTTCTTTTCATATTATTTTATGTGCAAAACATTTTCCCTTCAATCAATAATGTTGATTGGACTACTGACAAGCCTATGACACTTCAAATTACTGATTTGATAAAGAGTTTGGGTGATAATTTTGTGAACATGGTGGATATTTATTTTGAGAAATTCAAGGACAAGATGAACACAAGGATAGAATACCAATACAATTGGTAGAAAAAGATGAACATGACATCTATTTTCTAGTGGATATAGATTACACACTAATTAAGGTAGTTGAACCATGAACAAAGTGGTTAGCCCCAATCGGATACAAAATTAATATTGACCAAGCCTTTAGGTCAATCAAGGCTTTATTGGCAGAGCCTAAGGGTCCAAAAGATACTAGCTTTGGAACCTATGAGGAAGCTAAACAAAGAATTAAAATGGATCTAGTCATTGGGAAGGCAACCAAGAAATCAATAAAAATGATAAATAAATTGAAGAAAATGTTTGGAGATGATGATGCAGAAGCATCCAAGGACATTCCAGTTGAAGTAGCAATGGAAGGTGAGTTACTTCTTACTAAAAAAGCACATGATGATGAGGAAACCAAGTCTGATAATGATGCAGAACCTATACCGATTAAGCCCACTCTTAAAAAGAAGCAGACAAAAGTGAAAACTAGTGCATGAACAAGGTCAACCACTATAGCTTCACCACCACTGAAGAAAGGAGTTGTGAAATATCAAGGCCTATACCAACCAAGACTTATCAGAAGAATAGAGGTACTAAAGTTACCTTCGAGGAACCAAAGAAAAGAAGGAAGCTGATAAGAGGAAGAGATGATATTGATGATAAAGAAGATGAGACAGATCAATTTAAGGTTATTGTGAATAAGGATTGCTCAATTAATGAGGTTGTAGAAAATATAATATAGTGGAGGTCTAAGTGACCCAAAAATAAATTGGTTTGAACACTTATCAATTGAAGATTAGAAAAAATAGAAGCAATAATATAGATGATGATCAAGTTCAAGAAGGTACCCATAGAATCTTCCAAGTATTTACCAAAAAGTCTATATGATAGAATATCAGCTAGATGGACTTATGCTTTAAACACTAAGAAAAGAATAAGGGAACAATCCCTAGTAATGGCAATGCAAACATTGAAAGTCCATGAGATTGAAGAATTGATAAAGACATATCCCAAGAGATTTCTAGTGAAAATACGACCACTGTAGATACTTGATAAAAATATGGTGGATATTGATGAGAATATTCAATTGCTATGCACTTCTATCCTACAAGCTCGAGCTAAGGTAGATAAGATGGCTTTGGCCATAATCCCCAAGAGGAAGACTAAGAGAAAAGGTATAGGAATCCATGCAGATGATGTATATTTGATAGTTAAGAATCCCATTGAGCTATCAAACACCAAGATTCCTGATACTACTGATGCCACCGAGTACCTAGATGTACACCAAAATGCACCTAAGTATGTGATTATATAGGGAATTGATGATGGTTCAAATGATGTACTCATAGAGGACATTACTAATGGAGACCCTGATGACATCAAGGATAATGAGGATGTCACAATTGCTAGAGTTCAACAAGATGAACAAGCCCCCACCGAGCCAATAGTAAGCATTATACCAGGTGACCTTCATATATTGGTTCAAGAAGTTGAAATAATAAAATAAAAGGAACCTGGAGGCTCAATCCCCGAGCAACCAAAGGATACAATAGGGGAACAAGGAAAAAACACTTAAGGCACAACATAGTCTAATGAGCCTAAGAAAAAAGAGGCTGAGACATAGGCACAAGAACATCCTAAGCCTCCAGAAACTAACACCACCAACCCTACATTAGAGGTTCCAACTCAATCGACCAAAAATCAGGTCACCGAGGAGTAGAAGAAGGAAGAAACAATGTCAACCTAGCTAGACAAGACAAATGTAGAGGTAAAAGCTCTCATTCCATTTGTTAAGTTATCTCCACAAGAGTCCAAGAAGAAGAAGAGGAAACATGGAAAAGGGCCAATCACCTTGGATGAAGTAATTGAGATTCCTGACTATGACCCATGAACTTTGGACCCCATGGAATTAATAAAGTATGGAGAGTTGTGTACAAGAAAGAAAAAAATAAAAACTAAGGAAGGGAAGTAAGAGTAAGCAAATCTTAGAGGATGTAAGAGACATTCTACAATAGGTTATTCCCAATGTCTAAATAAATGAAGATATACCTACTTTGGACCAACTTGCAACTCTTACACAACATATTAATGTCCTAGACATAGATGTTGAGAAAATGATAGTGAAAAGGGTAGAGGCAAAAATACAATTCAAACTAGTAGATAAGATTAGCCAAGAAGTGGCAATCAATAAGGTAAAGATTTTTGAGGTTATAACCGAGCTACAAAGAAAATAATGCAAGTTTTGCTTAAGTTATGTATTGTGGAAACATTAAGTGCCGAGGTCAGTTAGAAAATCAAGATGCTAGATGTAGACATCTTAGCTAGTGCAAATGCTTCTCTAACTGAGCCAAATAATTTTTACAAGCATATCCTTCAAGTACAAGAATTGATGTGGTTGAGAAAAGATCTAAGGAAGCAAGAAGACATTATTAGTGACCAAGTCACCAAGTTTCAAGCCTAGCTACTTGCTCACCTCAAGATCATTGAGAGACATAATGTGAAGGCACAAGCCTTGGTAGCTACACCAGAGATATCAGTTTTAGAGAAGATATTCAATATGCATGTAAAAGTCAATCTTGAGCACATTGCTCTCACCAACTTGAAAGAGGAATGGGATAACCTCTTGGCTTCATTGAAGAAAACCCACTACCTTATTTTTGATAAGCTGTAAGTACATTTTGTTTTGGCATTAATGTCAAAAAGGGGGAAATCATGTATTTTCCAATGTACTTCACTACATACTAGGAGCATGCACCAAGGGGGAGTTTTTTGTAGAAGATTTAGTAAAATTTTGGTATATATGTATATATGGAGTTAGAAATTTTTTGAGATTCAAGACATATACATTATGGGTTTTATACTAATGCCAAAGGGGGAGATTGTTATCTCTATTTGAGCATTAACTATTGTTATTAGTATCAAATAAGATTAGTCGATAAACGATGAAATAAGAAGCTATAGAAGCTAATCAGTTGAACTTGCAAAGCCTTCATACTGAGCATTCATAAGGTAGAACCAAAATTTAGATAGATATAGATTTAACCAAGTATGTTTGTCGAGCATCAGATAATATGAAGCACCGAGTCAGTGAGCACCAAGCATTCTACACACCGAGCATCAGGTTATTCACCAAATAGAGAATGTAGTGTTTACCGAGTTGTTCAAGAAATGGCATAGTAATCAGTAATGTCACATTTATCTATGCAAAAAATTTACATGGATCTATAAAATATTTACCAAGATCAAGGCATATTTATTATGGATGTAATCATTAATTATTGTGATTATTCCTATGTAATAGTTAGATCTAGGTTATATTTGTACATCGTAGATCTTAGGTTTTCTAAGATGTTGTAAACCTAATTAGGTCATAGAAATTTTCTATGTAATTGTAATTGATGTCATTTTGGTATAACAACAAAAGGGAGTTCATGAAGAAGCAGCCGCCTATATGACTTTAGTATTCAGACAATGGGTCACATGAAAGAGAAGTTATTAGAGTTAGTACTTAGTTTATTTAGAAACATACAAGGCTACCAAGAAGAATAGAGGAAAATATAACACGCATCAAGGTGAAATTGAATTGGTATTTCATTGATCTGATTTAGACAAGTCATAGTTTTCAATTGCAGATACTTTCTGTTATCTTTTAACCATTATAGAAGGATTGAAAATCTCTCAACAGAGTAGACTTAACTGTCTGCTGTAAATCTCTGAACTGAGTGCACACTTATTTGATGTTGCTAAAATCCTTTTACAAGGTAGATCTAATCAATCTTAAGTTACTCCTAATAGGATAAGATCACCATAAGTAATCACACTTGTAGCCTTAATTGACATACTTTATTTACTGCAATAGTGAAGAATTTGTGGGTGCCATCCCCACCACATTTTTACCTTCTAACAAGGGTTTTTGAGTAACCAAAATACTTGTGTCATGTGATATATTTTATGAATAATTTATTGTTTGTTTTTATGCACTTTAAATTTACAAGTTATTTGAATGTATGTTACAAACAATGGAATCAGTTGGTTAGATAGACACTACTATTGCAGATTGTTGATTCAGTAAATTTTTTTGAGGGTACTGATTCGCCCTCCCATCTCAGTACTTTATCTTTCCTATCCCAACATAGTTGTCTCTCTGATATTCTTTTTACAACCTTCTTGTGTCTTTTAAATGATAGAACTACATTCCATATGTGATGATACATCTAATTCTTCTGAGAAGGTTGCCAATCTTTTCAAGTTTGGAACTTCAATCTATATCTTTTCTTAAGCCTTGTGTGCAAGAGTGGGCATTGATCTTAATGGGTCATTTTATGCAAGTAATGGAGTCATTTTCTGCAAGTAATTAACAATTGAGATCTTGCACATTTAAGTCTTACTATATATATATGAAATATGTAGTGTGAATATTATTTTTGGTAATAAAAAACAATAGGTGATAGTCCTTGACATTTTGGTGGAAGGCTGGAGGTTTAAATTTGATGCATTTTCCTGCTTAAATTATTATATTTTCTTCCTGAATTAGAACCACAGGGAAAAATCATGTTTGGTTTTATTTAAGCTTATTAAAATGTTTCTTTTGTCATTGTTCTGAGAAGAAACCAAATTATTCAACAATATATTTACTGTGATCTATAATAGTATTTTGACTTTCCTCTATTAAAACCATCATTTTGGGTATAGTAGCTAGTGTTTTCAATGTGAATATGTGGCATGTTCAAAACTGGCTATTGTTCTTTTACATAAATCATTGGAAATGAATGAGAGAAGGTGAAATATGTTTCAATACCAAAACTTTAGTCTTCTATATTTTAATAATGATTGGATTAATTGGTTAAAAATATAAAATTTACTTGATTCTCTGATTCAGTCATATAATTGCATATGCAAAAGAAGAAGAAGAAAACCATCGCACTTAGCATTGTAAATTTTAAACTTGTATATTTCTTATGATTGATTTAGGTGAATTATGATTCGAGTATAGAAGTGTGTATTCTATTTAACTATCAATGAGAAATGTAGTTGATCAATTGATTTAATTTTTTTAAATTAAAGGAAAGGATTCATGCTAGATGTACTGGGAGACTAAGGAAACTCAAATATTATATGTGTGTTTGAATGAAAATTGATAATGAAAGTGGAACTAATGTGTAAATTATTCTTAACCTTAAGAACTTTGTATAGGGGTTTGGAATAAAAGTAACTTAATTATATGAACACTTAAATGATGCCAAAAGATGTGAGGCCTCACCTTGAGCCTATCATAGCCATTTAGTTCTGCATATGAGATAGACACATTTTATCATTATATTTTGATGTTGTGGATTTTACTGATACTCTATGTTATGGTTTTATCACTTTAGTAGTTTGATGAACATTACATTATGATTTGGATGATGAATACTGAGTCATCAATTAAAACTTACATGTGTGTTTTTAATTCTATTTTATGATTGATTATGGTAATGAAGTTTAATTGCAAATCAAATTTTATATGTATGCAATGTTTATGTTTCAAGTTCAATTTAGTGATGAATTAAATATATTCATGATGAGATTTATGTTACTTATAAATGAATGATTATGCCTTGTGAAAACTTTGACATAAATTATGATTGATTACTTGAGAATTATTTGATTATTAATGTTATAAAATTACATGTTTTATTTCCTTGGACTACTAATATTGGACTTGAGTGTGTAGGGAAATAGGCCATGGTAAATCTGGGGAATCATCATAGAGACTAATGTTAAATCTGTTTGAACCAAGGTTGCTTCTAGTGAGAAGCCAATAACCTCGTTGTAATGTATTTATTTTGTAAAAGTATGATGCATGTATGTGTTGATTTATTCATTAATTGTAAATGTGTATTTTTTGTGTGAATGCCCAAGTGGATATGCCACATGGCTTGTGACAAGTCTCTTTTTGTTGTGTCACTTGACACATGTGTATGTGCTTAAGGCCATGACATGTCCACTTGGGATTTGATGTCATCAATTTAGAATGGTACCACCTTTAGGTTTTCCTTGTAAAACCTTGGTTAGGAAGCCTTAGAGAAGGTCAAATCATGTTGAACCTAAAATCAAACTTCAAGTGCAACTTAGGGAGGTTAAACGAGCTCTTAGGGTGTAATTAGGGTCCTTTTTAGCCACCCCACTTGATGTAGCTTGGTATGGGAGTTTAATTTTTGTCAAAATTAAGCCCATAACTCATTTATGGACCTTGAAAAGTACCCCTCAAAGAAAATTTCGAAAATGGAGGAAAGGCAAATGAGGTCAAGCTGATACCTCTTTCCCCATTCTTGGTCTCCATCTCATTTATGAAGGGAGACAAGGAGGGATGGAAGATCTCCATGAGCCATACCTATTAATGAGGGTTTGGTGAAAAATATCTTTTAGTAGGAGTTTTGGGGAAGGTATTGGATTGACACCCACTCTCTAGTTTGGAGAACCTTGGAAAGTGGATAGCTCTTCATCAACTATCTTCCCTTAGCTTGGATCAAGGTTGGTGGCATTCTTCACTTAGCTTTTTTTAAGTTTCTTTGTTCATGTTGAGAGGATGAACTCTCTTGAATGTTACTTTCCTTGTATGCAAAATGTAGATATCATTCCTCTTGTATTGTATGTGTTGTGAGCTTGATGTTATTGTGATAATGGAGGTTTTGAGAATTTTTTTAGTTGTTGTAGTTTTATGTTCTTGTGTTGTGAAAATTTAGTTTTCTTTATATATGTTATGAGAATCATGAGCTTTTTGTTGAGCATGATTCTTGGATTGTAAATGTGAAGTTTCTTTGTTATTCTTGAATTTTTCTTTCTTTTATGTGATGTATTGTTTTGTTGAGGGAGTTCTCAAGGACATACTCACCCTTGGGAGGGAAGAGTAGCCTTGAGGGTGAAGGGATTGTTGGGACATTCAAGGGTGTAGAGTATCTCCTTGGATAGGAGAGGGATGAAAATGGATGTATGGGCTCCATGTAGCCATCTCTATTTTATGTTTTGTATATTGGGGGTCATAAGGAGTTTGTGGAGATTACATTTGTGGAGAGAGATATATGATGAGAAATCTAAGTGATGGCTTAGCTCTCATCAAGAGATGTGCTTTTCTCCTCTTGAAATTGGTTCCACCTTCACCCTATTTGAGTCATGTTGAGACCCTTTGTGATAACCTTGGAAGGGAGTTTTCTTGTAAATTATGTTTATGTTGTTGTGTTGTGGGTTTTCATGAGTGTTCTCCTTGTCTTGTGATGGTTCCCCTAGCTCGGGGGTGGCTTCATAGAAGCCTAGGTTGGGAGGTGAGCACTCGGCCTATGGATTTTGTATTGTAGGATTTTGGAGCCTTGAAGACTTCATGGTTGAAGATGTTTTCTTGAAGAGTTTGTGAATGTATTCAAAAATTGATATGGAACACCTTTTGTATTGTGTTAATGTTATTGTAAGGGAATCTTGTGAATCCCAAGAGTTAAATGTATAATTGTAATGGAGTCATCACTCCAAGCCTTGTATTTGTGATAAGTGTGTTGTATCATCATCATGAAGAAATGTATGTTGTTTTTGATGGATTTATGTCCTTATGAGTAATAAGGTTTGATGGTCAAGAAGATGCACATTGTTGTTATTGTGTTAGTATTCAAGCATGAAATTTCTTAATAATGAATTTTAGTTTTCATGAAACCCTTCTTGAAATAGTCATTGTGATAGTGCTATTGTTATTGTGAAATGAACAATGAAGAGATGCGTTATCAAATTTTTGGATGAAGAAATAATAATGTATTGTCATTAATATTGTGAGATGAATAATGTAAAGATGAATTATCAGTTATGTAGAAGAAATCTTCCTTGGCAAATAGAGTCACTAGTTTGTGAAATAATTATTCATGTTAAACAAGTTAAGAGAAGAAAGAAGTTTGAGTTTTTAGTAAATTAGTTGTTCTTGATTTCAATTGTAATGATAAAATCATAGAAAATAAATGGTAAATTCAATGCATACATGATAGACAAATCTTCCTTATCATTTAGTCTAAAAATTCCTCTTGTTAGTTCATTAATAAAAGAACAAAACAATATATAAGACTAGCACTTTATTTTTTTTCAAACCATACAATAGACATTTTCCAAATTTTAGAGCAAAAAGCTCTCTGGAAATTGTATGGAAGGGAAAAATTCTCTTCCCATAGAGAATATTCCCTTCCTTATAAAACTTTCTCTAATAGGTGTTAAATCATTAATTCCCTAGATAACCTAGTTAGAATTATCCAAACTCTCTATTAACTCTAAACTATATCATGACATGCTTTCTCACCTTTATTCAAATGGACCCCACACTCTTACAACTACTCCCCCAAATATGGTGTAGAGAAGGGAAGACTAGACTTGGCATTAAATATTTTTTTAACCTCTTTGCTCAAAACACTTCCCTTTAAAATGTACTTAGCTGACATGATTTTTAAATGTGTCTCCTCCCATGAAAAGCTTTCAAAGCTATCCTGCATGAGTTTTGACTTGGCCAATGTGTATGGTATGGGGTGGGACCCAAATCCCCATGTCCCCATCAACTCAACTCTTCTCACTTGTAACTTACGCTGGCCTTTGTTTTGGGTAGAATTAATCCTTGCTAAGTCTTGTGTGTAGGTATTTGGTGGGACCTCCAACTTGCCCCCTTCTTTATGCCAAGCTCCCATATCCTTGAATTTTGCACCCTAGCCTTTGTTTGGGGATATGATGTTAGTCTAGGGTAGGGAGTAGATGTTTAGGTAGGGAGCTTAGGAAAGTTAGGGTGAGTAGCTTAGAGTAGGTTGTTAATTTGATTGTTTAGGAAATTAAGTATGTAGTTAAATTGTTTTGTTTAGGTTATTTTTGAAGGTGGTTAATTTATTTTTATTTTGTTATATTAATATCACTATTTATAATTATTAGCAATTCTATTAATTAATATTCATAACCTTTATTAAATTAATTGTTATTTGTATTAGTTAATGTGATTAATATTAATTTTGTACATATAATATTTAACAATTTATATTTATTATTATTTAATAATTGGGTTAATTAACATAATTATTAATTAGCAAAATTATTTATTAGTGAATATATTAGTTAGAGGGTTATCATTAATTAGGTTTTTAAATTAAATATTTTATGTTCAATAAAAACATATTAATTGGTAACTAACACATTTAGAACCACTTAATACTTTATTATATTCATCTCGACGATATTTGTTTGTATTAATTATCAAATGCAATAATAATTAATATAATCTATATTTGTAAAAGAAAAATATGTATATTTAATATGTTGCCTTTTAATATTGTAATAAGGGTTGGCAGTAAGCTCCCTATGGATGAGCAAAATGGGATAATTTTTAAAATAGAATGTAACTTAATTTCATGAACATCGTATTGGTCTAGCCATTATTTTGATATTTAAATATTCATTTGATTTAGTATCATGATATTCCATTAATTGAACCCTATGACTCAACATAGCATAATGTGTTCTATAGACTCATTCATTTGATATCAATATAGTTAAAATTATATTCGGTACCTCCATAAGAAAACTTTTTTTGTTAGGCCGACTTTGATTATAACTTCACCACCTAGATAGAATCCCTTGTTAGAACTATTTTAGCTAGTAACTTTGGGAACCAACGTTTGTAGAGATATTGTTCTCCAAACTCTTTTCAAACTTTTGTCATGGATACCTATTAAACCACAACATAAACTTGGAACTATTATCCCTTTTTTCAAAAAAAAAAGTTGGTGTGTTTTTAGTCTAAGTTTTTATGGGCATGACAAAAGAGTATAGAGTAAACCATAAATTATTCATGTAGAATATTTCATTAATTATATGTGAAAAGAGAAATAAGAGTATGATTATGTTATCATTACTATGCTTTCTTATGTTAGAGATGGAATCAATTTCTATCAATAAGAAACAAAAAGAAATAATTGTTGATTATAATGTTTCTTATTAATCTTGTGTACCCTTATGTCTTATATGTGAGTTCATAATTTGAATGCATCTTGGTAAACTAACTAATTAAAAGAGAGTTCAACTTTATGACATGATTTATTATATTAGTGTTGAGAGCAGACCTTGTGTTGTGCAAATTCCATTACTTCAGTGAGTTTTACTTTGCTAGTCTACTTCTAGCTAGGCTGGGTATCTTTCATGTCAGTAAATATTCTAGAGGGAAGCATAACTTCTTCATGGTAGGGTGGAAACATATTCCCACAATATTCTCGCCCTAGTTGAATTTTGTGAATAGGTGTTTGAAGCTTCTTTCAGGAAGGACTTTACCTTTTAGTGTTATACATTTCTTTGTATTCGTCACATGATGGTATTTAAATTCTTTGATGTTTACCTTTATTTTTATGAAAAAGAAGTTCATAATTGAACTAATCTTAATCTTTCTCTGATGTGAATCGATAGTTGGTCAAAAATCTCTTGAGTTGTTATCATGTCATGATAGTTTGTACTTTCTTGTATTTGATGTTACATCTCTTATTGTGATTTCTTTAGGGCACTCGATAGATGGTCAAGTTTCCACTTATCTTTGGACAAAGGTATACTTTATTATTTCAATAATCATGGTTGTAATTATATTTCTTTTATTCCTATACTGTAGGGAATTGATTGGTATCTTGTCGACTTATGTATTCAACCATTGACTTGTTGACCAACTCCCTTGTATTGGGAGTTTTACTGATGTGGATTTTGTGTCGAAACCTTAGTCTTTACAATAATAGATAAATGATTATTATTTAAAGTTAGCTGAAAGAGTTCTCTACAACTCTATGGTAGCGTCCATCTACTAGGTTGTTGTTAGGGTTTCTATACTACAATTCCACCAATTGTTTCATACTCTATTTACTGTGGGAGTCAATAGGGTATTTTTAACGATTGTGGCCATCTTTGGAACAATAGTTGATGTTGGTGTTGGTATATTGACATTCAAAGATTAAGGCTCATTGGAAAAAAATTCCAATCAAATTTAATCCAAAGTTGTTTCATGAGATAAGGTCTCTGTCACTCATGTTGTTTTCTTGGTACAAGATTTTAATAAGGCGTGTGATTGAGTTAAAAAAATTACATTAGTTGGATATTTTTTTCATCATCTTCCTTCTAAAAATGTGTTGCAGGATTGGGTCACCATGGTATGGATCCCTCATGGGGTCTACCTAGATGGTGTGAAAATATTGATCAAATATTTTTCAATTTTCCATTTTTGGAACCCTACTCATGTGGAGGGAATTCCAAATAATGATCCCTGGTTTTTCTATTCATCTCTTATTTTTTTCCATCCTTGGTCTTGAGACTTTACTATATTTGACAAAAAGAAACTTAAAGTCCTTTTTTGGATTGAATTTCATAGTCTACCCTTTCCTTGTTGAGCATTCTTGTAAAATATTTCCTAGACTTTAGTTAAGGGAGTTAGCATAGAGCCTAAGCATTTTTTTCATGCCCACACTAAGAAGAGGGTTTGTGTTGAGATTAATCTTTCAAGAGAGTTGAAATAATTTATATACAAATTGGTGGGCAATGATTTTCCTAAAATGTCATGCATTTGAATTTTCCCAATACATATTTATGTTTTCAGTCTACAAACCATAAAATTAAGGATTTCCCTTTGGATTCTCCTAGGACTAAGCCTCCTGCTAAAGAGTTAGTTTCTTCTCAAGGTCCAGAAACCCACATGAAAGATGCTAGTTGGACAATTATGGTTCATAAGGGCAATAAGCCTTCAGCTTCTCATCCTAAATAGGATTCACCTCCTATGGCTTCACCACCTAAGGATTCTATGCCTTCCAAGGATTCCAAAAATATTTCAAACCCTTCTTCTTAGAGGATGTCATTACCAGCTACAAATTCTTCCACAATTTCAAATGGCTAGATATTTTTGGATCTCACACTCCAAAACCAACTTCATTGGTTTTTGGCACTCTAGATTCTGTTGGGAGTTCCCTTTGATCTTCAACTTGTAGATTTATACTTTGATGGATAACTTTAATACAACTTTGACTCTATCACCACTCCAAAGTCTACAAGGAAGAGGGCCAATTAACAAGGATCAAGAATGAGATCCTCCTACACTTTGAGCCTTAATGCTCAGGTGGGTGTACCCTTGATTCACTTCTTCGAAGGAATCACAAAATAATATACAAATATACTCTTTACTAATTGATTTAAGGATTGGATCATTTAATTTGTGTGTGTGTGGTTGATGACAATGAAATGCCTCCAGAGGATGGACCAGTGCCTTGACCTAGGGAAAAGAGTCACCCAATTACATACATCAACCAAAGATCTTAAATCAAACACTCCTAGGCTCAGGATAAGTGCTTTGCCTATTACCCCTTTCCCTCAAACACATGGACATCAGATTCTTACTTGGTTGTAAACTCACTGAACTCACCTAAAAGACTTTAATCCTAACTTTGTTAGGAACTCAGAGATGACTTCACAATACTCTTTGTTTACCATATGCTAATACACTTTGTGACATTAACATATATGAGCTCAGAACAGAAACAAGAAGACATACACAAATGCAAGATTGGAACTCAATAGTATTCTCATTAATATATCTAGGATCAATATACAATCAAAGTAACAACAAAGATAGGAAAAGGGCCCAAAATCTAGCTCCTCCTTCAATATAATACCATCAACAACTAGGGACCAAAAAGAAAGTTTTGGAATCCGCACTAAGTCAAAAATCCTACAATATATACCACCACTAGTCACCTTGGAATCCTCAAAGAGGATGCATCAAGATTTAGGTGACTAGGGTTAGGGTTTCAACCACTAAACCCACTAGAAATGGTCACAAATTTATTACAGGGGAAGAAACCTAGGAAACCAGGAGAAGACAGATCTCGAAGTGATTCCAATCATGACAAATCTCACTAAGAAGGTACTGAGAATCACAGAGACACCCAAAATGTCAACCCTATTCGGCCACCTGCAACATGCCTCGATCATAAAGAATAAGGTACAAACCCCTACAGATGATCATGGAACACCCTAGACCACACTACAATAGCAAGCACCACCAAACAAATCAAATCTGGCCATGAAAGCATTCAATTCTGGTCCTTTCTATCGCTAGAAACCCTTCAAAATTTCAAATTTGAAAAACAACGGCTACTTTATGGCACTTGTAGTAAATCAGCGGTCAATATTTAAATCTGAGCCAACTTTAAGTCCTGACCATTAGATCTCTCTTTTTTGCGGTCTTTAAGTCTTAACTCAACTACCACCCTCAGGTTAACTCCTAGCGACTACGCGATAAAGCTTTTCCTTATTCGCAAAATGAAATCTTAACTCACCACTTAACCCCACGAACTAGCAAACAAAGGAAAATAAACTTATCCTGGTTATATTTGGCTAACTGGCGACAAAAGGTTTTCACCAGTTCGCAGAACATATTAAATCATTGCTAAAATACTTAGCGATCACACAACCTTCCTTTGCTGAATCGCTAATCATTTTGGATCACTGCCATTTTATTATGTGAACGAGTGAAAAGCATTGAAATTTATCGGTCCACTAACCACTTTATCAGAACCGCCAAAAGACTGAAAAAATTTAACTGGGCCCGCACCACGAAGATCAATGGTTGTCTCATCTTTGCATAGCCCTTCGAGATTCCATCAAATCATAAGACAATCATCAATCGAAGAATCTTTCCTTGCCCTAACAACCCTCTGATAGGATACGAAATCAACAGATGTCGCAAGATTTGAAACCTCTGACAAAACCCATAAGAACATATGCCCGTCGTTAATCGACTGACAGTGTCAGGGCCCCCTGACACATCCGAAAACTAGGTCCCACTGACGACTACCAACATGTTAATACATGGACCAATAAAATATCACCAACTGTGCATACGTGTCACCTTGGACCCACTAATCCTTTATGAGAATCAATGGCTGTCGCTATACCATTGCATTAAAGGTCGAGCATGTCATCCTGGTAGTATAACGATAGCCATAAGATCAAACTAAACTTTAACCTGCTTGGATGCCAAGAAAACTGGTCCCACCGATAGGATTCCACTTCATACTCCCGTTGACCAATCAAATACCGCCAAATTAGCACACTTGGCATGTGGACCAGCTTGAAAAGAAAGGCTACGTCATACAATAAAATCAATGGCCTGTGTAAAAGCACATAGCTCTGACACATCTCATGAGAACATACAACCATCGTTAGATCGAGATGTGTCAGAAAACCTGGGCCCGAAGACCACGTGAACACGCGACTAAAGAGAAGGAAGCCACCACGCCAAGTCACAAATAGTTAAGAGATAACTGCCTGGAAACAAGAGAATACGCGAACGTGGTGTTTGCCCAATCGCCGAGAGGAAAGATAAACTGCCAGGAAACTTGGAGAACTAGCGACAAGCAGGTAATCGCTAGTTCGCCGAAATAAAAGACAAACCATCTAAGGATTAAATGAATACGTGACCAATGGGGAAAAGAAACGTGCACATGCATTTAACAAGACTTAAGTGGCCTGAAAAGGTAATGAAGAATTAGAACAGGGTCAGGGCATTTCTTACCAATGGCTAGTTTTTCAAAAATTTGAACTAAGGGTTTCAAAGCCAGGGAAATAAAATGACCGCAGGGACCAAAGGAAAAGTGCTATAGCCATGAAATTTTGTAGGGAAAGACCAGATAAAAGACAAAAAACCATGGAAATTATTTCAAGTGTTAACAGATTCTTTGCATCATCTCTATTACATCCCTCTTAGAAAAGAGGACATTATTGATGAAGGGTTAGGGGGTCACTGCACAAAGTTGGGTACCAATTCTGCAGAAGTCTTGTAGAAATGAAAGATGTTGCTTGAAATGGGTGCCCATTTTAGGTTCAGGCGCCTGATCCTAAATTCAAAAAATAGGTTTCAAAATGGCCCCCTGTTTCAAAACAGGTGCCCATTTCCATTTTTTTTAGAATTAAAAATGCATTTTAACACTCTGATTTTTTTTAAAAAAAATGGGCGCCCATTTTTTGAATTTAAATAACTGGTGCCTATTTCTTAAGACATGAGCAAGAAACACACATCCACCTCAGATTTGATTCCAAAATAAGTTTGGTTTAGGCTTGGTAGAACCAAGCCTATGCCTTGACCTCCAAAAATTTGGTTAGGGCACTAGAATGCCATATTTTTTCCTTATCGTAATTGTTTGAGAGCCTTCTCATTAGAATCCTTTTACAAAACAAAAAACCATTAGATTTCTCACTATTTTGATTTCAAAAATATAAATTTCATAGTGATGTGATTATTTTTACTATTTTTGCATTATTTATTAGTTAAAATTGGTACCTAAATGTAAAATAGCGAGGTTCACTAAAACTTTAATAACTTTTTTGTTTATAGGGTTTTTGGAAAATAAATTATATGACATCAATCTAGATACAATTCTCTTGAAGATAAAAAAAATAATTTTGAAAAAAATATAAAATTTTCATCAAATTATGGTGTTCGTACACCAGAGGTTATGAAAATGTGTTTTATAGTCAATTAAAAATTAATTTAAAAAATATATTCAATAAAAGATAAGGAAAAATATGCTCATAAATATTTGGTGTCTTAGGTATATTTCCCTAGAAGGATTTGCAAAATTTCATTTAGTTAAGTCAAAATATGGTGGTCGTACATGGCTATGGTATGGTCCTGAAACAAGCATTTTGAAAATAGGGTTTTTAAACATTCTCACTAAAAATAAATTTAAGCCATGTGGGTATTTAAATAAATTACATATTTGAAAAGTAGACTCTGAGAACTACATTTTCTATTACTAAAATTTTTAAAGATTCAATCTCTAAGTGCCTCAAATTTAGACACCAATTGATAGGAAATTTGAAAAAAATGGAAAATACTTCCAGTTTTTGCCCAAAAGTGAGACTCAACTTCTTGCAACCACCCTAGGAAAATGATAGGTGATCTTGGAGGATGTTTATCCTATTTTTAATTTTGGCTTATATTTTTTGCACAATAGTTTCTCCTCACCTAGGGATGAGGATCGCATGAATGATTCCTTAGAATGGATTTTCTCTCCTAGAATGTTTTGGGTCTCACAGACCTCTCTCGTGAATTTTTTTTTTTTGAGATGTTTGACATAAGTTTCCTTAGACAGATGTTTTATGCCTTCAAGAGGTTGAGATAGCTATTTTTTTTCTTGCAGGGGCATGTCGTATAATTTGTCCACACAACCTAGTTTTGGCTTCAAGTCATGAAGTTCCAATAGAAGGAGGGTTGTTATACTTCTTTCACCATGCTAGAAAAAAATCTATTTTTAATCATGGTGAGGAACCTATGCAAGGATTGGTTTGGGTTCTCATGCAATTTGATAATGATCTTTTCAGCATTATTAATATTTATTCTCCTAATGATGTGGTGGAAAGAGCATACCTTTGGTCATGGATAAAGAAATCACTACCTGCAGCCACTTGGAATTTTTGCAGTGACTTCAGTATGGTTGAGGTGTCTTCTGACAAGGATGACATTTCACCATTTTATTAGACAACTAATGAATGTGAGGGTAGGTTCTACATGCACAATAAATTAGGTCATTTTGACCCCAATACCAATTTCTGCCTTGTGCATGCAGTTCAAGATACTTGGAGTAGTTTAATAGTTTTTTTTGACAGAGATTTGAAATGCCTTGACCATGCTATGATATCCTCTCAATATTTTTTCTATTTTAGAATAGATCAGTCTTTGCAAGTTTTACCTTTGTCTCATGTCACCTTAGCATACCACTTTCCACTTAAATATTCTATTTAATGGTGTGATTCCTTACCATGTTCCTCTCAATCTCAATTCTCTCTCAACACATCACTTCTAATTCATCCACGTACTTTGGCCCACACTTAATGGATTTTGAATTTATAGCCTAGGCCCACTCAACCTTCAAGCTAGATTTTTTAGTATAATGATGCAATTCATAGAAGAACTAAATTCCTCTTATTTTATGGGAGACAACTAGCCCATTTCCCTCGGAAATATTATGCTTAGAATAGCAAGGAATCGTGTTGAGAAATTGAGAGTTTGGTAAATCATCCTTTTTCTATTCATTTACAATTAAAAGTGGTAACTCTCAGTCATTAGAAGCAGATCACTAATAGCTATGCAGCAATGTGTGCTCAGATTAAGGCACATATGAATCTGTTGAAAGTGAGAGACTAAGTTAGTAAGGAGTTATTTTCATGTCTACAACCTCGACATTCCTCTCCAAATATTAAAAGTATTATAGAGGGAAATTCAATTCTCACTAAAATTATAGACATCCTCCAAGCCTTTCTCAATCATTATCAAAGATTTTTCACTGCTCAAGATCCTACACTTTACAGTCAACAAGCCTTTGATGATTGTCTTGTAGCAGTCCCCAATTGTGTGTTAGACTCCCAAAGGGCATTCTATGATTTGACTTTTTCTATTCAAGACCTTAAGGATGCTACTTTTTCAATGGTAGATGATAATCCCCCTAAGTTTGATGGCTTCCCCTATGAATTTTATAAAGTTCTTTGGGAATCTATTGGGTGAGACCTTCACCATGTTTATCTTGAAGCGTCTCAAAGTGGTTCACTAGGTATAAAAATTAATAAAGGAAATATAAAGTTCATATCTAAGTCTGGTAACTTAGAAGATATCTACAACTAGTGCCCAATCACCTTGCACAATATTTCATATAAAATTATTTCTAAGGCCTTTTCTCTTAAAATTTTCCATCTTCTTCCTCAGATTGTGTGTCTTGAGTAGACTAGTTTTATACAATCCAAATTCATATTGTACAATATCATAGTTGTCCAGGAGGGCATGGATGGGCATGCCAATCAAATCAAAATGCCATTTTCCTAAAAAAAGATTTTGTAAAAGCTTATGACTGCATTGAGTGGCCTTTTATTCTGGCCATTTTTAAAGCTCTTGGTTTTGGTCCACATTTTGTTCTTTATGTTCAAATTTTTTTTGTAGATGCTTGTGCTTGCATAATAATTAATGGTTTCCAGTCTCATACTTTTGGCTTGAATAGGTAAATTTGCCAAGGTTTCCCTTTGGATCCTTCATTGTATGTGCTTTCTACGGAAGGCTTTGGTTATTTTTTTTCCTCTAAAATTTCTATAGCTTGGGTTTGGTGTATTTGTCTTCCCAATTCAAGATCCCAACTTGTTATTGACCATTTTTTTGAGGATACCCTCTTCACCTGCATTAAGGATAGAGAGAATATCCAAAATTCTCTTAATTTCCTAGAAACCTTTTGTTTAACTTATGATTTAACCATCCAATGACACAAAACTTTCAGCTATCATCAATCATTCCTTCCAGCTCTACAATGGATTCTTTAGTATTATAGGAAAAGGATTCAGGATGACCAAGTTCTCCATTTTCTTGGAATTTCTTTTTCCTTTCATCGTTCAGCCACACAACTTTAGGATGTGGTTGTTAAAAAAAGTAAAACCAAATTGACCTAATCATTAACCAAAACCCTCTCCCTTGCTAGGAAATTCCAAATATATTTCAAAGTTGTTATAGCCACACATGTTTATTAATCTTCTTGTTGGTTTCCATCCAAATCAATTAATAATAAGATTGATTTAAGTTGTTGCGTGACTTTTTATGGGCTTCAGATATAGAGAAACATGATTATTTTCTTGCCTAAACACTCGGGTGGTCTTACCCTCATTTCCACTCATAAACAAGGATAATCCTTGTGTGTCAAATGGGTTGTTGGTTGGATCTCAGGGAATGAAGCTTGGAAAGTTCTTCTTTGCCAGTACATTTCCTTTGGGTTTCCTTAGCATTTCCCAACATGGAAAGAGAATGGCTTCAAAAATTTTATGACCATGAGAGTACTAGTGAAAATCCAACGTTCATTTGTAGAAAAAAGCATTTGGTGTGAATGGGAAGCTGCTAAGCCATGGCTTTGTTGGAATTGATGTATCTTTCAAGATGGGTTATCTTTCAACCACCACAATATCTTGTGGTCTCCATTAATCCAAATGAAAGGCCTACCATTTGTAGATCATCCAGGTTTACATTGTCTTCATTTTCATAAGTGTGATATTCACACCCCAAAAGACCTATTTAATAGGTTGACAATGTCACTCAGTAGTTGGGAGGATGTGCAGGTTCAATTTAATTTGACATATCAAGACCATGAAACTTTTGAATTGCTAGTCTCTCTCTTTCTAGTTGAACTATTATATAAGATTAACATTAGAAGCTTTCAACCCTAGTGGATGTATTGGTGTTGATATCTAGACATGGCTTTCCAAAGATACAAACCTTGACAGGGATATTGTTGGCTCTTGCCTCATTTTCCAATGGTCGAGGTTTTAAACCAGCTCTATGACATTCACAATCTTCACATTCTACCAAGAGGTTGCATTTTCTTAATATCTGGTCTTCTATTGTAGAACCCAAACTAACACATTTTTCCTAGTGTATTCTTCTCCAAGGCTTTCCGTTAGGATCCCTTCTTCACCATATGGGTATTCCTAATCCCTGTTGTCCTTTTCATGACCATTTTGAGTCCTTTCATCACTTGTTTTAGTTTTGTAGAAGGGCTCACAATTTGGGGGTTTGGATCCATGATTTATATTCTCCATTTTACCCGTAGTTGTTTTCATGACATATGGGTCTCCTTGGAGATAACCCTAGATTTCCTTTTCTTTTTTTGCAACTTTGGCACACTTTTAAAGAATGGAAATTTTCTTTGTAACTTGGAAAGACAGAAATGCGATAGTTTTTTCACATGCCACAATTGATACTAATATCTCGATCTTTTCTAAAGCTTTCATATGTAACAATTGGATGTTACAGATATAGGTTCAAGCTGATAAGATGACCCACTTTTAAGAATTATTATAGCATTGGGGAAATGCTACCTGTATGGTGGCCAAACTTCCTCTAGATGTTTCTACTTCTAGTAGTCATTCTCCTTGTGGTCGTTGTCAGGGTCAAATTTCTTATCCCTGGTGTATAGACATTTCTCATTCACAAAGTCCTTGGTGACACTAACCCCACTACCAGATATCGTCTCACAGTTTGGCTACTCCCCCACATCATCGTGGGTCCTCATCGGAGTGGCCTCCAATAACTAGTGTTACTTTAGGACCCTTGGGTTGGCCAACTTTGGGTGGAGCTTCAGGTTGGCTTGGTGGAAACTCAGGTTGGTCTTCATCTTCCAAAGGCTTCCCCAGATTGGCATTGACTATCTTCCCACTACGAGAAGAGGAGTTTGAAGAGAAAAATGTAGATGGTTGGACACTAGAAAACCCTAAGCTAAACCAGAAGCAAGGATGGTGAAAGAAGGATTAACTTGACTCTCCACGTCCTTCGGGTATGACTTTAGCTGCATGAGGGTGCCTTCTTTCTGGGCTATGCCCATATAGTTTAATGCTATTTCTGTTTTAGGGCCATGGCCCAGTGTTTTTAAGTACTACAAATTTTGGGCTTTTCCCATGTGACTCTCGAGGAGTGACTATTCCTTCCACTATTTTTTTTTTAATTTAGTTATAGTTTCCTTTCTAAATTAATATAATTGATTAGTAATTTCCATAAAAAAATTATTATTTTAAAAGTAAATTAAACTTAATTGTCAATCCTTAAAGAAAATTTTTGAAGTCCCAAGGCTAACATTAATAATAATTAAAATAATAAATAATAATTAATTGAAAATAATTAATCCACCCTAAATTTATGTTAAAAAGTTAAAAATTGTGAATTATTTCTACAAATTATAAATCTAAATCTAAACTAGAAAAGGACAATCTAAAATTCATGACAGAACCTTGAAATAAGAAAGAGTACAGACAGTATCAGATCGGAAAGGCTTGCCTACCTTGGATTATTTGCTTCACAAAATAAGTTTCCTTAAATAAGCTTTTTTCTATTGCATGGGAGGAGGTGCCGATTGTTAGTTTGTTAGCTTTGGACAACTGTTTGTCCAGATGTGATTAATTAGTAAATAATTGTTTTACTAACTAATTAGTTAGAGTAGGGACAATTATTTGTTAATTAATTGACCACTTTTGGAAGCAACTAGAACCTGATTTTTTTATTGGTTGTTGGGTTGTTTTAATCTCAACCGTTGATTGAGAATCAGTCTCAGTCATTGGTTTACCAATGAGAGTAGTATAAAAGGAGGTCTAGGGGCATTTGAAAAACACATCTTGGAGAGAATTTGCAGTGTTAGCAAATGTGTTTGTAGTGATAGCAAACAGTCTTGCAGTGTTAGCAAGAGGCATAGTGATAGCGTTGGGAATAACAGTGGAGGAATATTAGCAGGAGGAATTGGGAGATTGTCTGGGTTCTGCTAGTGAGAGGCAAAGAATTTTGTATCTCTTAATTTTCTGAAGTTAATATATTTCTCATCTGTAGTACTGGTTTTCCCCTCGGGGTTTTCCTAGGCACAATTGTCTGAAAATATTGTGTTGATTGTGTTGCATATTTCTTTTCGTGTATTTTTATTAGTGAAGTTGCAGTTGTATTATTTTTCAATATTAGTTGTGAATTTATTTTCGACAGTTAAATAATCTTTATAAGATAGGAGATTAATAATCAGTGACTGCAATAGAATTTTCACATGGTATCAGAGCTAAGTTGAGGGTAGAAAAGGTTTACCCTAGGAAGGAAAGAAATTAAGGGTTTATAAAACCTAGTTTGACCTCTTTCGAGTTATTTCTTTTATTTCTTTGAGATGGCTATAGCTGGTTTGAGAGATCAGGACAGATTGGATGGTGCGTCAAATTTTGGTGTCTCGAAAGCCATAATTTCTTTATTGCTAGAAGAGAATGGTATCAAGGAGTATGTTACCAATGTTGTAGCTATTCCCTCAGATGCAACACAACTCGCAGCGTACAAGAAGGACGATGCCAAGGCGAGGAGGACAATCCTTGATGGTGTCAAGGATCATATTGTTCCACATATCACAGAGTTAGATACTGCGAAGAAGATGTGGGACGCCATTCTGAATCTGTAACAAAATGCACCACCAACTGAAAGTTGATTCTTAGAGAAAAGTTGAAGAATACCCAGATGAACAAGGGAGGAGACGTCACAAGTTACCTCACCAGGCTTAGACTTGTCAAGGATGAGTTAACAGCTATTGGAGATAGTCCCACTGATGATGAGCTAGTTAGAATAGCTCTAAATGGGTTTACTAAATAGTGGGATTTCTTTGTTCAAGTTGTCAGTGGATGAGACACCTTACCGACTTGGGATCGACTGTGGAGTGATTTCACTTAGGAGGAGTTTAGACTTAATCTTGTCAATGGAGCCAACAACAAGAGCCAAAAGAGTGAGGTGGAACAAGAAAATGTTGCCCTAGCGAGAAAGGGAAATTCAAAAAAGGGGTCTAGCAAAGGATCAAGTGCTTTGGTTATCACGAGTTTGGCCACTATGTCAGTGATTGCCCAGAAAGGAAGAAGAATGAAAATAAGGGCAAGAAGCAGGTGGTAGCTTCAGCAAGTGCAGATGAGCTCTCTAGTAGATTGAAAGATGAGTTCGCACTCATAGCTTGTTTGGTTAGCTCAACCTCGCAAAGTGTTTGGTATATAGATAGTGGCATGTCATTTCATATGACAGGAGTTAGAGAGTACTTCTCCAATTATAAGGAGGAGAGTACCAATACCCAAATTTCTATGGGAAACTTGTCCAAGCTCAACTCAGTTCGGAAAGGGACTATTCAGTTTGAGAGGGAGAATGGGAAGATTATTCCCTTTCATGATGTGTTGCATGTGCCAAGATTAGGTATGAATCTGATTTCTATATCTATTCTTCAGGATAAAGGGTATAATGTACTTTTTAGAGGGACACATGTGTTGATCAAGCACAAGGATTGGAAATCACCTATATCTATTGGAGTTAGGAGCGGTCACCTTTATAGACTGCAGTTTGATACTCCAAAGGTACTCATGAGCAACAGTAATCCTAGAGATCTTGGAGAGCTATGACATAGGAGGATGGGCCATATACATCATGGAGCACTTAAATTGCTTCGTGAGATAGTGATAGGTGTTCTTGAGGTGAGCACAGAGCACGATGATGTATGTAAGTGATGTGTGTTGGGGAAGTTTGCAAAAGCATCTTTTCCAAGGAGTGACACTAGATCTAAGGGTGTTCTTGATGTAGTACATTCAGATGTAGGTGGACCAATGTCAATGAAGTCTCTTAGAGGATATGAGTACTATGTTACTTTTATTGATGATTTCCCCAGGAAGACCTGGATATACTTCTTGAAGACCAAGGATGAGGTTTTTAGTCACTTCCAAGAGTTCAAGGCTCTTGTGGAGAACGCGACAGGATGGAAGATAAAGGTTCTTCGGTCAGATAATGGAGGTGAGTACAAAGGGAATGAATTCTAGGAGTTCTATACCAAGGAAGGAATCAAGAGAGAGTGGACTGTTCCTTACAATCCACAATAGAATGGAGTTGCTGAGAGGAAGAACCAGTCCATATTGGAGGCAACAAGGGCTATGCTACATGACCAGGATATGCCCCGCTACTTATGGGTAGAGGCATGTAGTACAACAATGTACATACAGAATAGGGTTCCACATAAGGTACTAGGGAAGATGACACCGGAAGAGGCTTTCATAGGGAAGAAGCCATATGTCAGTCACTTTAGGATATTTGGAACTTTGGCATATTGGCATATTCTAGGTGATACACATACAAAGTTAGATCAGACTGCAGAGAGGGGGTACTTTGTTGGGTACAGTGAAACCTCAAAGGCATATCAGATATTTATTCCAAGGACTAAGAGGATTATAGTCACACGTGATGTTAATTTCATGGAGGACAAGGCATTGAGGAGGTCTAGAGATTTTCCAGTAGAAGATCAGAGTGAGCAGCTGATAGAAGCTCCAGGAGTAGGTCAACTGAGTCAAGGGTAGCAAAGCTCGAGTATAGTTACTAGTAGTAGCTTAGACTCAGGTGGTGAGAGTTCATAGAGTATGGAGCAACTGGTGCAGCAGGATATGCATCTAGAAGATACAGAGGTTGATATTTCATCCTCTACAGTTGGCAGCAAGAACCGTGAGGTTCAACAAAGGGATACTTAGGATTTAGTGGGAGCTCCTAGGAGGAGTACGAGAGAAAGGAGACAACCAGCCAAGTTTAATGACTATGTGGCTTTAGTTAGCCAGTTGGTAGACAGTGAGCCTTCCAGTTATCAGGAGGCTGCACAACGTCAGGTGTGGCGAGATGTGATGGTTGAGGAATATACCTCAATAATGCAGAATGATGTGTGGGAGGTAGTGCCTAGACCAACAGATAGGGCAATGGTTGGATCACGTTGGATCTACAAGATCAAGCATAGTGTAGATGGTAGCATCGAGAAATACAAGGCAAGGTTTGTTGCAAAGGGGTTCTCTCAGAAGGAGGGAATAGACTACGAGGAGACATTTGCTCCAGTGGCCAGGTATACTTCTTTACGAGCTGTGATCTCATTTGCAGCACAAATGGGATGGCAGATCCATCAAATGGATGTCAAGACAACATTCCTCAATGGTGAGTTGAAGGAGGAGGTATACATAGAGAAGCCATAAGGCTTTGTAGCACACAGTAAAGAGACCCACGTGTGCAGATTGAAGAGAGTTTTATACGGACTCAAGCAGGCTCCCAGAGCGTGGTATGAGCGCATTGATATTACTTACAGGAAATAGGCTTTGTGAAGAGTGGGGCAGATGCTAACCTCTACTACTTGGTGGTTGGGAGTGAGGTTCTCATTCTTGTTCGATATGTGGATGACTTGTTTCTAACAGGTTCACTAGGGCTCATAGAGGAGTGCAAGAGGGATCTTGAAGCAGAGTTCAAGATGAAGGATTTGGGACTTATGCACTACTTTCTAGGCATGGAGGTGTGGCAGACAGATGGAGAGATTTTCCTTGGGCAAGGGAAATATTGCATTGAAATCTTGAAGAGATTTGAGATGGAGGATTGCAAAGCCATGTCTACACCCATGATCATGAATTGGAGGAAGGTAGATACATCCAAGGAGAAGGATGTAGATCCCATCTTATACAAGCAGTTGATTGGTTCGCTCATGTATTTGGCCAACACTAGGTCAGATATAGCCTTTGCAGTTAACTCTCTTAGTTAGTTCATGGTGGAGCCAAAGAGAGTGCATTGGACATCGGCAAAGCATGTGCTACAATATTTGTGTGGTACAGTTGAGTACGGGATCAGATATGTTCGAGGTGAAGGTATCAAGTTGATAGGATATACTGATGCAGATTGGGCAAGCAGTACAACAGACAAGAGAAGCACTTCAGGGTGTTGTTTCAATTTGGGATCGGGAGTTGTCTCTTGGTTCAGCAGGAAGCAAAAGTCTATAGCTTTGAGTTCTACAGAAGCAGAATACATAGCAGCTAGCATGGTGACGTGTGAAGCTATATGGCTTCAGAAGTTGCTAGTAGTCTTATTTGGTCAGAGAGTTGAGACTACTGTGATACATTGTGATAATTAGAGTTGCATCAAGTTGTCTGAGAATCCAGTGTTTCATGATAGGTCTAAACATATAGACATCAGGTATCACTTCATCAGGGATTGTGTACAACAGGGGGTTGTTCAACTACAATACATACCTACAGAGGAGTAGGTAGCAGACATTCTGTCAAAGGCATTGGGGAAGGCAAAATTTATCTTCTTCATAGATAAGTTAGGTGTCGTGCAGAACAACTTCCTCGCTAAGAGGGAGTGTTAGTTTGTTAGCTTTGGACAGTTGTTTGTCCAGATGTGATTAATTAGTAAATAATTATTTTACTAACTAATTAGTTAGAGTAGGGACAATTATTTGTTAATTAATTGACCACATTTGGAAGCAACTAGAAACCGATTTTGTTATTGGTTGTTGGGTTGTTTTAATCTCAACCATTGATTGAGAATCAATCTTGGCCGTTGGTTTACCAATGAGGGTAGTATAAAAGGAGGTCTAGGGGCATTTATAAAACACATCTTGGAGAGCATTTGCAGTGTTAGCAAATGTGTTTGCAGTGATAGCAAATAGTCTTGCAGTGTTAGCAAGAGGCGCAGTGATAGCGTTGAGAATAGTAGTGGAGGAATATCAGTAGGAGGAATTGGGAGATTGTCTAGGTTCTGTCAGTGAGAGGCAAGAAATTTTGTATCTCTTAATTTGCTGAAGTTAATATATTTCTCATCTGCAGTACTGGTTTTCCCCTCGGGGTTTTTCTAGTGACAATTGTCCGAAAATATTGTGTTGATTGTGTTGCGTATTTCTTTCCGTGTATTTTTATTAGTGAAGTTGCAGTTATATTATTTTTCAATATTAGCTGTGAATTTATTTTCGGTAGTTAAATAATCTTTATAAAATAGAAGTTTAATAATCAATAACTGCAATAGAATTTTCACACCGATTCCGTATTTACTTTCCTGATTTAAAGCGCATCGATGATTGAAAAAATGATGGAAAATAAACTGAGAGAAAAAGATGAATAGACGCACATGGAAAATACGAGAGTCGCATTTATCTTCTCTACTGAATAAAACGAGCGGGAAGGAAACGCAGGCATTGCTTAATAAAGTTGAGTTTAGCAATACAAAATTTGCACTTGTACATCTTTAGGCCGGCCCACGAGATTCCTCAATAAACAGCGAGTTGAACGGAAATTTTCATTCAATTTGGATTTTATTCTCTCTCCTTAAATACTTTAAACGAATTGATTGGAACAATGTTACACAAAATTCAAAAGAATAAGAAGTAAACAATGCATACGTTTAGTTAGCATTGGGCAAAGAGTGACCATTGGATTAGAAAGCAAATGCAGCAGATTCTTCTCTGTGTCTCCTTTCTTTACTTCTAAAGTAAGTTTCCTTACATGATATGATATGCAATGACAAGTATAGATGTATAATTTTTCTTTTGGGTGGGAGGGGGTCCCGATTCGCTGCTTTAACAGACATCAATGATTAAAGAAAAATGACGACAAATAACTTTATAGATAAGATGACTGGAAGCCTACGAAAGGAATGTGCGTCATACAAATCTTCTAATCTGACGTGGGATTCCAATCAAATGGTGTAGAAGAACTCCAGGCATCCTAAAATTCCGCAACCTGGACTTTACACCACAAGGCACTGCCACTTATGATAATGCGTCGACAAGCCACGGGATTACCCAATACTTAAGAAATCTAATAATATTTTATATATTCTGAATATAAAAATGTTTTAAGGGATCAATTCTTATTGAATATGAAAATCTGACATTACAAAAATATTTAGTTTTAAATTGTGTTAAGGTTTGTGATTGTTTATATATATATATGATGGGAAACTCAAAATCATTTTGAGACTTTTGATAATTTATGTCAATTTTATGAATTTAAAGGTTTAAGAAATTTTAATGAATCTATCAAAAGAGAGGGCTTTTGACGTATCATAATTTATCAATATCAATAATTTAGTGTGAAGTTCTATTAATATTAAAATTTGAATTGTAATTTTCATTACAGTAAGAAGAAATTAAGGAATTATGTAATTTTGTGATCAATATAGATCACATTCATTTTAAAACTATAGAGCTCAAGATCTCATAGACGTCTCAACTTCAATATGAATCAAATATTACACTTTTGGATAGAATACAAAACCTTGTTACACTTCTAAAGGATCTCAAAGCCAAGATGTCTTGTAGTTGGTAGAAATGTACAAAAAAGTTAACATCTCATTTTCAAACAGTTGTATTTCAGTAAAGAGAAAATTCAGTTTCAGCATAGGTATTGTAGAACAGTTACATCTCATTTTCTCACAAGATGTATATTTATCATTTAATTCCTACAAGTATTAATCTTTTGCAATATATTTTTGTGGTTTGTATGATTGGTGTTTCATTGCCTATGCAATGTCCCCTGATCATGTAAAAACCTAATATAAATTGTGATCTTCTTTACATATTGTAACTAGAATAAATTGTGATTTTTTTCATATATTGTGATTTTCTCTCAATGTTCTCTTTCTCTCATCTTGATGATGGATTACAAAGTTTGATCTAAAACATTGATAAAAAAAAATACTTATACAATCAAATCCATAAACTATTTGCAATGTGACCTTTTCATATTGTAGTTGACATGAGAATGTGACAAAGTTATCTAAGGCGAACCTCATAAGAACTAACACACCATGTATCTAACAAAGTTGTTGGAATTGTATACATCATGGATTTTTCCATAGAGAAAATATTTTACCTTTTTATAAATCTAAGACTTATTTTCATTCACATTAGAAGGAAAATGGTGGGCTTCATAGGTGTATATATAATCTTCTCATTACTATATTCTCTCTATCCACGATCCTTCTTCTAACTATTATATTTGTCTTTCTCCAAGATCCTTCTTGGAGAAATTGGAATATTCATTCCACTTCATCAACTCTATATTGAAGATATTGAATGGCTTTCCATAACTAATTTTTCAATTTTCCTTTTAGATCTAATGAGAAAATAATGATATAAATCTATTACCATTATTATATATTATAAACAAATAATAATAATAAGTTACTTCTAAGAATATATTAAAACATAATAATATACTCATAATTAAATAAAATAAAGCTAACAACAATTAAATTATAATTTAAAATATAAATAAAAACCATTGAAATAAACAACAGGACCTACATTTTTCATACTACCCTCTGGTTGACAAATCAATGTTGCATTCCATCATATCTAGAAATTTAGTCAAAAACAAAACATTGCATTTCTTCCTCTGTCAAAATTATCAGCGGCTGCATATCAGCAAATGAAATAACAAGATAGATAAATTGCACAAATTTCCAGGTCTATAGAGCCCACCTACGCTGTTCATGAAATTTTAAGAATATATTAGCGAACACAGGCTGACATCATATACATACATATTTCTGCCCTACTTACAGAGGATATAGACAATATTAGTGCTTGAACTATTGAGCCCTCTGATTAGAAGACGACTCCTTGTCCCTTAACTTATCCGGAAGCCAGATGGTTAACATATGATTTCCTTGTCTCGGAGCAGAAAATTTAGGACATTCTTTCAAACTGTTACATCGCCTTAAATCCAGCTGTGTTAAACATAGAAGTTCTCCAACGCTGGATGGCAATTCTTCTAACTTGAAGCAAGCCAATAAGTTGAAATCTTTTAGCGAGCGAAGTTGTCCTAGGGTGGGGGGCAACTTTTTCAAGTTCGGGCAACAGCTTAAATCTAAATGTGTCAAAGAGGTAAGTTGCCCAACGCTGTCGGGCAATTCTTTCACTAGCGGACAACCTGACAATTGCAACTCTAGTAAAGCACTAAGCTCCCCAAAGGTTGAAGGCAATTCTTTCAAATCATCTGACTGAAGGCTCAACTTCTTAATCTGATGCAGTTGCCCAAAGCTAGAAGGCAAGGCTTCCAATTTCCAGCAGCTTTCCAAATTTAATTCCTCCAACGAGCTTAAATTACCAAAGCTTGAAGGATGTTGTTTTACGCTTACACACTCTGCTAGATTCAAATATTTTAGAGAACTAAGATCTCCAAAAGTTGAAGGCAGTTCTTCCAATTGCTCGCAACTTGTTAAGATCAGCTCCTTCAAACAACTTAATTTCCCAAACGATTTTGGAAGATTTTTCAAAGACTTGCCACCACAGATACTCAATTTACATAATGAGGTCCGTCCACATACCTGCTCAGACAGCTCCTGCATTTTATCCCATCGATCTAATATCAAAATCTTGAGGGCAGTTAACTGATCAAGCATTCGGGTAATCTCTGGAGGCTTCTCAGTTCCTTTAAATCCAATTCTTCCAAGAAAGAATTTTTTATGATGTTGGCTGACTTTGGCTCCTGTGAATTGGCGGACTCTTCAGACTGTGGCGGTGGCTTTCATCACCCGTAACCTCTTGGGTAACTGCATCCATATTGTGATTGGAGAAATCAATAAAAACACAGAAATTTGTTACACAGAAATAACACAATTGGATCCTTATTTATTCAATCGAATTATAAAACTTCTTAATCACGAGATTAAGATCAACTGATCAAATGGAGGGAGATTTGGGATGAATTACAATAGCCTCACTAAGGAGAAGTCTTCAATCATGCAATAAAAATTTAAAACTTTAAGAAAAGCTAATGTATAAAAATTATATTTAGATCATGTAATTTTAACTTATACAAAAACCATTCAGAATTAGAATATCTCATAGAATGTGATGTCTGTCTTCAAATATAATTTCTTTCACATTCTATGGGAAGAGCTAGAGTTAAATTAAGAGTTCTAAAAATAGATCAAAGTTATTAATTGTAATTGTACATAAGCATGCATTTATCTCTTCTATTTTTAATCTGGCATTCAATATGCGAAAGATCTCTATATAAAGATGTAGAATGTAATGAATTATTTGTCCTTGTTCATTAGATCAATTGACCCTTAATCATGCAATCTAGAAGATCTGATTGAATAAAATGATTTATCTAAATTTAGAATAATTTATATGTTTTGTTTTATTTTCTTCAATTTAGTATCAAAACATTTGTTATTCTAATTTCTTTTCAATTGATATCAGAACAGTAAAATTGTGGGAATTAGATAGCAAGATGAAGAACAACCCATTGAGAATCTGAAAGATCTCATAGCAGAGGCAATGTAAGGATCAGATTTGCAATATCAAGAATTATTATATTGTGTTTGTGTTTAAAATAGTGTGTGCTCTGTTTTTCCCTGTTATCCCCTGTTTTTCAGATTCAGTAATGCCAATAATGATTCCTTTGTAATTAATTTTTCTGATATCCAAACAAGCAATTAAGCATAGCAAATTACATGAAATGGGGAAGGACTTGCCTTAGACAAAGTTACACCATCCTTAAAGATAGGGCCATCAGACAAACACTCAAGGGACTCTAGACTTGTCGCTGCCTAGTCGGAGAAATCTCAGTTCTTTAAATTTTGGCATTTTTTGGCTTGATAGTGATACATTTATCTGGCTCCCCAAAGCAAGAACTCTGAACGATTTTTTCATTGCAAAAATGTGATTCTCGTCAAGTTCGTACACAGGTTTAGTCTTCTTCCCGCTAAGCCAAACTCCTTTAATTTGATCGAGCCTCTGCTAAAACATAATATATTTCATTAGTACTAGTGCCACACATTACATTTCTACCATGTATACAAACGCTCAGATATAACTGATTCTCGCCTAAAGCATCGAACCAAGATTACATATCTGTAATTCTATTGAATCCAGACATGCTCAATCCTTTTGCTCAGATAATATCGTGAATAATCACGTTGCCGTTGTCGGACGTCTTAAACAAAGCGGCCCCTTCGAGATGTGTGACCTCCTTGACTGCAATAATGCACTCCAGATCGTGGCAGCTCCAGCTAACAAAGAAGCAGCAATTATGTATCTTTTACCGGAATAGTGTTCTCAAATTTAATTGAGAAGTGCACATCATGGATCCTTCAACAAACAATATAATCACTTCATTCGATATATTTTCTTCTTATGGCATATCATATTTTAACTGTCTTATATGCCCAGCAAGCTTAGCTATTTGTCTTAATATTTCTATTCATTCACTCCAGTTATCTAAGATCTGACCAATCTTCTCTAACACGAAAGGTACAACAGATAACCCTCCAACAACCCAGTGCTCCTTTCCCACACTCTGTAACATTTGTGTTATAGCTTATCTATTCCCCATGTCTCCCTGTAAATACAACCACCAATAGTGCCAACTTCTTTCATATTATTTTAGCATGTTGTTAGTTACCTCCAACAACCCAGTGCTCCTTTCCCACACTCTGTAACATTTGTGTTATAGCTTATCTATTCCCCATGTCTCCCTGTAAATACAACCACCAATAGTGCCAACTTCTTTCATAATATTTTAGCATGTTGTTAGTTAATCATTAAGTCACAGAAAAAACAAGGAGAAAAATATCAGCTTATGCTATTGAACATGCTTATTCACAAATTCAAGAAACACGGACCCACTTTGGAGAAAGGATGTCCATACTGATTTCGCTCTATCCTTGAGTGTATCGGAATAAGTTTGAGAGGTAGTGCTTCTCTATAACATTTTCTCTTGTGTTGGCTGCATTTGAATTTAGGATAACACAAAGAAAAATGGCAAAAGAATTGAACATTTAATATGATTATGGTTGAAGCTCACTCACTCCCATACTAACCTTGTTTAGAACAGACTGCAAGAGCTGGTCGATGAGATTGATCAACTGGTAAACCTCGCCTACATTTTGGATCTATCCAAAATCGCCGATACAATGTTCCAATGTGGGTAGCGGCATCTATGACTGACTAGGTAACACGGAAGGCTCAACTTGGTACCCTGTTGGCTACTGAGAGGCGGTGGCTATCCTGCCGAAGGAATGCACTACTATTTAGAATTTTTTTTTTTCAAAATCTGCAAATACGCTGTGTTTTTTTTCAAAATTTTCTGGTTGTTTTCGATCTAGAATGAAGAGATTAACAAGAACAGATCCTGAAATTTTAAAAAAAATTCACTGTGTTTTCAATTTTTAAAAAATGATACGGTGGTGCAATCCTTCGGGAGGATACCTGCGTCCCTACTGAAAAACTATACATTGAGATGTAGCCGGGGGTGGGATTGTGGTGTGGGGCTTGGTTAGGGCCTGGGGCTAGATTTGGGAGGTGGGTGTTGGCAGAGTTGGCGTCTTGGACTTGGCTTGGGCAGTGACTGGCAGCTTGTTTAGAGTCTGGGGCTGGGGCTAAGCTTTAGATGGGGACGGGTCCAACATCTGGCGCTTGGTTATGAAGATGTTTATATTCAACTTTCATATGTGACATGTGTTCTCCTCTCTATACAATTAGTTTTCCATTTTTTGAGGCAACGACTGCTACAATTTTGATTTTGTAATATTTTACCAATGTCACCATTTGACAGCTGCTATTATAATTGATATCTATATTCAAAATATTTACAGCTGTATATGTTTAACCAATTTCTTATTATCCTCTTTCTTTAGATGAATGTTGAGGCTAATCTTTTATGCAAACATTTTTTCATGACCAGGCTCTGTTTTTTCTTGCCCTAATTTTTGGCACTAGGAGTTGTCAACAATCTATACGTATATCTAGATATGCTCTGGAGCTGTCAACAATCTATACCTATATATAGATATGCTCTATTCTATTTGTAAATTATGTGTTAGTACTTGTTTTTGTCTTTTTAGCTTATGAAACTTAATAAACAGGGCACATTTTTGGTTCTTAGTTCAGCGATGTATCTTTTATACGTGTAAAGGAAAACAAATGGTTTTTGTCTTGTTATAGAAATAATTTGTCATAGTGTCTTGTTCCTGGTTATAAGTTATTGTATTTATTTAATTAAAGTAGTGTTTTTGATAGATAAAAGTAGCAAGAGGGTGTTGGCCCGTGGTACAAAAGGACTAGAAGTACATTATCAGCATATTAATAGCACTAGTCTAGAGTATTTCATCAACAATTTATCAGCAGAAAAAATAGAGTCTAATCTGCCTCTATAAAAAATAAACAAAATAGTTCTTTTCAAAAAGATCGAACCAGAGTATTTTAAACGAGTAGTAGTAATTAAATTAACAGTATTATGTCACACAGGGCTAGACCACGAACTAGGAGAATTAACCTTAAAGTAGGAAACCAACATAGAGAACTTAGGGTCATGTCCAATAAAAAATAAGAACCTCATGAACAACAACAACTAGGATCTCCCACCCAAATGTTTGGACATCAGGGTCATGGCCCACTCTTCCTACAGGAACATGAAGAGATCTTTATTGTCTTCGCCCGCCTCTAGTTTGCCACCACACAGTTTTTCTTGCACAGTGCAGAGGGTCATAGCCGAAGCATGCATGACCTTAAGAGAAAACTTCTTAGTCATGATAATGTGGTGCTTGAGTTCCTACATGTCCTATTTGATGACAGCTATCTCATTGTCCAAATCAGAGAACTTCATCTTAAGGGTGCCCTTAAACCTGTCATTGCCATCTAGAGGCACAGAGTTGTGCTTAGTAGAGGGGGACTTGGTCTGATGATCATGAGGGGAGGCTGGGGGCGAGGTAGTGCTACGAGGAGTATCCATGGTTTGCTAAGGGTTGAGAGGGGGAGTGGTGCCAAGCCTATTTGGACTCAAGTGATCATTAGAAGAGCCCTCCATCAAATCAGTGCTATGGGAGTCTTTTTCCGACAGGGACTTCTCCTTCAAAGCCGTTTCGATGATTCTAGTTTTGCATTGCTCCTTAGCAATTCTATTAGATTGGCGGCAACCATAGATCCCTAAGTCCACCTCCAACTTGACTTGGCTATCCAAGATCGTCCATTTTTGGGCTTTCTTCCAATCTCAGGGGTATAGTTAGACTCCTTCAAATCTTTAGTATCTAAGGACTCAGAGACATGGGATTCCTCAAGCTCCTCCCCCCTTTTGAAAGGGTTTTTCACACATCTTTTGTGGCTTCTACCATCTTTAGGGACAAGATCCATCTCCTGGATTTCTTGGATAGAGTTGGAGATGGAATGAGTGCGATTATCGATTTTCGAAGGGGAATCCTCCTGGGTGACCTCTTGCATGATCGGGGGAGGTTGGGGCGGAGGGAAGATAGCCTTATGGAAATGATAGGGACAAAGCAGGAGACCCTGATGGAGAATAGGGATCAGTTTTTTAGGGTTTTCCCTAATATCCAAGGTATTGCTTTCAATGGAATGAAGGAGGTAAAAGGGAATGGATATGAGGTCCCTATTTTTGATGTGATTGAGAAAAGGTAAATGGTAATAGTAGAACATCGTAAATTTACCTTCTAGGGTGAAATACTTCATCACAATGAGGTACAACTTGGGCCAGAATTCTGGAAGCTCCTCATGGTTGAAACCCCTTGACTTCTTCACAGGTTTCTCTCCCACTCTGAAGAATTGGCTAAGGCTGGTAGGGTCCAGCGTCCTACTGGTTTTTTTATACTTTCTTTCTTCCAAAGAGAGTCCCGTCGCCTTAGTAATGACCTCCTCATTAATCTAGAAGTGAATGCCCCAAACAAAAACTTTCCTATTGTTCCAGGATGAGACAAACTATTTGGATATTTGCTCATCGTGTCCTCCCTTCATGGGCTCCATGAAACCCCAGATACCACTCTCTTTACAGTAGTGGATCACCAGAGGGTCAGAGGTGAAAGCCTCATCAATCTTATCCGGTTCAATGCCCAAAGTATTGCCTCCCATGTCGATAATCTCCTTATCCTGTGCCAGAATTTCCTAAGAGTCAAAGGGATGAGCTTTGTGAAAAAGAGCATAAAACCAGCTATTTTGAATTAGCCATTCAAGAGAAAATTTTACTCAAAAGGCTGGCCTTGGGTGGTTTTTTGGGAGCCAGGCTCCGTACAATGATATCCATAAGATCTCTAAGCACCATAATTAGCAGTTATGCTAGATCTGTACTTAGTGTCCTTGTTAGCCAAGAAAACCTGTTGATTCAGATAGCTAACTTTCCACATGCATGAAAGGAAATTATGATCCTTTATGGGATTTTGGGCATTCTTTTTCATAATCAAAAAAATCATCAACTTATGCCAACACATAATTAGGGTAGGGCCTTTAGCAAGGATGACAACATGGCTCATTTTAAACATTAGTGGTATCATTTATTTCCCCTCTGATGAGTTGCTATATCACCTTAGGTAGTTCGTTGACCACCTTCCAATTACTTAGTTTGGTTTTCTTGAGACCAATAGCAGCCATCGAATCCATCACCACATTTCCCTCTCTATACATGTGGGATATAGTCATGCATTGGAGATTGTTGAGAAGCTCCTAGATTTCCAAAATAATGGAGTTAACATGCCACCTTGCATTAGCTCTTCTTTTGATAGCCTCCACCACCACTTTGGAATCTCCCTCAATTTCCAATAGTCTTATGTTCATTTGGATGACAAATTTAATCCCCCATAGAAGAGCCATGCCCTCAGCTTGATTGACAGTGCAATTATTGAGCGGCCCTACATAAGCCAAGAGGCAAGTGCCATTATGGTCTCTTAGCACACCTCCCCCACCCTGGGTAGATTATTAGCCACCCCACTGAAGTTTAATTTGGTCCAGCCTCTGAGCGGGGCAGCCCATCTGGTACTTTTTCTAGCCATTAGCTTGGAGTCATCAAACTTGGAGAAGCCAGTCAACAAGTTCCATTTATCAGCCATTTTAATTTCCCAGGCAGAGGGGGGTGCTAAGGGGAGTTTCCACTTAGCCGTGCTAGCGTTCTCACAAAGGAGCTCGGTCCCAAGATAGAGGCAAGTCTCAGGTGGGTTGCTAGACTCCCTGAATATCCTGTTGTTCCTTTCCTTCCAAATAGTCCATCAGATGTGCAGGGGTAGAATTCACCAAAGGAGCTCGAGGAGGGGATGATTGGAGGGGGATCTCCAGTTGGTGACCTGGTGGACATCATTACCCAAAGCCCACAAGATTCCTAACTTGCCAATGACTTCCTACCAATGTTAGCAGCGTAATCATAGTGTATGAATAGGTGGTTCACCATTTCCTCCTCCTTTTTGCATAAGACACACCTACTTGCCATGGAGAAGCCCCTTTTTATGATGTTGCCCTGAGTTAAGACTTTACCATGCATAAGGGTCCACCAGAAGAAATTGATTTTTAGCATGAGCTGAGGGATCCACACCTTCGTCCAATCCCCTAGATTATTCTCTTCCTTCAGAAGCAGGTTGTAAGCAATTTTGACTGAGAAGGTACCAGCTTGGATAGGGGCCCAAATGATGGAATCTTGGCCACTAAGTCCCAGGATTCTGACATTCCTCAGGATTTCCATGAGCTCATTAGCCAAGTATTGAAGATCTGGTCTGTCTCTGACAAGATTAGATATATCCCTCCAATTCCCTCCAGCGATGTAGTTGGAAGTTCTATTACCAAGGACAAGCCTAAGGTAGTCCATGAGGGGGTTGAATCAAATACCAAGGTTAGGGCAGTTCAGAATCTAATAGTCATTCCAGAATCTAATGGATCTCCCATTTCCATGCTGCTAGAAAGCACCTTCAGATAGAAAGGTTTTGCATTTGCAGATGTTCGCCCAAAGTTTGGAGCCACTAGGGAGGTCATTATCATGATACATCATCTTGTAGGGATGTCCTTGAAGGTACTTAGCTTCCATTATCTTGCACCAATCCTCTTTCCTTTTTATGAGTTTCCAGGCCACTTTCATGGTAAGAGCTCTATTCATCAAGCCTATTCTCCTTAGGCCCAAGCCTCCTAGACTTTCTAGGAGACAAACAATATATATCCCAATTGACCAAGGACATCCTCTTTTTTTCTTCAGAGCCATCCCACCAGAAAGTTCTCTAAATTTTTTCTAATCTATCTGCCATGTTGCTTTTGATCTTGAAGAGAGACAAAAAGTAGACCGGGATCCCCTGGAGAGTGGAAGCCACCAGTTGAAGTTTACTAGCATTGCTTAGGATCTTCCCTTTCCATCCAGCAAGTTTCCTCTGGGTTCTTTCTAGGATGGAGTTCTAGAATTCCTGGGACACCTCTTTAATCATGACGGGGAGACCAAGGTAGGTAGAAGGGAGAGAAGCTAACTGACAACCCATAATTTGAAGCACTCTATTTTGTATCTCCATGGGAGTATTGATGAAGAACATTTGGCTTTTTTGATAGTTAATACACTAGCCAGAAGCCTAGGCATAATTTTCTAGAATTTGTTTCCACTATCTGGCCTCAATCACTGAAGAATACCCAAAGAGGAAGGTGTCATCCACAAATTTCTCCAACACAACTTGATGTAGAGTGGAAGTAGGTTTGACACCTTTTATTCTCCTCATGGAGGATAGCATAGTCAAATTCCTATTGAGAACTTTAGCCACCATAATCAATAGGTAGGGGGAGAGAGGATCTCCCTACCTAAGCCCCTTTTTAGGTTTAAAGAAACTACTAGGGGTGTCATTGAGTAAGATAGAGAAGCTGACAGTTTGAGTACATTCTTGGATAATGTGGACAACCTTCTCATTAAATCCCATCCTAGAAAGGATTTTTAGCAAGAGTGACCAATTAACTTTATCATAGGCTTTATAGATATCGAGTTTGAAGGCCATACCTAGAACATTGCTCCTATCCATAGAGTGGATGATTTAATGAGTGGATATGGCTGCATCAAGGATCTTCCTTCCTAGAACAAAACCTTTTTAAGTAGTGCTGATGATCTTATCCAGTAGTGGCTTCATTCTGTTGACCAAGATCTTAGTGAGAATCTTGTAGCATGTATTGCAAAGGCTAATGGGCCTGAAATCTAGCATAGAGGTGGGGTTGTCATGCTTAGAGACCAGCACAATATAGGTTTTATTATGTTTTATTAAGAGTCACCCCATTCTGAAGAAATCTCTAGTAGCATGGGTAACATCAAGTCCCACAATATCACAGTATTCCTCAAAGAAGGCCGGGGGGAAACCATCAGGTCCCAGGGCTTTGTAGGCTCCCATAGTGAAAACTGCAGTCTTGACCTCCTGATTGGACACACATTTCATGAGATGGTCATTATCATTGTGATTTATAGTGCTTTGGATGTGGTCCAAGAGTTTATTTTGGGTGTTGACCGGGCACATTTGTCCCTCATTTGAATACAATCCCTTAAAATAATTTTCTGCTACCTGATTAATTTTGTCCTTCTCCATAACTTCATTCCCTCCCTCATCCCTAATAAAATTGATGGTGTTTCTTCTTTTGTGATTGCTGGCAGACCTATGGAAGAAGGTCGTGTTTCTATCCCCTTCAGCAAGCCACTATATTCTGGATCGTTGCTTCCAGTAGATTTCCTCTTTTTTTAGAGTTTCCTGCCATTTGTGTCAAGCTGATTCCTCTTCCACCTGTATCTAGGGTGGGGGGCTTCCTATAGCCAACTAGGTCTAGAGGGACTCTAAGTTTTTAGTTAGTTCCTTTTTCTCTTTATGGAAATCACCAAAGTTATGTTTACTCCAGCCCTTAACCTCTCTTCTAATAATTTTTAGTTTCTAGGCAATTCAGAACATGGCAGTGCCTTTGATGTTAGTGTCCCACTAGGATTTCACTTGATCTCTAAAGGAGGGGTGAGAGCACCACATAATTTTGAATTTGAAAGGGGTTAAGCCAAACTTAGGGGAGTCATGCCAATAGAGAAGGAGGGCATTATGATCAGAAGTAGTTTTTGGGAGGGAGGACAAGGTAGAGGTCAAGCAAAGGTCCCATGAAGAGGTGGCAAGGAAACAGTCAAGCCGCACTTGGATGAGATGGGATTCTTTCCTACTGTTGGTCCAAGTGATGGGGTTCCCTTTCAGAGAAGTGTCCAAAAGGCCGATGGAGGAGATAAAGTCTGCCAGGTCCCCCATACTATCAGAGTAATCCATTAATCCACTATATTTTTCCAAGGGGTAAAGAGAGGTGTTGAAGTCACTAGCCAATAAGTAATTAGCAGAAGTGTCCTGGTCTATCCAAATAAACAGGTCAGTCCAAAGGGAAGCCCTGCCAGACCGAGTATTAGGGGCATAAATATTAAATAGGAGCCACTCGAGCCCTTTCTTCCTAAAATTAACAACAAGGAAGTTTGGAGAGGAGGCGAGAAAATGGCCAGTGATAGTATTGGGGTTCCAGAGCATAGCAATGCCCCTAGAAGCCCCAGAAGCTTCAAAGTAAAGAAACACAGCTCCTAGCCAAAGATTAGAAGCTAGGGTGGAAAAATTACTGGCAAACATATTAACTTCTTAGATGAGCAGAATATCTAACTTATGATAAAAAAATGTAATGTTTAACAACACTTTTCTTAAGGGAGCTGTTTAAACCCCTAACATTCCAAGAAAGACAAATCATTTCTTACTTTTAAAGCTAGTTTCAAGGGTTTGTTGCCTACCTGTTGCAACATCCCTTATAGTCCCTCTTAATCTCCTAGCATGATCTGATGGCCTTCCTCTAGGTGTTTCCATCCCCACATCAGCCTTCTTGGGCTTGGTTTTCTTTCTTTACATTTTCCATTCCCCCTCATCTTCCTCTACACAATAGTCTGCATCTAGAGAGTTGGAAGAGTTCTTTTTCTCTAGCTGTGGGATAAGTTTTGAATCAAATTTGGGGGGTTTTAGCTCAAGAGAAACCATAATGGTAGGTTGTTCCAACATGATATGGCTAATCTCACTCATCTCTAGGGAGGCCACCGAGGGGTTCTCCAATGGATCCACCATTGGCACGGGTTTTGGGTCCTCTGTTAGCAGAGGTTTCAAAGAACCAAGTTCAGGGTGCACCACTTCGTTCTCTAGAGGGGAAACTATCTCACCTTCTTCTAACACTGGGTTTTCCTGATCTAGGTTTTCCATCACATCAGCCATCGGGGGTGGGCAGGTCTTCTCCTTTTCCTCTCCTTCTGTCAAGGATGGATCTTTAGTGGTTCCTTTATCCTTATTCCCTTTTTTGGTTCCCACCTGGGAGGCCTTGCAAGTATCATAAGAATGACCTCTGGTATCACATTTCTGGTAGAAGAGAGTGGCATTTTCATACACTAGTGCTTGGGTCCATCTGCCCAATTTGGATTTCAAAATGACAAAGTTGGGTAGGGTTTTGTTCAGGGTGACATTCACATAGAACCTAGCAAACACCAGCCTAAATTTAGAGTGGGTTACCTAGTTTGTAGTGATAAACGTACCAAAGGAGTCACCTATCCATTAGAACACTTTCTCATCCCAATATCCTAATGGGAGACCAGGGAGCCAAACCCAAACTGGGGCCATTCTGGTAAGTTTCATCACTGGGTTGAACCCGGGTTTCCATTTTGCTAGGGCTAGGAAGTGCTTCCCATAGACCTACAACCTCGATAGTACAATAGTCAGGTCCTCCAGACTGGTGAACTTGAACAGGAATAGCCCACCAAACATAGCAAAAACAAGGACATATCCTTTAATCTTCCACTAGGTAGACACCCGTTCTCTAACCATTTTGATGGTAGGTCAAAAGTTAAAGAATCAACCTACTAGAGCCAACTAGAAATCCACCATCATTCTATTCACCATAAAATCTAGGAGCAAAAGTTTGGCACCTTCCTCGGTTTGAATGAAGTCCACTAGGAGAGCCTCGAGAGATTGTTGGGCTTCACCAACAAGGGCCCCTTTCAAACTAGATTTTGGAGGGGATGAAGGGGCATCGGTAGAAGAGGACACCTTTTGGATTCCCACTATTGACTCTTTCACTGGGTCCATGACAGAGGTATTCATGGGACCAGCATGGGGTCCATTGGGACTAGTAGGGGGGCTTGCCAGGGGGGAAGATTCTCCCCTAGGGGATGCAGGCATGGAAGCCTACAATTTTAAAATAGAGCTTGGGTGGGAGGTTGTAGATCTTGGGAAATTACAAAATGTTTTACCTTTAGAAGTGTTGAAACACTTAGCTTCTTGACTTTCTTTTGCTCCTCAAATCCAACATTTATTATCAGATCATCTAAGGATTTAAGGAAGTTTATTTATTCCCTAACTTGCAACCTATTAGAGGGTTGGTTCTCATTAGAGAGGTTAGGTATAAAGGATTTAATGAGATTTTTGTAAGAGGACACTAGTTGAGAATATAGTTTTTGAAAGTAGACTATGGTAGGTAATGGTAAAAGTTTAACCTAGCCTCAAACACCAATATTCAAAGTTGATAATTATGATTTTTGGAGTATAAAAATAAAATCCTTGTCTAAATAAAAATGAAAACCTTGTCTAAATCCCATAATTTGTGGTAGTTCGTAGAACAAGGATACCTAGATCCTATAGATGCTCAAGCTCTTGCAACCTTAAGTCACGCAGAAAAAGACCAATTAAAATAAAATAGGAAAAAACACTCAAAAGCCTTGTTTATCATCCAATAGGCTATACATGAATCAATTCTCCCAAGAAATATTGTAACCACAAAATAAAAATAAGTCTGGGATTTGTTATAGAATATGTATCAAGGAGCAGATAAAGTAAAGACAATCAGATTATAGATGCTTAGAAGGGAATTTGGAAATCTTTTCATGAAAGAGTCAGACCCATGCAAGAATTTTTTACTCGTGTGATGAGTTTAGGCAATCCTATTAGGTCCTATGGGGAAAACTTGGTAGATCAAAAAGTCATAGAAAAAGTCCTTAGATGTCTCCCTCCTAAATTTGTTACTATGGTTGTGGATATAGAAGAGTCAAAAGACTTAAGCTTTCTCTCCATAAATGAGCTTATGGGCTCTATTCAAACCCATGAACAAAGAATGAACAAGTTTGTAGAAAAATCAATTGAATGAGCTTTTGAAACTAATAGAAATATTTCAAAGAAAAGGTGAAAAGGATCAGAAGAATCATCTCATAAGAATGTAGGATGGTATAGAGAAAGGGGGGGAATAATAATTTTCATAGAGGAACTAGAAGTTCGCAAAACAAAATTATTTTAGACCAAGAAATTCAAAACATACACAAAAAAATTTACAAATCCCATGTACAATGTCACTATTGCAAAAAATTTTGGGCATAATGAGCAGGATTGGAGGAAAAAAAACATGCACATTATTTTGAAGAAAAAGAAGATCAATCATATAGAAAAATGTTTCTTACTTGCAGTGCTAGAAATGAAGAAGAAAATAATTTATGGATCTTTTATAGTGGTTTTAGTATGCACATGACTAGAAATAAAAACATCTTTATAAATATGGATGATATAATTAAAACACAAGTTTTCCTTGGTGATAAAAAAGAAAATGAAGTCATGAGTATGGGGACAATTGCAATAAAATCCAAACAAGGTTAAGAAATGTATATAGATGATGTTTTGTATATACTTGGATTAGCACATAATTTGTTGAGCATATGACAATTATTTGAAAAGGGATATTCTACATTATTTAAAGATCGTAAATGTGTTATTTATGATAAAAGAAAACATAATCAAATAGTAGAAAATATTGGCATGTTGCAGAATAGGATTTTCCCTTTCAATCTTGCATATGGTGAAACTGAAGTGCTCAACTCTAAGTATAAAGACTAGTCTTGGTTGTGGTAATTTAGATATGGATATTTAAATTTTAGAGGACTAAAGTTTCTCTCCCAAAAGAAAATGTTAAGAGGATTGCTACATATCTCACATGATGATCAAGTTTGTAAATGTTGTGCTATTTGTAAACAACACCATGCCTCCTTCCCAATCGGAAGATCTTTAAGAGAAAATATACCACTTGAATTATTACATATCAATATCTGTGGCCCAATGCAAATATTTTCAATTAGTAAAAATTGATATTTTATAATCTTTGTGGATGATTTCAGCAGAAAGACTTGGGTCTACTTTATCAAAGAAATATTAGAAGTCTTTAGCAAGTTTTAACAATTTAAGGATAAAGTAGAAAAACAAGTTGGTTATCCCATCAAAACCCTACACTCAGATAGAGGGGGAGAATTCACCTCTAATGAGTTTTAATAATTTTGTATAAATAATGGGATCCAAAGGCAATTAACAACAAGTTATACTCCTCAACAAAATGGAGTTGCTGAATGAAAGAATCACACTATTGTGGAAATAGCCAAAAGCATGCTCAAATATAAGGACCTACCAAACATGTTTTGGACTGAAGTTGTTGCTACATCTATATATTCTTTAAATAGACATCCAACAAAAAGTGTAAAAACATGACACCTTATGAAGCATCGTCTGGAAGAAAACCTGGGGTTCCACACTTGAGAGTATTTGGATGTATTGCTTATGCTCATATAGTTGATCAACTAAGGAAAAATGTTGATGAAAAAGTGTCAAATCTATTTTCATTGGACATAGTGGGGAGGCAAAGGGGTATCTCTTATTCAATCCAACCAGTGAAAAACTAATTATTAATAGAGATGTTACCTTCGCTAAAAATGAAGCTTGGCAATGGAATGATAATGTGAAGGAAAAACATGTAACTATTGATTTGAATCTAGATGTTCCAACTTCCTCACTTAGTCCCAGCACTATTTCAATTCTTGTTGCCACTCCTCCACCAACTTCACATTCATTACCTTCTACTTCATCAAGCTATGGTCCTCCTCCAAGAAAGGTAAAATATCTTAAATAAATACATGGAGCCACTACTAGTCTTGATGCAACTGTAAATTTTTTCTTTATTTTCACATATTCAAGTTGAACTAAGATAATTTATGGAGGTTGTAGGATAGGAAGTATGGATTGAAGCCATGGATGAAGAAATTGCTGAAATTGAGAAAATGAAACATGGCAGCTACCTAATCTTCCACTCGAAAAAGATGTTATTGGGTTGAAATAGATTTATAGAATTAAATACAAAGCTGATGGATCTACTGAAAGATATAAAGTAAGACCAGTGGAAAATGGTTATTCCTGTTGCCAAAAATTGCCTATTCTATACAATTTGGCCAGACTCATTCCCAGGTCTCTGTTTCTATCTTGCTAGACACTCCTAAAGTTTTCATAGCTGTCTGATATGTCCTCTGACCTCTGTGAATGTTTACGTCCCTGCTGCAACTTGTTTTCATTTTGTGAAGTAGATCCTCAAGGTTTCATGGCTTGTGATCTGATCCCCATGTTCTTCAATGTGTCACCATGCTTCAGTTCAGATCGCATCACTTAATTTGTAAAGCTCAGGAAGATATTCAATTTTAAAGGTTGCAGGAAATACTGGTGTCGCAGAGTTCCAGAAAATTGTTCAAAGTGTCGAAAACCCTCTGTGTTTTCTACCTTTGGGTCTAAAAGCTCAGTGTGTTTTTGACGTTTTCTCTGAAAGCTCAGTGTGTTTTCAACTCTTGTGCTTCGCACTTCTTCCTCTGGCGGGATGCATTTCATAGGTGCAGAACTCTGACAAGTGGGGCCCAGTTGGTTTTTGGCAAGCTATTATGCGGGTTGTCGCATGATCGCATAAGTCCTTTTCCCCTTATGTGACCATGTGACTAACCATTGATGGTCCTATTGAAGAATGCTAGCAATTTTTTGCATGATCGCATAGCCCCTTTTTAGGCTATGCGAACATGCGACTAGCCGTTAGCCGCACTTATAAACCTGCAGTTTGGTGATGTGTTCATGTTTCATTGGTTGGTTGGTGATGTGTTCATTTTGTAGTGGGCTAGAGGTATAGCGTGGGCTTGAGATGCAAGTGTGGTAAAGATATGATGGTGGTCACATGTTCACATGGGATCTTCCAACCCCATGCAATCATGTGACAACCATCCGATGCAGCGGTTTGTGGGTCCGGGTTGCAGTTTGGTGGCTATGGAAAAGAGATCTATGGTGGTCATAAGATCTCATGGGATCTTCTAATCCCATGTGATCATGCGACCACCATCCAATTTGAATCTCAGTCAAGGTGGGCCCAGAGTTGGTAAAGGGAATGTGCGGTTGTAGGGTTGAGAGTTTTTGCGTGGTCGTTGGATGTAGCCGAGGTTAAGGAAAAAGTTAAGTGACTTGGTGACTAAGGAGAAGGTGAACCCGAGGTGAACCAGGGTTAAGTTTGTAGTTAAAATCTCAAAGGCTTGTCACATGATTGCATGCGGTCTCTTGCGGCCATGCGATCATGCGACAGGTCATCAACGGTCAACAGGGGCTTCAGGTGGTGATGTGCGGGTTTCCTATTGGTCCACATGGTTGAGAGGTAGATATTTGGTAGGACCAGGTGTCTTGTGTAGCAAAGTGGTAGATTCTAAGGGCTTGTCGCATGATCGCATAAGGATTTTTGAGCTCATGTGATCATGCGACCAGCATTGTTTCGAACAGTGTGACTCCTTTTGGAGGGTTTTCTTTAGCAGAGGACATTGTGAAGTGGTGGGGTATCTCAGAATTGATTTCTGAGGACATTTTCTATTTGCGAGCATGATGATGGATGATCTGGTCGATGGTGCCATGGATTTTGCAGGGTACAGTGCAGTGTTCTTATGCCGATGAAACATTAAAGAGTTGGTGCCATTTGTACTTTCAAATTCATTCTTGTGAAGATCAATTTTGGAGTCTTTATGGCTTAGTGGAGTTGCAAGTGAGTTGGCTGATCAGGGATGGTGTGTCTGCAAGTGGTCTTGGTACAGAAAGATATGTAATCATGAGATTTTGGACCTATTTGTTGACTTTTCTCAGAGCTTTTGAGGGTCAATCTTGCCTCGACCTAGGGTTGATTATTATATTGAAAAATCTGTAACCCCCGGTCAGTTTTGACTCCTGCCTGCGTGCAGTTGAGTGTTTGTATATATTGTTTTTTGGAGCCTTTAGTGTGAAGAGTTGGACAATTGTAATAGAAATTCATCTTTCTAAAAGGTCATCTGTGGCATTTTTTCTACCCTCTGGCTTATACAGTTGGATTTCTCCCATTGATAAATAAAAATATTGTAGAGGCAGTTTGTGACAATCCTTCATGTCCCTATGCTTCCTTGTCTTTATTTATCTCTTATTGGATTTAATTTTATGAATGTTTTCAATGGAAATTTAGGGTTCCTGATCCCTCTTACTTTCAGCTTATATGTGTACTACTATGTATGATCTGATTTGAATGAGTTTGTGGGTATTTTTCAACCCCCTATCATTCTGTCTCATTCCTATGCGCTTTTGTTGAAAAGAATGTCTACTTGCAGGTCATAGGTTGTGTCTAATGTTCAAGCCCTCCTATGAAACACTTATGCAAGCCTATTCAGTAAGTTGTGACCTATTAGACATGATTCCTCCATTGGTTTGATTCCTCTATACTGAGATCCAAACCCTAGTTTCAGTGCATCACCTAGTAGGATAGTTTGCTTTCCTATTATTTCCCTTTCCATGCACTCCTTCTAACCCTTTCCCTTCAAAGATTTTCTTTCCTATTAAGAGAAATCTAAGGTGATAATCCAAGAGGAACCTAGAACCTAGAGGTCTCATCTCGGTTAGAAAAGGTCCCACAACCTTGAGATGATTCCCATGTTATATTGAGTTATCAAGACCAAGAGAGCTTGAAAAAAAGGTGTTCAGTGTATAACAATTCTAGCATGCCAGATGGGATAGTAAAAGAAGTTCATTTGTTGAAGTTATGTCATCTTTGATATGCAGATTGCATAATACAGCCCTTTAGAGGTTGCTTTACCAAGTATATCTGGTGACTCCACTGGTTTCAAAGATTCAGGCTAGCCTTGTTTAATGCTTATGAGAAAGATTGAGACTAGAAGTTCAAAACCCACCATTTTTTCAGAGTTGCCCTCAAGAAGAAGTCACAAAAGTAGGTCAACTCAAAGAACATCCCCTGCAAGGAGATTTCAATCTACACCATCTGATACATCAAAGAGGAGACCTTCTCCCTTACATTCTAGAAGAAGAGGCAGATCTCTAACTAGAGATCTAGAAGAAGATTCAAACCCAATAGCAAATACAGCTCACATAGTTGTCAATCTTCAAATCACAACTCCTACAATGGCTATACAGTTTGCTTTTGCACCATTCAACTAAGGCAGCCCTTTGAACTTTGCAGTGCATAATGATGTGCCGTTGGTGGCATTAAAAAGTCTACCTAATTTCACAGGTGAAGGACAGACTATAGCCTTTGAGCACATAAGAGATGTGACCACCATCTGCAGCATACACAACATTACACAAGAGGATGTGGCCACCAAATTATTAGCGGCATCTCTGAAAGGTAAGGCTCTAGAGTGGTTTAGAACTTTAACTGTTGGTTCTATCACTTCATGGGATGAATTAGGGGATGCATTAAGAAAACATTTTGAGGATAAATCAGATAATTTGTGTCTGGTTGAGCAGTTAACAACCATTAAGAGAGACCCTCAAGAACAAATGACAGATTACAATAGTAGGTTCCTTAAGACATGAAATAGAATCCCAGTCTTTGTAAGGCCATTAGCTAACCATGCCTTCCTGTACTACTTGAAAAGTCTAACTAAACAAATTTCTATCATGATCTAGTCTATGGGTGGTACCACTTTACCCCAAGCCTTTGACACTGCTTTCAAGGCTGAAAATTGTTTGATCCAAGTAGGCATGATAGCTAGAAGACCACCCATGCCTATCTTCCCTAGTCTCTAGCCCATTGCACCTGCACAAGTACCCCCATTTACCCCTATTCCCACAATATCAGCACCTCAAGCTAGCACCACTGGTCAAGAGCTAACAATAAATTTCTCCCAAGAGCTGCAAGAGATGAAGAGTAGTCAGCAAACTAGTATGTAGACTAGCATGCAAGAAATGGCAAACTTGCTGCAGAATCTAACCAAAGAGGTCACAAATTTGAAGAAACAAAATCAAGGCATCAGGCCACCCTTCCAACAACAAGGCCAAGGTCCTAACCAGCAATACCAAAATCAAGGACAACCTTATCAACAAAATAGGCCACCATACCAAGGAGGCTATCAAGGACAAAGGCAAAATTTCAATCAGAGACCATTTCAACCATATAACCCTGCACCTCTCAATTCTGCAATTCTAGTGAGGGATATGGTTCCTAGCCAGAATAATATTGCTATGGATTATGAATGGTGTTCCCCTTGCAATCAGCCTCACAATTAGGCTACATGTTCAAATGGATTAATGAATCAAGCTCTAATGGTTCAGAGTGCCTCGTATACTCAATAAGAGCCTCCATCCAGTGGGACAATTCCTCAACAAGAAACACAAGAGAATGAGACTACTCTCTTCAATTGGGAACAACCAAACTTCAATGGAGTCAATGATGAAGTTGCTTTTATTTCCTACACAAGAGAAAAAAGGAGAGCCCAAGACATGGAGAGAGCAGATTCTGGTAACAAGGCCACTACATCTGCAAAGCCATTGCAACAAGCTGCCCCTATCACATCCAAGGAGGTTCCTGTCATCACAAGCAAAGAAGGCCAAGTCCCAAAAGAGGCAGAGCCCATCATAGTAAAAGCACAACAAAGAGTACACATTGTGACACCTTATAATATTGTAGACAACATGAAGAAGGTGAATGTCACCATGTCTATGTGGGACTCTTTGTCTATTCCGGGGTAGTCTGACATTTTGAAGAAGGCTATGTCAAAAGCAGCAACTCCTCAGCCTACAAAAGAAATTAAAAAGCCAGTATTGGTTAACACTGATCAAGAAAAGGAGACTCCAAGAAGCAACCCCTAAAACAATACCATGCAAGGCAGGAATTCAAAGCCACCTCCCTTTTATGTATCTTTGATTATTGGAGATTCTTTAGTACATAATTGCATGGTAGATAATGGAGCTACTAGTACTGTAATCCCCAAGAAAGTGGCTGACCAATTAGGACTGAAATATGAACCCTTCCAAAAGAATGTCACACAACTTGATGGATCCTCAGTCAGTACTATAGGTGTGGCCAAAGATACTAGTCTAGTTCTCCATGCTAGTCCTAATTTTTCTATCCTCCTTGACATATATATCATAGATCTCCCTGCATTGTTTGCTATATGTTTATCAAGAGAATTCACAGCCAAGATAGATGGTTATCTATCTTCTAATTTCATCTCACATGCTCTTCCACACAAGATATGGTACCAAGGTTACCATCAAGTCAGAAAAATTCGAAGCACACCATGTAGAACCTTATGTGTCTAATGGACTCAATGTAAACTGCCCCATATTTGATAGCAGTGATTTCCAAACCATTAGTGAAGCAAGCACCAAGATAGGAGATATCCCTGATATTTTCCTAGATGAAAGAGAATTAGAGCATGTTATTTGGAATGCTGGTTTGGGAAACTATTTGATACAAGAAGCTGGATTGAAAGAACCAAGCCTTCTCAAAGAGGAAAATGATTCAGAGGATCAGAGCAATCAAGTTTGGGAGCTATACTTTGATGGAGCTAGAAGCAGACATTTTTTTGGTGGTGGTGCTATCTTGGTGTCCCCAAAAGGAGAAAGGTATTATACTACCTTTAGATTCAGTTTTTCCCACACCAACAACCCGTAGAATATGAGAGTCTAGTCAATGGGCTAGAATGGGCTAGAAAAAGAGGGCTTAAGGCCTTGAAAGTTTATGGTGACAGTGAACTTGTTGTCAGCCAAGTAATAGGGATAAGTGCAACAAAAAATGATACTTTGAAAGCATACAAACATAGATTTTGGGATGCAATTGAAGATTTCCATGCTTTCAATATTGTTGCTATCCCTAAAAGGTTAAATCAAAATGCAGATGGGTTAGCTACTATTGGGTCTCAGTTTGACATCCCCAATAGCATTTCAAAAGAAACAGATCATCAACACATCAAGATTATTGTCAAACCTTCTATTCTTGATAATGATGTCAATTGGCAAGTGTTTGACAGTGATGAGAAAATTCTGTAGTTCTTGTTTGAAGAAGATGTTTTTTCAGAATACAATCAGGATAGGCTATCACAAAGCTATGGTGATCAAGTGATACAACTTAGATCTAATAAGATGCCTAGAGGTCTTATAACCTTAGAAGCTATCTTCAACAAGGATGAAGAAGTCAAGAAGAACAAAGATGGACTGGTAGTTCAATAAGAACATTGTGTTGAATTAGAGTTGGAACTAGGCAAGAGCTTACAATTTGGAAAGGTAAATACTGAATTGGAAAAGCAAGCTTACACATAATTATTCAAGGAATTCAGTGATGTTTTTGCATGGAAGTATGAAGATCTCAAAGGTTTTAATCCTACCCTTGCTGAGCATACCATTGAATTAGAGCCTAATGCCAAACCAGTAAGGAAAAAACAAAGGCCTGTTAATCCTAAGCTTGAACCACTTATGCATAAAGAAGTGCTCAAACTAATAGAAAGTGGCATCATCTACCCCATCAAGCATTAGTTGGGTTTCCAACCTTGTTCCAGTCAGGAAGAAGAGTGGGGAGCTGAGGTTATGTGTTGACTTCAGGGATTTGAATAGAGCCTCGTTAAAAGACTACCATCCACTACCCTCTATGGAGCAAATTCTACAATGTGTCTCTAGATTTGAGAGATTTTCATTATTGGATGGCTATTCAGGATATAATCAGATCTTGGTAAATGAAGAGGATCAATATAAGACTGCATTCACAACCAAGTGGGGAGCCATGGCATATCAAAAGATTCCCTTTGGTTTATCAAATGTAGGTGCTACATTTCAAAAGGCAATGGATATGGCCTTTAAAAGCCTCATGTACAAGTTTGTGCTGGTCTACCTTGATGACATAACTATTTATTCAAAGCATATAGTAGACCATATCAAACATTTGAGGTAGATTTTTGAAAGGTGTAGAGAATTTGGGATATCTCTTAATCCCAAGAAATGTGTATTTGTAGTTCATGTGGGGAAACTGTTGGGATATGTAGTATCCAAAGAATGAATTACAGTGGATCCTAAGAGAGTTGTAGCTATCCTAGAGCTACCCCTACCACATTGCAAGAAAAGTCTCCAATCTTTCATAGGAAAGATTAACTTTGTTAGGAGATTCTTGCCTAACATTGCAGAGTTGCTCATGCCTTTGATAGCCATGTTGAAGAACGGTTCAACTTTCACTTGGACTAAAGAGGGAAAAGTTAACTTCCAAGCTATTAAAGAAGCCTTGATAGAAGCTCTGGCCCTGTTAAACCCAAATTTCAGTAAGGATTTTACCCTTTATTCTTATGGAGGTCATGATGCCATATCTGCAATGTTGACTCAAGAAAATGTTGATGGATTGGAGCAGCCTATTGCTTTCTTTAGCAAAGGTTTCGAGGAGTATGAACAGAGGTACTCTTTTGTGGAAAAGCATGTTCTTGCTATGGTAAAGAGCCATAAAAAGTTCAGACATCTATTGACCCATAGCAAGGTACACTTGAAGGTTACTCATCCAAGTGTCAAAGAGTTTCTGCTTTCCAAGGACCTCAATGAGAAAAGAGCTGGTTGGATAACCAAGGTAATGGAATATGACATTGATATTCAAACTACCAAGCTGGTTAGAGGAAGAGGTCTTTGTGAGCATTTGGTAGGGGATGAAGGTTTAAAGAAATTGGAGCAAATAGATGCATCTCTAGTGGTGCATTCTACAGAAGAGAAAACCAAGGCAACTAGCTGGTTGCCTAATATGATTAATTATTTGAAGACAGGACAATGTCCTGCAGGCCTAGATTCAGCAAAAAGAAGGTATTATAGATTACAATCTATTCCTTTTGTGCTAATTGATGATGTTCTTTTTAGGAAGGATCCCAATGGTGTCCTCCTAAGATGCATTGATTTAGAAAAGATAAGTGATGTTCTATTTGAGTTTCATGATGGGCCCTCTGGTGGTCATTTCTCTCCTAGGACTACCACTTTTAAAATCATGAGGGCTGGATACTATTGGCCATCTATCTTCAAGGATAGTCATGATTATGTTACAAAATGTATCAAATGTGCTATGTTTTCAGGCAAAGAGAGGCTTGCTACTCTACCCCTTCAACCAATCAAAGTAGATCAACCTTTCATGAAGTGGGGTATAGATTTCATAGGAATGATTAACCCTCCGTCTAGTGTAGGACACAAGTGGATAATTACTGCAATGGATTATTTCACTAGATGGACAAAAGTGGTGGCTTTAAAAGAAGCAAATGAGGGTGCCATATTGATTTTTTATGATGATTTAATTGATAGGTTTGACACTCCTGATTCCATCATTTCAGATAATGCATTGGCATTCACAAGCCTCAAAGTCTCAGAGTGGGTAGTCAAGAATGGCATCTATTTGAATACAAGTTGAAATTATTATCCTTAGGGCAATGGCTTAGCAGAGTCAACAAATAAGAATCTAATTAGAATAATAAAAAAGACCTTGCAAGACAATCAAAGGGACTGGCATACTAAATTGAGATATGCCTTGTGGTTAGACAGAATTACTCTGAAGAAGATCATTGGTAATTCCCCATACATGTTGGTGTATGGCAAAGAGGCTAAGTTATCTATTTCAACTAAATTACCAGCTCTAGACTTAGCCATTCAATATGCCCTATTTGAAGAAAGTGATCCTATGCAAATCAGATATGCCCAATTGATGGAGCTAGAGGAGATCAGAAACAAATCAATGCAGGATATGGAATTCCATCAAAATCAAACAAAGAGGTGTTTTGACAAAAGAGCCAGGATCAGGAATTTCAAGGTTGGTGACACTGTCCTCAAATGGGATGAATTCAAGTCAAGGCCTGGCAGACATACAAAATTTGATTCATTTTGGGGTGGACCATTTGTTATAATAGTGTGCAAAGTATCTAATGCTTTTTAGGTTTCGACTCTTGAAGGAGATGCCCTGCCAATCTCAGTAAATGGTTTCCACTTGAAGCCTTGCTTTGAGATTAATCCCTCTCTATAAGTCTTTCTTGTAAATTCTTGTAACTATGTTTCTTGCTTTCTTTCCCTGCTTTCTAGATTAGTTCCTATTTTCCAAGAAGTGCATGTGCACAGGTCTTTCTTTTGGTTCAATTTTGTCTCTTTCAAAGTTTTGTGTTCAAAAAGACCCCATGCCCAATGGATATGTCAAGGCCACTGATCCATGTCTAGCAGGCTAACATCCAGTAGAAATTGCCAAAATTATTGCCCAAAATTGCCTATTCTATACAATTTGGCCAGACTCATTCCCAGGTCTCTATTTCTGTCTTGCTAGACACTCCTAAAGTTTTCATAGCCATCTGATATGTCCTCTGACCTCTGTGAATGTTTAGGTCCCTACTGCAACTTGTTTTCATTTTGCAAAGTAGATCCTCAAGGTTTCATGGCTTGCGATCTGAACCCCATGTTCTTCAATGTGTCACCATGCTTTAGTTCAGATCGCATCACTTAATTCACAAAGCTCAGGAAGATATTCAATTTTAAAGGTTGCAGGAAATAATGGTGTCGCAGAGTTCCAAAAAATTGTTCAAAGTGTCGAAAACCCTCTGTGTTTTCTACCTTTTGGTCTGAAATCTCAGTGTGTTTTTGACCTTTGCTCTGAAAGCTCAGTGTGTTTTCAACTCCTACGCTTTGCACTTCTTCCTCTGGCAGCATGCATTTCATAGGTGCGCAACTCCAACAAGTGGGGCCCAGTTGGTTTTCAGCAAACTGTTATGCGGGTTGTCACATGATCACATAAGTCCTTTTCCCCTTATGCGACCATGTGACTAACCATTGACGGTCCTATTGAAGAATGCTAGCAGTTTGTCACATGATCGCATAGCCCCTTTTTAGGCTATGCGAACATGTGACTAGCCATTAGCCGCACTTGTAAGCCTGTAGTTTGGTGATGTGTTCATGTTTCATTGGTCGGCTAGTGACGTGTCCATTCTGCAGTGGGTCGAAGGTATAGCATAGGCCTGGGATGCAAGTGTGGTAAAGATTTGATGGTGGTCGCATGTTCGTATGGGATCTTCTGACCCCATGCGATCATGTGACAACCGTCCAATGTAGCGGTCTGTGGGTCTGGGTTGCAGTTTGGTGGTGGTGGAAAAGAGATCTATGGTGGTCGTAAGATCTCATGGGATCTTCCAATCCCATGCGATCATGTGACCACCATTCGATTTGAATCTCAGTCAAGGTGGGCCAGGGGTTGGTAAATCTGATGCATGGTTAAGATTTTTTGCATGGTTGCTAGATGTAGCTGGGGTTAAGGAAAAAGTTAAGCAACTTGGTGACTAAGGAGAAGGTGAACCCGAGGTGAACCAGGGTTAAGTTTGCAGTTAACATCTCAAAGTCTTGTCACATGATCGCATGCGGTCTCTTACAGCCATGCGATCATGTGACGGGTCATCAACGGTCAACAGGGGCTTTAGGTGGTGATGTGCGGGTTTCCTTTTGGTCCACATGGTTGACAAGTAGATATTTGGTGGGACCAGGTGTCTTGCATGGCAGAGTGGTAGATTCTAAGGGCTTGTCACATGATCGCATAAGGATTTTTGAGCTCATGTGATCATGCGACCAATGTTGTTTCAAATAGTGTCTCCTTTTGGCGGGTTTTCTTCTGCAAAGGACAATGCAAAGTGGAGGGTAGCTTGGAATTGATTTTTGAGGACATTTTCTAGTTGCGAGCATGATGATGGATGATCTGGTCAATGGAACCATGGATTTTGTAGGGTATTGTGTGGTGTTCTTATGTCAATGAAACATTAAAGAGTTGGTGCCATCTGTACTTTCAAATTCATTCTTGTGAAGATAAATTTTGGAGTCTTTATGGCTTAGTGGAGTTGCAGGTGAGTTGGTTGATCAGGGATGGTGTGTCTGCAGGCGGTCCTAGTACAGAAAGATATGCAATCATGAGATTTTGGACCTATTTTTTGACTTTTCTCAGAGCTTTTGAGGGTCAGTCTTGCCTCGACCTATGGTTGATTATTATATTAAAAAATCTGTAACCCCCGGTCAGTTTTGACTCTTGCCTGCGTGCAGTTGAGTGTTTGTATATATTGTTTTTTGGAGCCTTTAGTGTAGAGAGTTGGACAATTGTAATATAAATTCATCTTTCTAAGAGGTCATCTGTAGCATTTTTTCTGCCCTCTGGCTTATACAATTGGATTTCTCCCATTGATAAATAAAAATATTGTAGAGGCAGTTTGTGGAAATCCTTCATGTCCCTGTGCTTCCTTGTCTTTGTTTATCTCTTATTGGATTTAAGTTTATGAATGTTTTCAATGGCAATTTAGGGTTCTTGATCCCTCTTACTTTCAGATTATATGTGTACTACTATGTATGATCTAATTTGAATGAGTTTGTCCGTATTCTTCAACCCCCTATCATTATGTCTCATTCCTATGCCCTTTTGCTAAAAAGAATGTTTGCTTGCAGGTTATAGGTTGTGTCTAATGTTTAGGCCCTCCTATGAAACACTTATGCAAGCCTATTTAGTAAGTTGTGACCTATTAGACTTGATTCCTCTGTTGGTTTCATTCCTCTATACTGAGATCCAAACCCTAGTTTCGGTGCATCACCTGGTAGGATAGTTTGCTTTCCTGTTATTTCCCTTTCCATGCACTCCTTCTAACCCTTTCCCTTCAAATATTTTCTTTCTTGTTAAGAGAAAGCTAAGGTGATAATCCAAGAGGAACCAGCATAGAACCTAGAGGTCTCATCTCAGTTAGCAAAGGTCCCACAAGCTTGAGATGATTCCCATGTTATACTGAGTTATCAAGAACAAGAGAGCTTGAAAAAAAGGTGCAAATTTAGTGTATAACAATTCCCAACAACCAGGTATTGATTATTTTGACACATATTCTCATGTTTCTAGATTAGACACTATAAGAGTAGTTTTAGCATTAGTAGTCCAATATAGGTGGAAATTTTACCAGTTTGATGTTAAATCATTTTTTAAAAATGGTTATTTAAATGAGGAAGTTTTTGTTGAACAACCACTTGGTCATCATATTTTTGGATAATAACACAAGGTTTATCGATTAAAACAAACACTTTATGGGCTCAAGAAGACACCTAGAGCTTGGTACAATAGAATAGATAGTTATTTTTTAGAAAAGTAGTTTTAAGTGAAGTGAAAATGAGCTCACACTTTATGTAAAGTTTCAGAGTACAAGTGAGTTACTCATAATATGTATGTATGTTGATGACTTGATTTATAAATGAAAATTTGAAAATTTAATAGATGACTTTAGAGATGCCATTAGGAATGTATTGGAAATGACAAATTTAGGCTTAATGCAATATTTCCTTGGAATACAAGTAATAAAGCTACATGATGGTATTTTCATTTCACAAGGAAAATATACTAATGATTTACTCAAAGAGTCAAAGATGAATAATTGTAAAGCCATGAAGACACCTTTGGTCATGAATGAAAAATTAACCAAACTTGATATTTTTGAAAGATTGGATGCAACATTGTACAGAAGTTTGGTTGGCAACCTTATTTATTTAACAACTACAAGACCATAAATTATGTATGCTATTAGTTTTCTTCCAAGGTTCATGCCAAATCTTAGTAAGATTCATTTTTGTGTTATAGAAAGGGTTTTAGGATATGTGCAGGGTACGAATTCATTTTAAATTTTATATAAACCTTCATATAATTTTTATTTAATTGGATATTTAGATACTGACTAGGCTAGTTCTGTAGATGATAGAAAAGTACTTCTAGTTTTGTGTTTAGTCTTGGTTTAGGTATTGTTTCTTGGTCTTCAAAAAAGAAATCATCAGTATCCCTATCCTCAACTGAAGCATAATACATTTTAAGTAGCATCAGCTTCTTGTCAAGCAATTTGGTTAGGGAGAATTTTAGAAGATTTAAAATAAAAGAAACATAAGCCAACTGTCATACATTGTGACAACAACTCAACAATTGCAATCACTCAAAATCCTATTTTTCACAATGAAAAAAAAACACATTGATATCCGATACTATTTTATTAGAAATCTTGTGATTGAGGGAAAGGTTGAGTTGATGTTTTGCAAAAGAACTAACCAAATTTTTGATATACTTAATAAAGTTGTTTCAAAATAATTTTTTGAAAAAGTTAAGAAAAATGATGGAGGGTTGCTTCATTAAACATTAAGGGGGAGATTGAAGACTTTAATGTCTAACTTCCATATGTGACACATGTTCTCCTCTACATATAGTCATTTTTCCTTTTTTTGAGGCAACAACTATTATAATTTTGATTTTGTAATATTTTACCAATAGCACCATTTGGCAATTACTACTCTAATTGACATTTGTGTGAAATCTTTGCAACTATATATGTTTAAGAAATTATAAATAAATGTAGTTATCATCTTCCTTTGGATGTACATTGAGGTTGATCTTTTATGCATACATTTTTTCTTGATTAGGCTCTATTTTTTGGCACTGGGAGTTGTCAACAATCTGTACGTATATCAAGATATACTTTCCTTTGTTTCTAATTTATGTTTTGTAATTGTTTTTATCTTTTCAGCGTATGAAGCTTAATATATAGAGCACATTTTTTTTCCTTAACAACCACATATCTTATATAAGTGTATCAATGAAAATAGATGGTTTTCATCTTGCTCTAGCAATACTTTTTCATTGTGTCTTATTGCTGGTTATTATTATATGATATGTTTTGGTTTAGTATTTGCATTAGGGTTTGAATATTAATTTATTTTTAATATTTATTGTTAACATTTAATTTATAAACTAGTATTAAGAAACTAATAATTCTAATTTTAATAATATATTTCTTTGGCAAAATTTAAATTGTACACATATTTATATTGGGTATAATATTATGGAAAATATATAGAAAACATATACAATAGATTCAAGAGGAAAATGGATGACTGAATCCTCCCATGAGTTGGGAGTAGGGCTAAACCCATAACCAAAATTACAAACTATGGGAACAAAGCACAACTGCTTAGCATTTCTAGAAACATAAAATGTGACGAAGGCATTCAACCCATATAAGCAATGATGGGAAAGGCTCCACTTACAACAACAGGTACACTAGTGATCAAAATGATGAGCCCAAATCAAAAAACTATTAGGAAGAAGTTTCTAGTACTACAAATAAAAAAAACATCCACCAAAGTAGACAACATTTGACTTAAAACCCAAAAAATAGGAAACAACAATATTTCCATAAAAATGTAATAGATGGGTCTTCAAACAACTAAATCATTAACTAGATCTATTACAAATAGAACAAATATCAGATAAGAATTTCTTCATCCAAGTCCTACTCTAGTTGCTTAGTTATATGGATATTTACAAGAGCCATAGCCAAGGTTCTTTGTGGCCATTTTTGTGGCTCCATCAAGGTAATAGTTACCCTAGAGTTCTTGATTTGCTACCAATAGATATTGAATGCATAGAATGCATGTCTAATAATGCTTAATTTACACATTAGATTAAAATAATTAGTTCTGTGTAAAATATTAATTTGAATTTTAAATTTATAAACTGTAATTTTGTTATTTAGAAATCTAATCCTAATAATTAGACCTAGATATAAGGATAAGATTCAATTATAGATTATTTAATTCTAGCCCAAGGTGTACACAAAATGTTTCTCAAAAAATGGCAAAAGAAACTAAATTTATAGAAACACAATTATAGTTAAACTATTTAACACAAATATAAATGCATCAATATATCTTGGCATTTTTATATAGATTAATTGTTAGATATATAAGCTAGTTTGTGATGGTTCATGGTAAATTTTCATGTTTCAATGCAATATTTTGTTGAAAATTGCTTTCTTGGGAGAAAAAGGGTTTTATAATTTATTTATTTATTTTTTATCGGTAAAAGGCCTAAGCCAAAGAATTTTATTAATAGTGAGAAAATATAGTACATAGCTCCATTCTGTGTGGGCACTGGTAGGAAAGAATGGAGGAGAAAACCTCTAGTCTAGCCCGAGACCAAGGTCCAGAAATAATATTACAAAAAATATTATGACGGCATACCCTCATTTACATTAATTGCTAAAAATAGTCTACTATTAATAATTTAGATCTTCCTGATATTCGTATCTTATAATGGCTAGTTAGCTTGATAGAAATCTGGGTTGCTGATGTAAGGTTCGTGAAATAGCTCTTGTCCTTGTCTCAGCTGATGTTTTTACAAAATCACTTCATAGAAACACTAAATGCAACATCTTTTACAAAGGCTATCCATAGGGTTAGAAATTTGACCTTACTTAATTTGACTATCCATATGATAAGAAAATCAACCTTATATGAATAGAGATTTTATGAAATTATTTAGGTTGCTAAGGGTCATTAGTTGCTTCAAAGTAAAAAAAATGAGTGTGACTAAAAGACTCCATGATTCTTTACATGTCATACACTTTTATTACTTCTACTATTCCTTAATCCATAGCTCTTACTAAAAACATATTATTCCTTTTGATATCTGAATCATACACATTGTTTACTAATATACTATTATAAGGTGTCCAATTTATTCATGACTTGTGGTAAGTGTTATACACTAAGTTTTCACCTTTGTCTCAAGCTCTCGTAGTCTTGATAACCTAATATAACATGGGAATCATCTCCAAGTTATGGGACCTATGCTAACTAAGATGAGACCTCTAGGTTCTAGGCTGGTTCCTCTTGGGTAATCACCTTAATTTGCTTCTTGACATGAAAGTAAACTTTGGAGGGAAAGGGATAGAAGGAATGCTTGGAAAGGGAAATGACTGAAAGCAAACTACCTACTAGGTGATGCACCGAAACTAGGGTTTTGATCTTAGTATGTAGGATGAAATCAATGAGAGACTTAGGTCTAGTAGGTCACAACTTACTGAATAGGCTTGCATAAGTATTTCATAGGAGGGGTCTGCAAACCAAGAGGGTATTCAGAGAAAGAAAGAGATTCTTTCACAAATAATGACACTCCTTGGGGTAGACAATAATCTATGACCTGCAAATAGACATTCACCTCCGCAACTAGGTATAGGAATGAGACAAGATTGTTAAGGGGTTGTAGTATACCCATAAAAGAATTCACATCAAATCATTCACAATAATACACATGAATTGTAGAAAGAAAGAAGGATCAAGAACCCTAAGATATCATTGAGAAACATATAAATACTTTGATTCAATAAGAGAAAACTCACACAAAAAAGGCATAGGGACATGAGAAATGTCACAAAATATCTTCAATCTCTGAATTACCAATGGGAGGTTAAAGAATGTAGAAGACCAGAGGGTAGGAAATGCCACAGATAGCCTTCTAAGAAAGAGACTTTCTTCTTACAAAATGTGAACTCTCTAACCTCTGAGCACTAAGGCTCCAAAAATATAATATATACATCTCTTGCATGTAGGTAGGAGCAAAACCTAACTAGGGTTACATGATTTTATAATAAAAAATAGAAAACCCCAACTACCTATCAAATCTAATCATAAAAATATCTCTGCAACATCAAGGCCGATCATATATGTTGTGTGCCCATGCCTATGCTACATCAAACTTGATCCATCTACCCTCCTGTAACTTGGCCTTCCCATGAATGCTCACAATCTGATCTTATAGATGTTTGGGTTTTAAAAGATTAACCCTACAAAAGGTGGTGACAAGCCCATTAAAGCTTTTAGCACGACATGGTACTATGTAAAATCCATGGTGCTTACAATCAGATCCTCTGTTATCATCCCCTCAACCTTCACTATCCTGAGGAATTCAATTCCAGCTACCCATTTTTCATGCATGGCCGCAAATGCAAACCCTAGCAAAGCCAACAGAAGAAATATTTAAATTTGAGAAAGAACAACTAGCAGGTTGATTTTAAAATGCAACCATCAATTGTTTTTATCTCCTGGCAGCTCAGGCGGATCAGATACACCTAGAAAAACACTTTTAATACCCCTCTGACAAGTCAACCACCACCATGGAAGTTAGTAGCCAATCATCGGTGAGCAAATTAGTGTCCTTGATAGACCTTGGACCCACATCCCTAAGAACACCATTGGACAACTGTCACTATACCGCAATCGTAACGATCAAGCTTTTTGGATCTCTAGTATAATGACAACCATGAGATCTAATCGCGCGTTAACTTCTTTAGAAACCCCTGACCCCATGAGCCCACTGATGATATACACATTGCATACTTTCATTTTTTTTGACCTACTTCATCAGCATACACCTGGACAGTCCTCTGACAATGGATGCACTGACTGAGATGCTAATCTAATAGCGGGGATATGATCTCATAGGGTCAGAAGATTCTATGAGATCATACGACCACCGTAGATCCAAGTTCTTTAGACACATCTGTAGATACTTGGCTCCACTGGTAGACACTAACTATACTCTCAAATGACCAATCACAAGCCACCAAACGGATCCACGTTGCACATTTTCTTGACACAGGACCCACTGTCAGAAGCTCTAATGATGCGGGAGGATCAATGACTGTCCCTATACTGCCAGGTTAAATAGGTCACATCTTGAGCCTCTGGTATAATGACAACCACATGATTAATTTGGAACTTAACCCACCAAATCAGACACCACCAACGAATCAGGAGCTGCCAGATGGATGAGGTGGCACCGGTCCCATTGACAAGATAAACTCTATAGGTAGGAAGATCGACAATCATCATAATATCTCATGGAATCTTTCGGAGCCATGAGATCATGTGACAACTTTCAGATCTAGAATCTTGACTTGGCCGCTAAACCGAGATCGCCAATCAAAATGGTAACCGCTCGTGGGATCACTGAGTGTTAAGTGGTTAACCGCTAGGAATTAGAGACTTGGTGACTGAAGAATTTAAAAAGGCACATGGAAATTGAATTGACTTAATTTGCTGAGATAAAGTAACTACAAATTATAACAAGGCTTAGGGTTTTAGGGTTGTTCGAACACCAACCACTAGTTTTATGAATCTTTTAACTGTAGACTAGGGAGATAACAAATTTGCAGAGGCTAGAGAATAGGGGATAAATCCATGAAAATTTTAGGGATGGTAGGAAAGATAAAAATAGAGGCCTGGGTATGGTTTTCGGCCAAATTTTCATGCATAGGGAAAATTTGGGTAACATTTTTGGCAATTTTTACTAGATGTCAGCTTGCTAGACATGGGAAACTAGTGACCCTGACAATCCATTGGGCATGGGGTTACTATAGGAACAAAAATTCTCTACAGAGGGACAAAAATGAAAATGTGCTTAGAGCACTTCTTGAAAAGAAAGAAGCTAAACTAGAAAGCAAGGAAAGAAAACAATGAAACTTTTACAAAATTTACAGAGAGGGGTTAACTTCAAAACAAGGCTTCAAGTGGAAACCATTCACAGAGATAGGTAAGGGGACTCCCTCCATATTTGATAGTTGAAAAGCATTGGAGCCCCTTCAATCTGTGATTACAAATGGTCCACCCCAAAAGGAGTCAAATTTTGTGTGCTTTCCAAGCCTAGACCTGAACTCATCCCACTTGAGGACTATGTCTCCAACCTTGAAGTCTCTAACTCTGGCTCTTCTATCAAAGCTCCTCTTTGTCTGAATCTGATGGAATTCCATATCTTGCATTGATTTGTCTTTGATTTCTTCTAATTCCATCAACTAAGCATACCTAATCTACAAAGGATCTCCTTCATCAAATAGGGCATACTGAGTAGCTAGGTCCAAAGCTAGTAATTCAGTTGAAATGGACAACTTAGCCTCTCTTCCATACACTAGCACATAAGGAGAATTACCAATGATTTTCTTTGGGGTAATTCTATCTAACCACAATGCAAACCTCAACTTAGTATGCCAATCTCTCTGATTATCTTGCAGAGTCTTCTTGATTATCCTAATCAGGTTCTTATTGGTGGATTCTGCCAAGCCATTGCCTTAAGGGTAGTAGTTGGAGCTAGTATTCAGATAGATGTCATTCTTGACTGCCCACTCTGAGACTTTGAGGCCTATGAATGCTAAGGCATTATCTAAAATTATGGAATCAGGAGTGCCAAACCTATGGATTAAGTCATCATAAAAGCTTAGGATGACACTCTCATTGGCCTCTTTTAATGCAATTACCTCTGTCCATCTGGTGAAGTAATCTATTGCAGTGATTATCCATTTATGGCCTGCACTACATCATACCAATGAAGTCTACACCCCACCTCATAAAGGGCTGATCTATTCTGATTGGTTGTAGAGGCAAGGCTGCAAGCCTTTCTTTTCCTACAAACATGGCACACTTGATGCATTTTTTGACATAATCATGACTATCCTTAAAGATAGATGGCCAATAGTATCCAGCCCTCATGATTTTAAAAGTAGTAGTCCTAGGAGAGAAATGACCTCCAAAAGGTCCATCATGAAACTCAAATAGAACATTAGCTACCTTCTCTGAATCTATGCATCTCAAAAGGACACCATTGTGATCCTTTCTGAAAAGAACCTCATTTATCAGCACAAAAGGAATAGATTGTAACCTATAATACCTCCTTTTTGCTGAATCCAAACCTACAGGACATTGTCGTCTTCAAATAATTGATCATATTAGGCAACCAACTTGTTGCCTTGGCTTGTTCTTCTGTAGAATGCACAACCAAAGATGCATCCAACTGCTCTGATTTCTTTAAACTCTCATCTGATGCCAAATGTTCACAAAGGCCTCTTCCTCTAACTAGCTTGGTAGTCTGAATATCTATGTCATATTCCATCACCTTGGTGATCCAACCAGCTCTTTTCTCATTTAGGTCCTTGGAAAGCAAAAACTCTTTGACACTTGGATGAGTAACTTTTAAATGTACCTTGCTATGGGTCAATAGATATCTAAACTTTTTAAGGCTTTTCACCATAGCAAGTACATGTTTTTCTACAAAAGAGTATCTATGTTCATACTCTTCTAAACCTTTTCTAAAGAAAGCAATAGGCTGCTCCAATCCATCTGAATTTTCTTAAGTCAACATAGAAGATATAGCTTCATGACCTCCATAAGCATAAAGGATAAAATCCCTACTGAAATTTGGGTTTAGGAGAGTAGGGGATTCTATGAAGGCCTCTTTGATAGCTTGGAAATTGACTCTCCCTTCTTTGGTCCAACTAAAAGCTGAACTCTTTTTTAACATGGTTGTCAAAGGGTTGATTAAATCTTCAATGTTAGGCAGGAACCTCCTAACAAAATTAATCTTTCCTATGAAAGATTGGAGACTTTTCTTGCTATGTGGTAGGGGTAGCTCTAGGATAGCTACAATTCTCTGATGATCCATTGTAATTCCTTCTTTGGATACTACATATCCCAACAATTTTCCTTCATGAACTGCAAACACACATTTCTTGGGATTAAGGGATATCCCAAACTCTCTACACCTTTCAAAAATCTTCCTCAGATGTTTGATATGGTCTACTGCATGTTTAGAATAGATAGTTATTTCATCCAAGTAGACCAACACAAATTTGTACATGAGGCTTTTAAAGGCCATATCCATTGCCTTTTGAAATGTAGCTCTTGCATTTGACAAACCAAAGGGCATCTTTTTGATAAGCCATGGTTCCCCACTTGGTTGTAAATGTAGTCTTATATTGATCCTCTTCATTAAATAGGATCTAATTGTATCCTGAATAACCATCCAATAATGAAAATCTCTCAGATCGAGAGACACATTGTAATATTTGTTCCATGGAGGGCATTGGATGATGGTCTTTTAATGAGGCTCTGTTAAGATCCCTGAAGTTGACACACAACCTCAAATCCCCATTCTTCTTCCTGACAGGAACAAGGTTAGAAACCCAACTAGTATGCTTGATGGGGTAGATGATACCACTTTCTATCAATTTGAGCACTTCCTTATGCATCAGTGGCTCAAGCTTGGGATTAACAAGCCTTTGCTTTTGCCTCACCGGTTTGGCATTAGGTTCTAACTCAATGGTGTGCTGAGCAAGGGATGGATCAAAACCTTTGAGGTCTTCATATTGCCATGCAAACACATCACTAAATTCTTTAAAAAGCTGAGTGTAAGCTTGCTTTTCCAATTCAGTGTTTATCTTTCCAAATTGTAGACTCTTACCTGGTTCCAACTCTAGTTCAACACAATGTTCTTGCTGGACTACCAGGCTAGCTTTGTTCTTCTTAACTTCATCATCCTTGTTGAAGATAGTCTCTAATGTGACAAGACCTCTAGGCATCTTATTGGACTTCAGTTGTATCACTTGATCACCATAATTTTGTGATAACCTATCTTGATTATGCCTTGAAAAAACATCTTCAAACAAGAACTGCAAAATTTGTTCATCATTGTCAAACACCTGCCAATTAACATCATTATTAGGAATAGATGGTCTGACTATCACTTTGATATGTTGTTGATCCATTTATTTTGAAATGCTATTTGGGATGTCATATTGGGATCCAACAACAACTAACCTATCTGCATTTTGGTTTAATTTCCTAGGGATAGCAACAATATTGAAAGCACAAAAATCTTCAATTGCATCCCAAACTCTATGCTTGTATGCTTTCAAAATATCATTTTTTGTTGCACTTATCCCTCTTACTTGGCTGACAACTAACTCATTGTCACCATAAATTTTTAAGGCCTTAAGCCCTCTTTTTCTAGCCCACTCTAGTCCATTGACTAGGCTTTCATACTCTATAGTATTGCTAGTGCAGGAGAAACTGAATCTAAAGGTAGTATAATACCTTTCTCGTTTTGGGTACACTAGCATAGCACCACCACCAGAACCATGCCTACTTCTAGCTCCATCAAAAAATAGTTCCCAAACCTGATTGCTCTGATCCTCTGAATCAGTATCCTCTTTGAGAAGGCTTGGTTCTATGGCCCCACTCTCTTGTATCAAATAACTTCCCAAACCAAAATCTGAAACAAGATTTTCTTGGGCCTTTGAAGCTCTTTCATCTAGAAAAATATCAGGGATACTTTCTATCTTTGTGCTTGCTTCACTAATAGTTTGGAAGTCATTGTCATCAAATATAGGGTAGTTTACATTGATGGTATTGGACACATATGGTTCTATATGGTGTGCTACTAATGGTTCTGACTTAATGGGTACCTTGGTCCCATATCTTGTATGAAATAACATGTGAGACCAGTCAGAAGATAAGTACCCTCCTATCTTGGCTATAAACTCCCTTGAAAGACATATAGAAAATAATGCAGGGAGATCTATAATATATATATCAAGGAGGATGGAAAAATTAGGACTAGCATGAAGGATTAAACTAGTATCCTTAGCCACACCTATAGTATTAAATAAGGATCCATCAAGTTGGGTAACCTTCTTTTGGAAGGGTTCATATTTTAGTCCTAATTTGTCATATACTTTCTTGGGCATCACAATTTTAGTAGCTCCACTATCTACCATACAATTATGTACTAAAGATTCTCCAATGATTAAAGATACATAAAAGGGGGGTGGCTTTGAAATCCTACCTTGAATGGAATTTCCTTTGGAGTTTCTACTTGGAGTCTCCTTTTCTTGATCAGTGTTAACCAACACTGGCTTTGCAGCTTCTTTTGTAGGTTGAGAAGTTGCTACTTCTGTCATGGCCTTCTTCAAAATTTTAGGCTATCCTAGAAGAGCCAAAGAGTTTCACATGGACATGGTGACATTCACCTTCTTCATGTTGTCTACAATATTAAAAGGTGTCATAGTGTGTACTCTCTATTGTGCCTTTACTATGATGGGCTCCACCTCTTTGGAATGTTATTTCTCTCTGCTTATAATGATAGGAGACTCCTTAGGTGTGATGGGAGTAGCTTGTTGCACTGGCTTTGTAGATGTAGTGGCTTTGGCTTTGGAATCTACTTGCTCCATGTCTTGAGCTCTTCTTTTTGCTCTTGTATAGGAAACAAAAGCAACTTCATCATTGACTCCATTGAAGTTTGGTTGCTCCCAATTAAAGAGAGTAGTCTCTTTCTCTTGTGATTCTTGTTGAGGCACTGAGCCACTGGATGAAGCCTCTGATTGAGCTTGTGAGGCATTTTGAACCATTAGAGCTTGGTTCATCCATCCATTTGAACATGTAGCCTGATTATGAGGCTGATTACAAGGAAAGCATCATTCATTATCCATAGCCATATTGTTTTGACTAGGAACCATATCCCTCATTGGATTTGCATAATTTAGAGGTGCAGGGTTATGTGGTTGGAATGGTCTCTGATTAAAAATTTGTCTTTGTCCTTGATAGCCTCCTTGGTATGATGGCCTATTTTGTTGATAAGGCTATCCTTGATTTTGATATTACTTATTAGGACCTTGGCCTTGTGGTTGAAATGGTGGTCTGATTCCTTGACCCTTTTTCTTCAAACTAGTAACCTCTTTAGTTAAGGTCTGCAGCAAGTTGGTCATTTCTTGCTAACTAATCTATTGGCTATTCTTTATTTCTTGCAGCTCTTGAGAGAAACTTGTTGTTAGCTCCTGACCACTGGTACTAGCTTGGGGTGCTAATATGGTGGGAATAGGGGTAAATGGGGGTACTTGGGTAGGTGCAATGGGTTGAAGGCTAGGAAAAATGGGCATTGGAGGCCTTCTAGCAATCATGCCTACTTGGATTAAACAATTTTCAGCCCTGACAGCTATGTCAAAAGCTTGGGGGAGAGAAGTACCACCCATAGACTAGATCATGATAGAGATTTGACCATTTAGACTTTGCAAGTAGTATAGAAAAGCATGGTCAGCTGATGGTCTCACAGAGACTGGAATTCTATTCTATGTTTTAAGGAATCTACTATTGTAATCTGTCACCTATTCCTTAGGGTCTCTCTTAATAGTTGTTAACTACTCAACTAGAGACAAGTTATCTGATTTATCCTCAAAATCCTTACTTAATGCATCCCCTAACTCATCCCATGATGTAATAGAACCAATAGTTAGAGTTCTAAACCATTCTAGAGCCTTACCTTTTAAAGAGGCTGCTAATAATTTTGTGGCCACATCCTCTTGAGTTATGTTGTGTATGCTGCAGATGGTGGTCACATCTCTTATGTGTTCAAAAGTAGTTGTCTGCCCTTCACTAGTGAAATCAGGTATACTCTTAAGTGCCACCAAGGGCACATCATGATGTTGAGCAAAGGCCAATAGAATCCCTTGGTTGAATGGTGCAAAGGCAAACTGTCTAGCCATTGCAGGAGTTGGAATCTGAAGGTTAACAACTATGTGAGCTATATTTGCTGCTGGGTTTGAATCTTCTTCTAGATCTCTAGTTAGAGATCTACCTCTTCTTCTAGAATAGAAGGGAAAAGGTCTCCTTTCTAAAGTATCGGGAGGTGTTGATTGAAATCTCCTTACAGGGGATGTTCTTTGAGTTGACCTGCCTTTGTGACTTCTTCTTGTGGGCAACTCTGAAAATTGGGTAGGCTTTGAGCTCCTAGTCTCAATCTTTCTCATAAACCTTGAACAAGGTTAGCCCTGCTCCTTGAAATCAGTGGAGTCACTAGATATACTTGATAGAATGACTTCTAAAAGCCTATATTATGCAACCTGCATATCAGAGATAGCATATCTTTCAAAGATGAACTTCTTGCATAGTCCCACTGGGCGTGCCAGAATTGTTATACACTGGCACCAAGGTGGGGAGTCCTTGAGCTTAAGTTTGTATTGATAGTCCTTGTGTATTGAACTTCCTTGATCTTTTTGTAGATGAACCGATAGGAACACCTTTGAACATTAATCTAATCTTTTACTAGTCCCACCAGGCATGCCAAAATTGTTATACACTAAGTTTGCACCTTTGTCTCAAGCTCTCATAGTCTTGATAACCTAGTATAACATGGGAATCATCTCCAGGTTATGGGACCTATGCTAACTAAGATGAGACCTCCAAGTTCTAGGTTGGTTCCTCTAAGATAATCACCTTAATTTTCTTCTTGACATGAAAGTAAACTTTGGAGGGAAAGGGATAGAAGGAATTGTTGGAAAGGGAAATTACTGAAAGCAAACTACCTACTAGGTGATGGACTGAAACTAGGGTTTGGATCTCAGTATGTAGGATGAAATCAATGAGAGACTTAGGTCTAGTAGGTCACAACTTACTAAATAGGCTTGCATAAGTATTTCATAGGAGGGGTCTACAAACAAAGAGGGTATCAAGGGAAAGAAAGAGAATCTTTCACAAATAATGACACTCCTTGGGGTAGACAACAATCTATGACCCACAAATAGACATTCACCTCCGCAACTAGGTATAGGAATGAGACAAGATTGTTACGGGGTTTTAGTATACCCACAAAAGCATTCACATCAAATCATTCACAATAATACACATGAATTGTAGAAAGAAAGAAGGATCAAGAACCCTAAGATATCATTGAGAAACATATAAATACTTTGATTCAATAAGAGAAAACTCACACAAAAAAGGCATAGGGACATGAGAAATGTCACAAAATATCTTCAATTTCTAAATTACCAATGGGAGGTTACGGAATGTAGAAGACCAAAGGGCAGGAAATGCCACAAAGAGCCTTCTAAGAAAGAGACTTTCTTCTTACAAAATGTGAACTCTCTAACCTCTGAGCACTAAGGCTCCAAAAATACAATATATACATCTCCTGCATGTAGGTAGGATCAAAACCTAACTAGGGTTACATGATTTTATAATAAAAAATAGAAAACCCTAACTACCTATCAAATCTGATCATAAAAATATCTCTGCAGCATCAAAGCCGATCATATATGTTGCATGCCCATGCATGTACTACATCAAACTTGATCCATCTACCCTCTTGCAACTTGGCCTTGCCATGAATGCTCACAATTTGATCTTATAAATGTTTGGGTTTTAAAAGATTAACCCTACAAAAGGTGGCGACAAGCCCATTAAAGCTTTCAGCATGACGTGGTACTCTATAAAATCCATGGTGATGATGATCAGATCCTCTGTTATCATCCCCTCAACCTTCACTATCCTGAGGAATTCAATTCCAGCTACCCATTTGTCATGCATGGCTGCAAACATAAACCCTAGCAAAGCCAGAAGAAGAAATATTTAAATTTGAAAAAGAACGGCTAGCAGGTCGATTTTAAAATGCAATCGTCGATCATTTATCTCCTGGCAGACCGGGCAGCTTAGATACACCTAGAAAAACACTTTTAAAACCCCTCTGACAAGTCAACCACCACCATGGAAGTTAGTAGCCAATCATCGGTGAGCAAGTTAGTGTCCCTGATAGACCTTGGACCCACATCCTTGAGAACACCATTGGACGGCTGTCACTATACCATGATCATAATGATAGAGATTTTTGGATCTCTGATATAATGATAGCCATGAGATCTGATCATGTGTTAACTTCTTTAGAAACCCCTGACCCCATGGGCCCACTGACAACATACACATTGCATACTTTCATTCATTCTGACCTACTTCATTAGCATACATCTTGGTAGTCCTCTGACAACGGACCCACTGACTGAGATGCTAATCTAATGGCAGGGGTATGATCTCATAGGGTTAGAAGATTCTATGAGATCATATGACCACTATAGATCTAAGTTCTTCTGACACATCTATAGATACTTGGCCCCACTAACAAACACCAACTATACTCTCAAATGACCAATCACAAGCTGCCAAATGGATCCATGTTGCATGTTTTCTTGACATAGGACCCATTGTCAGAAGCTCTGATGATGCAGGAGGATCAATGGATGTCGCTATACCACCAGGTTAACTAGGTCTCATCTTGAGCCTCTGGTATAATGATGACCACATGATTAAGTCAGAACTTAACCCACCAAAGAAGATAGCCCCACTGTCAACCTGTCGAATCAGACACCGCTGATGAATCAGGAGCTGCCAGATGGATGAGGTAGCACTGGTCCCACTAACAAGATAAACTCTATAGGTAGGAAGATCGACGATCATCACAAGATCTCATGGAATCTTTTGGAGCCATGAGATCATGTGACAACCATCAGATCTAGAATCTTGACTTGGCCGCTGAACTGAGATCGCCAATCGAAATGGTAACCGCTCACTGGATCGTTGAGTGTTAAGCGGTTAACTGCTGGGAATCAGAGACTTGGAAACTGAAGGATTTAAAAAGGCACATGGAAATTGAAGGGACTTAAGTTGCCAAGATAAATTAACTACAAATTATAACAAGGCTTAGGGTTTTAGGGTTTTTGGAACACCAATGGCTAGTTTTATGAATCTTTTAACTAAAGACCAGGCAGATAACAAATTTGCAAAGGCCAGAGAACAGGGGATAAATCCATGAAAATTTCAAGGATGGTAGGAAAGATAAAAATAAAGGCTTGGGTATGGTTTTTGGCCAAATTTGCATGCATAGGGAAAATTTGGGTAACAGTAAGTACCAGCTTACATAAAAGCTTACTAGTTATCTGTAAAAAGAAAGGTTTTCCTTTTGAGACTCGCAGTGCTTTTTGCTTGCTAAACATTACTATGAACAAGAGACAGACATCTAAATTAGATTCTATTTATGTCAAACCATACCTTGAATACCCAATAATAAGACCAAATGAAAATGTTAATTACATATGATTCTAGCAAGAGGCTGACTTCATGACTCATACTAGATCTAGCTGTTCCAATACTTATTTTAATCCTAAGAGAAATTTACTAGGAGGGTTAATAAATGCTAATTTCACATACATTCAGAGGCACACATGGCATATTATATTCTTTATCCAGAAATATATATCTATTTGATTAAATGGGTTATATCATAGAAGAAGCCTCTATACATTTATCCTAACTTAATTTACACATTACTAACTATCCCTCATATTTTTAATTCAAAAACCTATGGGTTATTGCTATCAGTAATGGATACCAAATTTATGAGAAAAGATATACCAATAATATGTGAGGAAGTAAGCTTAGCTAACTAATGCTGGGAAGAGCAATATACTTGAGGAGTGTGAAAACTAAAATCTATTTAATTTGATGCGTGCTAACTATCCTTGTTCATTGGGAATAAGTGAGGTCTTGCTACAGTATTATCAAGAAATATCAAATTAAAGGCCCCAGTTTATTGGGTGTCTATAGGACTTTCTAGAAATCAACCCACATTTTATTATGATAGAGTGTACTCATAAATCTACTTCATTATTTCTTAAATTAATTCTGAGCTAACAATAGCAATGGTCCAGTGTCCTTTAATTGTGTTTCTTGCCTTCATCCAGCTAGAGTTCAATTAACTTCTCTGATTCCAGTTCTGCATAGCAATCCATATTTCCAGTTCCTACTTCATCTTGGTGCCAGTATGTATAGAACCAGTCTTCCTTTTTGGGTTTGAGTATACACAGGAAATATAGTAGAAAAATCATGTTTCTCTTGGCAATGTCTTCTTTGATGTCTTCTATTTTCTTAGTGTCAATGATGGATGTGGATATGTGACAGGGAGTCGTAACAAAGTCTCCAAAAATAGTGTGCCTATTAATGTGAAGGAGGAATAAATTGAGATTGCCCAGGAATCTCTTTTTGAATGTTCTATTACACAGACTTCTTAGAACGTGTTCATCGATGCCCCATGATGAAATGACTGTGGAAAAATGGGAAGTGATATTGGTTGGGGACCTGATTCTATCATTAGAGTTAATAAAATCCTATCCTAGGATACGAAGAACAACTCTTTTAATGAGGGGGTTCTTATCTTTTATCATCTTCTTGATATGTTTTGGCATGAACTTTCCCTCTACATCCAACTGGCCACTGCTGCATGTGAGCCTATTTGAGGACTCCAGGTTAGCCATCACTAATGATCTAGGAGGGTCAGGCTGAGATTCATATCATAGACCTAGGGTGAATATAAGAAGTGACCAGCCTATGGGATAGAAAAGAGGGTAGAATTCCAAGTGTCTCTCCACGTAACTACAACATTTTCTAAGAGGAAGCCAAGGCATTTCATAATTTTAAACATTGCAAACCTATTCATCTACTCTTACAGCTTGAGGTCAATATTGCCTTGCTTTAAGATGAGATTCTGGAAAGTTACGCTGAGTAAGTAGGCTTATAATTCTAATGTAGCATTGGAATTTTGCTGAGCTTGATAATCTTCAAAAAATAAGTAAATACAAGTGCAGTGTAACTAGCCTACCTAAAAATGCCTTGTCAGTAGACGTTGATTTCATATTATTTATTTGCATGGAAGAAAGCATAGCTATAGTAAATGGGCACCTATATACCAAATCATCAATGGGAGCTAATATGAAGAAAACATAGAGATCCAAATTAATCCTTACTAGTCAAATTAGAGATGTATTTGAGAGGTTTACAGTTTATAAGTTTACCAACTAATATTTCTAAGGTATTCATAGAGATGGCTGAACTATATTCCAACTAAAATAGCGTTATGAGCAAGTGTAGAATAGATACAATTAAAATTAGCTATCATCAATATATTTATAGGCCCATTCTATTCTATTTATTCATATCAGGAATACTTGGAGCCATTTCTGAAGGAAACCTCTCCAATATTCAACAAGGCCCAAATTCCTTCACACATTTTTTTTTTGGGACTCAGAGTTCATGAATAGAAATTGCATCCCATACTACAGTTAATTTGCTTAATGTAAGAGAGATATGAGCCTATCCTTCAAGATCTATTTGGTTTGTTAAAGTAGAATTATCCTAGAGCAAACCAGTATAGTTAAAGAGATCATTCTAAATGCACAGTAAGAGATATACTTCAAACTATAACATATAGCTATATATTCATAAGTTTGTGTGCATATTTTGAAACATCTCTAAAATATATACTATATCCACAGGGTTCAATCAAAGACTATAGCTATATCATTAGGGTATTATCAAAGTCTATAGTTATATATTGTAGCAGAGTCTGTAACTAAAATATCTAAGTGAAATGTTCAAATAGTAGCTAGCTATAAGTATATACATTATCGTTCATAATCAAACCCTTGACATCAAGAATAGTTGGCTTCATCTTTCTGGACTGCACTACATTTCTAGATGCTCTCATTTTTTACCATCACCACTATACATTCGACCTCATCTACTTCCTTCTTAGAGTGTCGAGTACACCTAGTAACTTCTGGTGCCATGATGTGGAGGTTTGAAGGCCTAACTTGATCAAGGCTTCTTGGTATTTTGAAACCCTCCTTGTGCCAATAGTTAAGGAGCCAGTCTATTTCTACTTCCTCAGATAGGATCTCATGGTATAGGAAGTCTAGGTTTCTTAGCATCTCTAGCCAATGAATATCAAATCTTTCTTCATCTTTGAAGGTTATCATTGGTATGCACTGTGTCTGAGGGATTTCATCAAGCTTGTCTATCTCAGTTTTCATTGTGACCTCTAGATATGGGATTGTGAGGTGGTTGTCAACACATTTCACCATGCTTTCCAGCCCACCAAGATGTTCTTCAACAAATATTTCCCTTGCCACTTGTAAAATCTCATCTTTTATCTTGCCTGCGAAAATTGATATTGCTATAAACTGTCTTATGATCACTCCATTGGTTCTATATGTGAACTCGTTATCAAAGTACTGATCTCCCAATGCTCTCTCTATAGCCCTTCTAGTTGAATCTGGCAAAGGGTTCAGGACTTGGTTCCACTGTTCTAGCAGAATGTGTCCTCTAAAGGCCATCACTCTGTTTCCTTTGGTGTAGAAGGTGCTCAATCTTGATTCCATGGCTAGGTAGGGGATGGGTTTGTGCGGATAGTGAGTTACTAATAGAACTTGGAGCTATACCTCAAGTAATATTCATGATTAGATTTCTATCTGACTGTGCATCATCAAATAATGAAGTTGGGCTAGCTAAGTAATTAATGATCAAATTCCTACAGACTGTTATGACAGAGTACTTCTAATGGGACATGGCGGCCATATAGAATAATCATTGTTTGCTAACATTCCTAAAAGGAATCTTTGTTCTTAACAAGCAGCCTTAATGTTCATGTGTTTGCTTATCCATTTCATTTTTAATGCTGCCAATCTAACTTCGACAGATAATAATAATGGTTCCTTATGTAGAGGCTTGCCTCATTCTAGGTGACTTGAATGATCTAACTGGATAGATAATAAATTTAGCCTGTCTGTGAGAATGATTAAGGGCATGAATTGGAACATCTGTTCTCAAACTAGGAATCATCATTAAGTTGACACTCTATTTCATTTAGCTTATTAGTATTGATTAAAACTAGTGAATAACTATACGTGTGTCATTTTGAGGAAAGGGACCTATAATAGTCTAAAGGTTTACCTACTGGGAGATGAAGATTATGGGCAATGAAGATTAAAGATACTTAGGATAGAACTCAACATCCTATGTTTGCCTAAGGTAGAATTCTAAAGGGGGAGACTTGAGCTTGGAGCTACTTATGCCAAGAAGGTTATCCTAGTCTTAACCTTCCCCTATATAAATAGTTAGAAGTTATAAACATCAAAGCTTCTATCACTGGTGCATGGGGGGCATGAGGAGATGAGACGTGCAAACTCTAAATAATAAATCTAAGGATTTAAAAGGTGATTAGGCCTTTGCCGATTTGAGGCTTAATAATACTATAAGAGATTTACCAAATCTCTTATGCAGGGTTAGTATATACTTAGATTAACATGCAGAGTGGATAATAACTCTTGATCATACATATTATGTCAAGGGAGAGTATATTAATATGATCTATTTGAATCTAGATTATATCATTAAGGGATGGTATGCCTATAAAGGTCTTGATATCTAAAAGTGACTACATGTGACTTTATGTTGGTAAGTATATCCTAATAGGCATAATTGTGCTCAATGGATAATCAATCTGACACTATTTCAGCGTATCACTAAATAATAAGATTTCTACCAATTATTCTTTTCAACTACAATACTAAATAAATATAATACTCTAGAGTTTTCTATTACAATCCCATATGTTTGCTTAGATATAGCTAAGTAGGACTTAGAGATATTCTACTAATATTATAAAGTTTACACAATATCCCCATTAGCACCTTGATTAGCCAGCTTGTCCGCTACTGTATTACCTTCCCTATAAATATGTTTGATTTCAACTTGGGGAATGGTGTCTATGATGTCAATGATATCTTCTAGCTTTGAATTAAGTTTCCAATTTGGAGTCTTTCTAGTCCTAATAGCATTGATTATGATTTGAGAATCACCCTCAATTTTGACCTTGGTGAGGTCAAGTTGTTTGCACAATTTAAGTCCTTCTAATACAGCCTTACATTCCACCATGTTATTAGTTATTGGTTTCATAGGCCTATCATATTTAGATATCATTTCTCTATTCTAGTTGTGTATAATTCCTCCTATACCAGCTATGCCCAGATTGCCTCAAGAGGCCCCGTCAAAATTAAGTTTATACCACCCATCTTTGGTGAGTGACCATTTGCACATACTTCTATCTAATTTTGATTTGTTACCCCCTCTTCCATATAATGGTGGGATTTCTAAATGAGGCCAGATGTTTCTAATCTTATTGTCCCATGGTTTAAATGAATTTTCCATACTCATCTTTTCTCTAAGTTTAATATTTATGACTTCAATGATTGATGTTTCTATTTTATTGGTAATCATTGTCCATTCAAACTTTTGGTTAGTAAAGATTCTTCTGTTCCTTTCTTTCCAGATTTCCCATACTAAAAAGGAAGGGGAGATGACCCATATATCCTTGTATAGGCTATCCTTATTTAGTGAGGGCCATGCCCTAAGACAATCCAAAAGATCGAAAGGCATAGCAACATGCCAATCTAGGCATTTACACAACCAATTCCAACACTTATGGGTATATGTGTAGTTTAAGAGTAGGTGATTGACATCTTCTTCTTGAGATTCACATAAAGGGCATCTAGAAGGGCCCTCATAGCCAAACCTCCTTAACCTATCTCTAGTAAGAATTTTCTTTTGTAATGTTGTCCATAGGAAAATCCCTACTTTAGGGAGGCACATTTTATGCCAACACAAGTTCAGAGGGATGCCTAGGGAGTCTAGATTATGGTCTTGCACAATCATTTTATAACCATCCTTCACATTGTATAATCCATTGTTTGAGCCAGCCCAAATAAGATTATCTTCCCTGTTTTTGACCGTAACTACTCTGTCTTTTAAAGTGTCAATGAGTCTTAGTTTTTCCTCATTTTCTATTGGTAGGTCATTTACTATTTTCCATATTTGGTCCTCTTTGGGGAAAATATAATCCTTCAGGAAAGTGCCTCTAATATTTTTACAAGAGTCTATGAAACCTTGATAGAAGCCTAACTTAATGAGGGGGGTATAACCGCCCCAAGAATCTTCCCAAAAGAGAGCCTTGTCCCCTTTTCCAATATCCCATGTGAGTAGATTATTAATAACTCCTCTAGATTCTTTAATGAAGTTCCAGATGCAAGATCCTTTTACATGGGTCTGGGATCTAAAGATATTAATAGGGTCCGCATTTGGGATATATTTGTGCAAGAGGATTGAGGCCCATTTGTTACTAGAGTCCTTGTAAAGTCACCAAATGAGTTTGGCACCTAGTGCTTTGTTTTGCCAATGAAGATTTTTAATACCTAATCTGCCTAGGGAGATTGGTTTGCACAAATTTTCCCATTTTATAAGGGCTAATTTTTTATCCTTTGATGGGCCTTGCCAGTAGAAATCTCTAAAAAGCTTGTCTAAGTTGGCTTTGATATTGACAGGAAGAGGTATTATCAATATCTGATATGTGGGAATGGAAGCCAATACAAATTTAATCATTGTAGCCCTTCCAGCTTTAGTTAGCCATTTACCTTTCCAGCTTCCTTTTTTGGATTGAATATTTGATAGAACTTGATCCCATAACTTAGTGCTGAAAATTCCATTATCTAAGGGAATCCTTAGATATTTGTAGGGAAATTTGCCTATTTTGTAGCCCAGGATGTTACCTATCTGATGGGCTCTAATAGAGGATGTATTGATGAAAAATATTTTAGACTTATTTGGGTTGACTATCTATCCTGATGCCTTTATATATATATCCAAAACATCTTTGAATGCTTTAGCTTCCCTACAAGTGGATGCTCCTGGGAGTATGGTGTCATCAACAAATTGTTGGTGAGTTATATTAGGGACTTGTTCTGTAACTTTGATTCCTGTTATTTTCCCTTCTAAGTGAACCTTGGTTATATATTTTCCTAGTGCTTTAGCCATGATTACATAAAGGAAAGGAGAAAGGGGATCTCCTTGTTTAATACCTTGAGAGATTTCAAAGAAACCTTCGGGGGTACCATTAATAAGGAGTGAAATTTTTGGTGAAGAAATACAACTGAAGATTAAATTAATCCATTGTTTAGAGAAACCAAAAGATTCTAGACATTTTCATAGAAATCTCTAATCGACTTTATCATATTCTTTTTGGATGTCAATTTTAATTAGCATACATGCTTCTTTATTGTATTATGCTGAATGTACTAATTCTTGTGCTATTACTATTCCATCTAGGATTGAGCGATTAGGGATAAAGCCAGTTTGTTCCTCTGAGATGATCACGGGTAGGAAGGTTTTAAGTTTATTTGCTAAGCACTTGGAGAGGATTTTATAGATGGTGTTGCAGAGGGATATTGGGTAGTAATACCCTAGTTCAGTATAGTCACTCTTCTTAGGGATAAGAGTTAAGAAGGTATTATTAATCTCTGTTAAGATTGTTCCAGAATTTCTGGTGGCTTTCACTGGTTGCCATAAATCTTCTCCCAAGAAATGCCAACATTTCTGGAAGAAAGCTGCTTGAAAACCATCTAGTCCTGGGGCTTTTTCAGGGTGTAGTTGGAATAAAGCCTTTTTAACTTATTCAATAGTAAATTTTCTATTCAACCACTTATTATCTATATCAGAAATTAATTTGGGAATAGGTGAGAGCATATCATTATGCGCTGTAAGGTCCACAGATTCATTATTGTTAAGAAGATTGTTATAGAAATTTATGAACTATTCAGATATGAGTATGGGATCATCTATAAAAGTGTTGTTATTATCATGAATTTTGGTTATTCTATTTATACTTCTTTTTTTATTAGTGTTGTTATGAAAAATTTTTGTATTACAGTCTCCTTCTTTCAACCAATTTTCTCTAGACTTCTGTTTCCAATATATTTCTTCTTTTAATAGGATCTCCACATCTTCTGCTATAAGCTCCTTTTCTCTTAAATAACTTGTTTCATCCATCCCATTTTCTACAACTAACTTATTAAGATAGTCTAATTCATATTCAATATTGTTTTTTTTGTTCAAAAATATTATTAAATTTATCCTTGTTCCACTCTAATATCTTGTGCTTAATGATCTTTAGTTTCACCACTAGACAATACATTTTTGAACCAGTGGTTTTGATCTATTTCCACCATTGTTCTAGAAGCGGCATAAAATCCTTATCTTGAAACCACATAAACTCAAATTTGAAAGGGCTTCTGGGGGGTTTAAATTTTTTTGAGATGGAAAGTCTAACTAGAAAGTGGTTAGATCCTACGTGCGTGAGGATTTCTACACTAATGCTATGATTTAATTCCCCCAAGTCTCCATTAATCAAGAATCTATCAAGTCTTTCAGCTATATGACTGAAGCCTAGTATTTTGTTATTCCAAGTGAAAATGCCATTATTGGTACTAATATCTATTAAATTATTGTCTAGGACCCATTGATTAAAATCCTTCTGTGATTGTGAAATATATTGTGAGCCCCCATATTTTTTGTTACAATTAAGAATTGCGTTAAAGTCTCCTCCTAAGATGTGGGTGTCATTGGGAAAGGAAGATAATTGATTCTGAATTTCCTGCCATACTTTTTTCTTATCTACATTGTGGGTAGGACCATATATGTTAATGAGTTTAAATTTTAAATTTGTCTTTAAAATTTTCACTATGATTAGTAACCAATTATTATTTTTAGATATTACCTCAATCACTACTTTCCTAGGATCCCAAATGGCTACTAATCCCCCTAATGCACCTATTGAGTGTATTATTTCAGATTTCCAAATACCTAATTTGGGGTTGAACTTCATGCTTTCCTCCTTATTTTGCTTGGTTTCCTGTAATATTATTATTTCTGATTCAAAAGAGTTTAAATATCTTTTAATTAACCTTTGTTTGTTAGGGGCATTAAGGCCCCTAACATTCCAAGTGGTTATTTTCATTTCCATTTGGGAAGGCTCTTCCCCTTCCCAGCATACAGGATGTCAAATAGTTTCTATTGATTATCAACATTGCCTACTAAAGTTCTCAGCTTGTTAGTCAATTTTCTACGTCTTTTTTTCTTATTCTTGAGAATAATTGGGAAGGTTAGGCCCTCCCTATTCATAGCAATACCTAGCTACCTATCCTTGTTGGTTATTCCTATCATACAATTGAGAATATCTTATCCATCTTCTATCTAATCAGTTTTCCCAATAATCTTTTCTATAAGGCCATTCTATCCATCCTCTCCCTTTTCCATAGCTGAATTAATGAATGAGTCTTCATGATCTACCAATTCTTTTCCATAATCCTCCATGATGTCTTCATAGCTGTACCCAAATTCCTTATTGAAGGATTCTAATTATATAGGCATAGATATAAGAGGAACTATGGCTTGAGATTCTATTTCCTGTAGTTGTTCAAGTACTTCTTCTAGTTTTTCTTTCCTCACTTCCTTACTTGCCTTAATATTTTGAATTAAGAGATTCCTTTGAAGGGTTGGTTCATCCCTATCAGAGATCTCATCCATGAGTGAATCCATTAAGTCACTAGTAAATTTTTCTCCTAAATGCTCTAAAATTATGTTGACCTCTCTCTCACATTTCTTTTCTTCATCTTCTACTTTAGTCTGAGTATCTTCCTTGGAAATTCTTGCGATTTCTAAATTTACTGTATCCTTGTTTACAATTATTGTACTGAGAGTGGGAACTTGGTCCTTGTTGATCTTGGGTGTTACATCTATCACATTCATTGGGTCTTGATTCTACTCACTAATACACTGATTAGATGATAAATCTTGGTTGACATTGATATTCAAATCAGTAGTGGCCAGTTTACTATCTTGAGAACTATCTAGTGTCACATATGTATCTATGAAATTATAATTAAATTTTTTATTACAATGTGCATTTATTTCACTGACATCTATCTGAGCAACTCTAGGCTCCTCCACAATATTATCCTCCTTATTTATTACAGATGGAGATAGACACTCGAAGGATTTGCTAGGGTTATGTTCTACATTCTTAATCTTACTCTGGTGCTCCTTTACATGTCCTGCAGCCAAGGGTGCACTCTGAAGGTTACTATGCTTGGCAGGTGATTTTGTATTCATAGTCTTGTGCTGTGAGTTACTAATAACAAACCCTCCCTTATTCTCAAAGAAATCTATCTTAAAATCCATATTCTTCATAAGAAAGTTAGGGATAGATGTTGATAGGATAGGGCTTACAGGGAGATCTTCCATCTCCTCTATGTAGTCATCGATGATAGTCAGGTTGATGACCACCATGCTTGACTTAAAACATATTCTGATAGGGGGAATAGTCTTTTTGTGAAGGTTCATTTTGATTATGATTATTTTTTCTACTTGATTATGCTCATTTTGTACTGTCCCTATAAACTTGCCAATACAATTACCTATTTTCCTAAGGTTTTCTTGCCAAGCACATTCCAAGGGAAGGTTTTTGAGGAGAACTACTTTGTCCACCATAAAATTAGTAAGTTTTTCAAGGTTGAAAAGGGGAATCCAATCTAAGACCATGAATGATATAAATTTGTATTTAGGGCATCCTTCTAATAGAATCTTTTTCTTAAGTTCTTTATTACTAAAATCTAGGTAAATGAAAAAATCTATAAAAATTGTTACTGCTACCTTATTTTTCCATTGGGATTTTAGCCAAGTTTCTATGTCGTAGACTGAGGCTCTGACTCTGTTCCATCTACAAATAATCCTGAACTCTGCACAGACACCTTCAACTCTTTCTATGCAACTATCTTTAAGATCTAGATTAGTAATCTCCTCCTCAAAGAAAGAATGATTTGGGTTTGAGGGTATATTGCTACATCACTTGGAATCATCTACTACAAAAGGGTTTTTCCTTATACTATCAACTCTCCTATGAGGCAGAGAATAAATAGAATTATGCTTAAATGTAGGATGATAAGGATTTTGCCTTTACCATTATTATTTACTATCAGAGACATAGCAGGAAGATCTAATGAGACTTTATAATCAGAATCAGATTGGTTTTGTTTGCACATACATTTATAGCCATGATGTGGGGGAGTGTAGGGCTTTGTACCTTACTGGCTTTGTGCAATGTGGATGGAATTCTGTGGATGATGGGGAATGCCCAGATTTCATTGCACATCCTTAGGGTTGAGATATTTCCTATTTGAAACAGGTCCCATGTGTCATTTATGAGGAGGAGAGTATAAGGCCACTTTATCTACACTAAGCTTTTCAAAATTGTTGCTAAGGGGTAGAAGGAAAGGTGCCTGATGATGAAAGTGATTAAGCACTCTATTCTTCTTATCATGATGCTTTTCCCTCCTTGCATTTTGCTTGTGTGCTAGCAACCAAAAATTGTCCTGGCCAGGTTTAAGCAACTCCCATGATAGTGCCCTAGATTTGTTTCTAGGGGAAGATTGCTTGATTGCCCTGGCATTGTTGTGCATAGAGAAAAATGGAGGCTTGGAGCAGAGAGCATATTTGGTTTTACCATAAAAAAGTAGTTGTGCATCCAGGGAGACTATGGAGAAGATTTTTGAACTTGCACCCAAAGGATTTTCCATTTTCGCTAAGGCAGAGCAAAAGTAGATTCATAATTTTTGTTATTAATTGATATCCTTGGTTAGTTTCAAAAATTTTGGGTAATAGGAAAAAGCCAATAATGTTCTTTAACCCTTGGTTGTAAGCACTATAGGCAAGAAGCCCCACTATTTCACCAAGGGTCAAAGTCAACAACTCTCAATTAAGAACCATAGTAGAGAGTGACCTTGTGGAGACTTAAACCTTGGTTGTAGGCACTATAGGCAAGAAGCCCCACCATTTCACCAAAGACACAAGCCTAAAAAAAAAAAAAAGGTTTTATAATTACCAAGGGTTTTAAAACAATTTTATTTGAATCTAGAAAATATATCTTATTCTATTTATGTGTTACTTTTTGTTTAAGTTAAGCATTTTAAGTCATGTTTCTTAAGTTGTTAGGTAGGGCCAAGTTTTTTTATCTTTTTCAAACCTAATGGGCCATTTTTAATATTTCCCTAAGTCTATAATTTTTGATTAATTAAATCTTTCCTAAATCATGACGTGTGGTAAACAAAGTCCAATCTCTTTAAGATCTAATGGTGTGCGTGATCTTGCTATAGGAATATGTAAGACCTTTATTCTTCATGACATTGTGACTATGTGACACCTAGCAGATGGTGGGCCCTGGCTGGAGCACAAGACAAATGATAGATGTCGATCGGATCAAAGAGGATCTATGGGTTGGCACATTACCTCTATGAAAAGATGGTTGAAATTTATTCTTCATGCCATTGCGACCTTGTGACATGTGCCCCAGATGACATCACAACACAATTGTGAATAAAGTTAAATCGATGGTATGATCAAAGTTGATCCAAAAGTTGTAGCAAGCCCATGATCGAAAGATGCAAGACCTTTTTTCCATTGTGGCTTCATGATCAAATGCCATGTGTCCAAGATTGAAAAGTTAAAAATGATAAATTAAGATGAGATCTAACAGTTGTTGTGAAACCTTGAAGAGAAGTTAAAATAATTTTATTCATTGCGGATTCATGACTAAGCACCTGATGTCATAGGTGATGACATGTTGCTCGAACTTCAGGACAAATAAAGAAAGGAAAGATCTTGTCAGTCTGATGGTTATCACAAGCCCTCAATGAGAAGTTGCAAGGTTTTTATTCTTTGTGACTGAAGGACACGTAGCCTGGGGATCTTGTGAAGGTATAATGTTTGATTGGGTAAATTCAGATTTGATCTAACGATTGTCGCAAGCCAACAATGGAAAGCTATAGAATCTTCAGTCATCGTGGCTTTGTGACTGACTGGCATATGTCCAAAGTGGAAAAGTGAAAAGGTGTTGATGTTTCTTTACCAAGTGGTATCCATGTCTTTCTTTTTCATTGGTCACCATTCCAAGTGGGATTTTAAGGTGGACCCATTCTTAAATAATTTGATCTGGTCCATAGGATTCATTTGCATGAAGATTCATTGACCGTCAAAATTAATTTTTTTTTAAAATAAACATTTCATTCATTGGTGGCATTCAATTCTATTTATGTAAAACATATTGCAAAGTGTGCAACCTTTGAAATATTTTGGTTCATAGTTGTTTTCGCTCAGGTCTCATTTCACAAAGTTTTCATTCTACGAAGACCAAATTATTTTCCTAAGAGCGGCGCTATCAAGAGTTTGTAGAAGAAATAAATTTTCAAGTTTTTAGAATTGAAATTTCAAAGGGAAAAACAAGTAAGTTCTCTATGTGAATCTATTGTCATAAGGGTTTTGTGAATTGTGTAGTATATTTGAAAGTAGAAACCCTAGTTTTAGAAAAAATGGTACCACGAAGTGATTTTATTGGAAAAACTAAGTATAAAGATAGGGCTATGTACAATGATTTCCTTTTTCAATTGGACTGCTGGACAAATGATGTAGCTAAAAAAAAGAAATTAATCCTTAATGTACCACATTTTTAGGGTGATGAGGTATTATATGATAAAAGTAACTGGTTGAGGGATTCACACACAATTGTAAGTGGTTTGAATATTTTCATGATATGGTTTAGCAAGAGGAATTCACACACTTTGTATTATAATGCATGGGAGCTCGACATGGGAAAGTTAGTTGTTCTATGAGTATTCATGGATGTAGACCTATTGATGCTTGTAGAAAAATCTTTTGATCCAGTTGGTAGGGTTGCCAGGAATAAAATTGGGACACCTCTTTGTCCATTACTGCTGAAGAAATTCATTTAGCTTTCAAGTTAAGAAAACCTACAGAGTACCATGAGCCTATTGATTTTAACAAATTAAAGGAAACATATGAGTCTCAAATAATTTTCATCAGAAGTGACCCACTTAAGGACCATTTTGCAGTTATTGGGTGTTTGATGCTGATAGACTACAACTGATTTAATATCTTAAAGGAGAGATTGATGAATTTAAAAGATAATGATTGATGATCATTGAGCTACTAAGGTATATGTGAGATATTGAATTAGATAATGTATTGTCATTGATGTCAACTAGTTTTGACTGTACTTATCGTGATGGTTGCAAATATCTTAAGAAGGAAATAATAGTGAAGGAATGAGATATCTACATGAAGATGAGATGTATGAGAAATATATGGATATGGTATTCTCCATTAAGCTACCTACTAGTTCTCTATAAGAAGTAGCATCTATGAAAGCAGATTCCATATCTATCATTAACTTAGTTCCTAAATTACATGGAATTGAAATAGGATTAGCATCATTCATATGAAATATATCTAGGAGATCTTTAGCATATTTACTTCGAGAGATAAAAAACCCTTAGGGGTTTGCCAAATTTGCATTACTAAGAAATAATGTAAAAAACCTAAATCTGTCATTTGAAATTTTTGGTTGAGTTGGAACTTAATATCAAAAATTAAATGGTTAGAACTAGAAGTAAGAATCAAATCATCAACATACAAAATGATAATAATAATGTCATCTTCACTATGCTTGATATACAAGTTAGGATCATTTTGACTTCTTTTAAAACCTTGAGAAATAAAGAAAGCATTAATTTTAGAATACCACTCTCTAGGAGATTGTTTTAAACCGTAAATAGACTTCTTTAGTTTGCAGACTAAATGTTCATTACCTTGTTGAATAAAACCAGGAGGTTGAGACATATAGATTTCTTCATGCAAATCACCATTTAAGAAGGCACTTTTAACATCCATTTGGTGAATAGGCCAATTCATTTTAGCAGGTAAAGCAAGAACAACTTTAATGGTAGGCATTTTAGCAATGGGAGAAAAAGTTTCATTATAGTCTATTCCTTCAATCTAAGAAAAACCACGTGCAACTAATCTAGCCTTAAATTTACTAATTTCATTGTTAGAATTTAACTTAGTTTTATATAACCATTTGTAAGAAACCAGATTTTTACCATGAGGTAGAGGAAAAAGATCCCAAGTATTATTAGAAATTAAACTATCATATTCTTCTTGCATAATAGTTTTCCAGTGAGGTTGATTTTTAGCTTGAGCAAAGGTTTGAGGATCATTAGAATTAGAGAGAGAAGTCATAAGAGCATAATTACAATAGTTTATCCTTCTAGGTTTAAGTCCACCCATTCTAGCAATGTAATCATCACCCTCATTAAGTAAATCTTTAAACCATTTAGGATTTCTCCTAGAATTAACAAAAATATTACTAGGAGGAGTAAACAGATTATTACCATCATCATCTTCACTACTACTACTAGAAGGAACAAAATCATTAGAAGGAGTATCATTACTATCTATTTGTTCATCATTATTCTATTGATTTGTATTATTTTGAGTGTTAGGAGCAGAAACAGAAGGAACAGGAACTTTAGGAGTAGGAATTTGAGGAGTAGGGTTGAGTGAGGGAGGTTGGTCCCCCATAAGAACTATGTTTCTATGACTGAAATCAGAATCTAAAATTTGAGAACAATCATGGACACCATTTTCAGCAATGCAAACATCTCTAGCTATTTGAACTTTATTAGTAAGAGGATCATAAACTCTATAACCTTTTGTGTTCTCAGAATAACCAACAAATATATGAGGTGAGGATCTAGGATCTAACTTTTTCCTTTTCTATTTAGGTGTGTGAACATAAGCAGTTGAGCCAAAAATTCGTAAATGAGACAAATTGGGTTTTCTGCTTGACCAAACTTCTTCAGGAGTTTTATTTGGTAGGGCCTTAGTAGGAGTTCTATTAAGAATATAAGTGGAACATACAATGGCCTCAGCCCAAAATTTATAATCCATATTTATAGCATGTAAAAAGCATCTACCCATTTCAACTATAGTTCTATGCTTACGTTCTACCACACCATTCTGTTCTGGTGTATAAGGAATGGTAAGCTCATGTTTGATACCAAAAGATCTTAAATAAGAATGGAAAGCATGATTAACATATTTAGTACCATTATCAGTCCTAAGAATCTAAATTTTACAACCACTTTGTCTTTCTAAAAAAACATGAAATTCAACAAAGGTATCAAGGACTTGATCTTTACTATGAAGGAAATATATCCAAGTTCTACGAGAATAATCATCAACAAAAGTTAAAGAATATTTAGAGCTTGAAATAGAAGTATTTTCCATAGGACCTAAAAGATCACTATGAATCAGAAGTAACTTATTATTAGCTCTCCAAGATGATTTATGGGGAAAAGATTCTCTATGCATTTTACCACTCATACATCCATTGCAATCAAACTTAGAAGTAGTAAGCTTAGGTAGTCCATCTACCATATTTTCTTTTTGGATTAAAGAGATGTAATCAAAATTTAAATGTCCTAACCTTTCATGCCAAATGTGAAAATCAACAGTAGTGAGTAATGAGTATCTAGGAGAAACAAATTGATAAAATTTAAAGAGATTGTCATCATCTAATTTAGCATCAGCAACTATCTGATTAGTGTTAGGATCAATGATATGACAATTCTTTTTATGAAACTCAACCTTATAATCTTGACAATATTGAGGAATAGAAATAAGGTTAGCTTTCAAATCAGAAACATAAAGCACATCATGTAATTTACCATTTGGAACATAAACATTACCAGTTCCTTCAACTTGACAGCAATAATTATCAACTAAGGAAACAAGAATATTCAAAGAATCAGGTTGCAAAGAGTCAAAAACTTCCTTATGGGATGTAACATGTTGAGATGCACCACTATCAATAATCCATTCAAGTGGTTTAGAAGAATTAAAACTAACAGTAAAAGAAGAACGAGATTGATTTCCATTAGGTTTTCCATTTGAGTAATTTTGAGAATTATGTTGATCATCTTTTTAAACTAAATTAATTTAGTTTCCTCTTGATGCAACATATTTTTAAAAATAACATAAGTTAATTGAGATGCTAAAGAGGGAATAGCTAACTGAGAATAAATGTTAGTAATGAACTATTGGAACTGTCTAGGCAAACATTTACAAATAATAATATGAATTATTCTTAAATCAGAAAGAGGAACTTGTAGACTAGTTAGTAAAACTTTAATGGAATCAAACTTAAGCAAGAAGTCATCAACAGAGTTGAAGTCAGTATACCTGAGGTCTTCAAGTTGGTCTTGAAGCTGAATTTTTTGAGTTCCATCTGCACTATCATAGGTACTTTTTAGGATGTCCCAAGCTTGTTGGGCTTCTATACAAGTGGAAATGATGACATACAATTCAGGACTTAGGGAGATTTCGATTAAGCCAAGTGCTTCCTCATTTTTTGTCTACCAAGTAATTTGGTCATGTTCAGGAGCAGAGGTTGTTGGTTTTGAACTGGCATTAGTGGCAATATCTAAAATATGTCTAAATCTAAATATAAAATCCATGTGTGTTTTCCATCCATGGTAGTTGGTACTATTTAATTTAATTTATGGAATTAGGGTAGTCATGCTAACTACAAAAACTAAACTAGGAAAAAACAAGAGAAGCCTAAGCAAAAAACCAAAAAAGACTTAAATCAAACTGAATATACTTGCATGCAATGACAAAAAGCTATAAAAGCTTACGCCAATGAGGTATGCAAGGAAAAAGCAATAGTTAGAGAAAAAAATGACAGTAAAAGGACTAAAATAAAAAATAATGGATCTCAGTTATGCTGTTATTGATTAACAGATAACACAAGGATCGCTGGTGTGCAAAGCTAAAACAACTAATAAAAGAACAACACAACCCTGCAAAACAGATGTTAGAAAAAATTTAGCTAAAATTTTAACTATAACATCTAAGAGAACTGATATTAGCCGGATAAATGTACGGCTAGATAAGAATCTAACTAAAGAAAGTTTTTAGCACCTGAATTTAAAAGAAGACACAACTAGATTAAAGAAAAACTAATAACTTTTATAAAAGGATTAAGTACAAATAAAGACAACAAAAAAAACTAAAAGAAGATAAAATAAATCTTGAAACTAAATGTACTTAAAGCTAAGAACTAGTTTAATTATATTATGCAAATTCTATGAAATTAGTAAAGAAAAAAAAAATGCTTAGAAACTAACTAAAAAACTTATCACTTGAATCTAACTACTACAAGAACTTTTAGAAAGAAATATAATATTAAGCTATATAAAAACAAAAAATTCAAATTATTAATGATGCAATATAATAATGAGTGCATGCATGAAGAAAACAGATAACATGCAAAGACTAAAACCTAAAAATAAGAAAGAACAAGATCTAATCTAAAGATGTTGAATGCCAATCACATAAGAAAAATCTTAATCAAAATTGCAAAACCCCTAAACCATTACAACAATTTCAAAAAAGCAACATTAAATGTCCCCATCAAAGATAGAACAATTTTCATATTAAATCTACATCATCTCGAAACTCGATTCAACATCATTAAAATAAGAACTAGATCATAGAAAGAAAACTTTAGTTCTATAACAGTCCCAACCAGGCACGTATGTCATAAATCAGAGCAATCTACCGATATGAACTAAAAACTTTAAATGTTTATAAATTACTTTCTATAGTACCAAATCCAAAGGAGGGTGCAGGAGAGGATAGTTAAAGACCGAGTCGCTGCCAAAGCCGAAGGCAAGAAACCCAATAAGCAACACAAACTCCAATAAAGCAAGCAACCAAAGAAATGCACATGTGACGATTCACATAAGATTAAGAATTGGATTTTAACGCCAATAAAGAACAACAATAAAAAAGGCTGCCACAATGAGGCGAAAAAACTTGCCTTCAATAGTAGACGAAGGGAAGATCCCCTTTCCAATAATGCCCTAATGATGATTGCTGCAAGCAAAGAAAAGCAATGATAAAAAGGAGGAAAAAAACTATAGATCAAAAACCAATAAATAATGCAACTGAAAGGCATGCTCGGAGTGATGAGAACAAGGGAAAAAAAGCTACCGCAATAACTTGCCGAGTTGGGATAAAGGATAAAGGAGGAGAATAAGAACCAGATCGGAATGCAAAAAACTAAACCCAAAATGTTAAGATACAAATAAAAATGACGCATGCAAATAAAAATGAAACACAACAAAGATATTAAAAAAAGTGCTCTCCAATAACACAGATAAAAGAAAAAATTGATCAATATAACAATAGAATAAAGGGTGGAAAACTGGCACGACAGAAGCCAAACCAAGCTACACAGGAGGAAAAATAAATAAGTGTGAACTAGGATAAACAAAGAAAACCCCAATAAGTTGGGTCTTTAGTAGATAAGACAGTGATATGAAGGACAATGAAAAATGGAAGAGGTGGATGACTTAGGAAAGGGGGGAAAAAAATAGTGATATAAGGCAGCAACACTATAACACTATTTAGGGTTTCGAGTATATGAAGGTCTTTGAACAGCCGCTAAAACAACCGTATGCAATCATGCAATACCTGATGGAGAAAACAATAGAAATGAAGATTGAAACAGCATGAAGAAAGAAAGAGCAAAATGGTATATATTAACTTTAGTTCACATCCCCTTATATATATAGATAACATAGTCACTACAATCAAACAATAACCAGATGCTATATATAATGAAAAATGAAAGGAGAATACGATAAAAAATTGCTGCAACAATAAAGGAATCATGCACATCTACCAAAAAAAGAATCACCGAATCATGAACATAGCAAAAGTTCGATCTATAAAGAGGCACAAAACACATGCAAAGGTAAAAAATGCATGTAAAAAAGAATGCAAGCAATGAAATCAAATAGAATGATTTTTATTCAGAATAATGGCAGTACAAGAATAGGTTAGGGTTTTGAAAGAATAGTAATGATAATGATTTTTAGTCAAAGCAAGAATAACCGCAGTACAAGAATAGTAATTATTATAAAACAAGATCCAAAGAAAAGATAGAAACAATGTAAATATAGAAAGAAAGAATACTACCAACTGGACTTTTGAGATTTTTTTAAAAAAAAAAAAAAAAAGGTTAAGATAATAACAACATATAGAGATTAATAGAGAAAGTAAATTAAAAAAATATTATTACCTACACAAAACAAATATAAATGTGAATTATTTTCTTTATGAATCTAATAGATAAATTGGGTTTGGTGGTAAACCAGCCAAACCTAAAAAGAAATTTGAATTTTTTTCTATTAGACAGATTAGTAGAATAAATACTAGCAATAAACTCTCTCAAGAGTCTCCGATATTGGAGTGCTCCAAGATATGGTAGCTCCTTCACCTGTACACTCAATACACAATTAAACCAACCTACCCTGATACCATGTTAAAATAATAACAAAATATAGAGACAAATAGGAAATTATTTAATCTATGAGCTTAGGAATAGGAAAAATTACCATGAATTAGTGCAAGAACTAGGAGCATTCACCAAAACCAAGAAACAAGGAGACAAGTTTTTTTAAGGGGGAAAAGCATAAAAAAACCCCATGATATTAATGAAAGTGGCAACAAAATGCCTAAGAATGAGAGAGAGAGAGAGAGAGAGAGAGAGAGAGAGAGAGAGAGAGAGAAGCTCATATAATGATAATCAAGAAGAAGAAGAAGAATCTCATAAGAGATGAGGAGAGAGTCATCTCTTAATAGAGGTGTGAGAGAGGAGTTACATTGTAACTCCCAATTCTGTGTATGCCACATTTCACTAGTGTGTGAGACAAGTGTAGGATTCCTCATAAGGAGGAATATCTATTTTTCTTAATAAAGGAAATTATAAAAAAGATATGTTCTCCCACTTGGACTAGAGGACATAATACATTAGGATACCTTGGTTTATCCTATTAAATACATAAATAACCAAGGAAAGATTAAATTCTAACATATTCATTAGGTAACTTATTAATGAGTCTATAACATTATGTTAGTGATTTGATTGTATTACATGATTGTATTATGGATTGAAGATCAAGAATGAACAAGTTTATGTGGTCGATAAATGAAGAACTTAGTATACACCCAGTTGGAACAATGTACACCAAGCAAGTGTAGTGTATATATATCAAGTATAGCATTAACCAATCTAGTCATCACTGATGTATTGCAATATTGAATGAGTAAAAGAAATAAATGGAACTTATGAATTTTGAGTAAAGATGATGAGCTGGACAATTATTGATGATTCCAAGGTAAAATATAATGTTTGTTATGATGATCAAATGATTGAAAAAATTCAAGAATGATCCGATGAAGGAGAATGAAACTTGTTAATGACACAACTGTTAAGGAAGGTTAAACCAAAAAAAATCAACAGTGAAGATTAAGAGGCAAAATTTATGGCTGTAAATAAATGGTTTATGATGTCTATAAAAAAAGATAAGAGATTTAGATTGAATTCTGGGGAATGTCTATGAGGAGATTGCATTCATGTGAGCTACTCAAACTAGTTGAAGATAAAACTGAGGAATTATACAGAGAATAGTGAACACTGAAGAAAAGGAATTACCAAGAAAAACAAGGTTGGAGGAAACACAGAGATTGAATTAAGATTATTGATGAGAGTTATTTTGAGCTTAGCATTGATATGAAAATATGAAAATCAAGTTGTATTTGAATCAAATCATTACTATAACATTCTAACCATTTCTACAGATAAATCTCTTAACTGAGTGGGACTTAATAGTCTTTATATTTCAATATGACATTCAATGAATGTTGATTCTTTTCTTGTTGAACCCATAGTGAATGTTTGTTCAAGGGAGAAAAGTTAGTGATAAATCCTCTAACTAGGTCACACCATACAGTGTGCTTTGTAACCTTTAATAGGGTTGTCTCTTAATAGAGCTCACCTCAGGAGAGTGAAAATTTTTTGGGTTACTGATCCTAGGTGGTTTTTCTCCTAACATGATTTCTATGTTAAAAATCAAAGTGTTATATGTGTATGGATGTGGTGAATTGTTCTTTTACTTTACACATTACTATAAATAGATAGATCGGTAAATACACAAGTTATTTTACTTCTATTCGATAGATGAACAAAAATTCATAGTTGAAGTTTTACCAAGTTAATTAAATTATTTGAAAGATTTGTTCTATACATCAGGGAGTATTTGGGACTATAGGATAACTAGACTTAACTGATTCACCCCCTCTAAGTTATCTAACAATTGGTATCAAATCATAGAGTTCTTGAAGAAAACTTTGAAGGACTTAAGTTAAAGATCACAAGATGTATAAGAGAGAGGTGTCAAAGCTGAACAAAGACAACTTCTTGAAATGCAAAAGCTGAATAAAATTCTATCAAGGATTGGTGAATTTGCAACATACTACTTGCAAAATAAGTTTATCTTACCCACTGGACCTTTGACAGTTGATCAGATGAGGGAAACATATGAACACAATTCTATGATGATTGAGATTGCTTCTTCCTTATCAGATGCTGAATTTGAAGATTTTAAAACATGTACAACTACTAAACAGATATGGGACAAGCTTGCACTAGTTCATAGAGGAGATGTGCATATGTTAAGAGCTAAAGCTGAAAGTCCAAGAGGGAAGTTTGATGACATGAAAATGAAAGAAGGTGAAAACATATCTTATTATAGTAACTGATTCAAGGAGGTTTTGAATGCTATCTATGGAGCAAGTGGAATTATAGATGAAGACAATGTGGTCAATAAAATTATCAAAACCTTGTTACCTACCTATGCTATTAGAGTTTCTGTAACTCATGAAATGAGAGTAGCTCCTAGTATTAATGTTATGCTTGATAGTCTAATCAGTAGATTGACTACATTCGAGTTGAACAACTTTGACAATAGTATTGTTCCTACTATTCAATCTAAATTTATGTCATCTCTAAAAATTGGTAAATCAAGCAGCAAACATAAGATAAGAAATGAAAGTGATAGTGAAAGTGAAGAGGATGAACTTGATGAAATTGAAGCACTAAAGGATAGAAGATTACAAAAAGGTAAAGGAAGATATTGAGGAAATATACCATTGGTTTGTTTCAAGCGCAAAGAGATTGGTCATATTGCTGCTAGATGTCCTGACAGGAAAGAAGATGATAAAAAACTAAAAGATCTAACAAAAGGAAGTATCATAGAAGAGATAACTGAGATCACATAGGAAACTGAAAGTATAGCAAGAGAGACAACCAAGACTACAAAGATAAAGGAAAGAAGGCATGTTACCTAGTTGAGGATGATGATGATGGCATCGACACTGACACTGATGAAGACATAGAAGTGGTATTTGTGGCTTTAAAAGAAAATTCCAAAGAAGAAGAAAGGTATGTTGAAGTAGAACTTATTTCTAAAGTTAGCAAGAATGATACTTGAATTATTGATAGTCTCTATACACATTATATAACTAGTGATGAAGAGAAATTTGAATATCTTGAAAATTATAATGGAGGATCTGTGAAAATGGGAAATGATACACCTTGTCTAGTAAAATGAAAAGGGTCTATATTGTTGAACAATAAGATCAGATGTGAGAATGCATATTGGGTGAAATGACTTTATTATATAATCTTTTGAGTGTATCATAGCTGAATAATATAGGTCACCGAGTTGCATTTGAGAAAAGAAAGCTGAAAATCTATGATGAGACTAGAAAGTTGGTCGGTACTGGTGAACAATTAAAATGTAATTTATTATATCTTGATAATGCTAAACCTTATTGTTTGTTGGCTAAAAATGAAGATGTATGGTTATGGCACAAAAGGTTATGTCATGTGAATTTTGACAACATGGTTAAGATCAGTAAGACAAGAAAAGTAAGAGGTTTATTGAGCATAACTAAACCTAACCATGTTATGTGAAAACAATGTCAAATGGGAAAAAATGTCAAAATCTAGTTTTAAGAGAAAACATATTTGAATCTAATGTTATTTTGGAGTTAGTTCATACTGACCTGTGTGGTCCTATGAGAACTCAAAGCTATTATGGAGACAAATATTCTATCTTGTTTGTTGATGAATTCTCTAGTATGATGATTATCATGTTCTTGAAAGAAAAATATGAAGCTTTCAAAATGTTTAAATGGTATAAAAAAAGTCGAAAAGGAAACTGATAAAGAACTGAAAATCTTAAGATCAGATAGAGGTGGTGAATTTTCTTCTAATGAGTTCACTAATTTTTGTAATAAGCATGGAATTAAGAGACATGTTTCTGCATTGAGAACACCCCACCAAAATGGGATTGTTGAAAGGAGAAATAGATCAATTGTGGATTGTGCTAGAACGCTAATAATTGAAAAATATGTTGTACAGATGTATTGGAGAGAAATTGAACTAGTACTGCTATTTACACACTAAATCGAGTACAACTAAAGAATGAATCAAATAAGATACCTTATGAATTATGGTATGGTTACACTCCTAATATGAGTTATTTCAAAATATTTGGAAGTAGATGTTACATTCTAAAAGATAATAGAAACAAGAAATTTGATTCAAAAGTTGATGAAGGAATATTTTTAGGATATTCTACTAAAAGAAAAACTTATAAATATTTGAATAAAGATACTAACAATATGATTGAAAGTGAAAATGTGAGAGTTGATGAATTTTTTGAAAAAAATGATGAAGAAAGATAAAAGGAGCTGAAAGACTATGGTAGATTTTTTTACATTTAGGAACCTGACACTCTACCCAAGAAACAACCAAGCATTACTGAGAAACATGGTAATGCTATCTAGTATCAGTCTATATAGATTGAGAATCAACAAACTGTTATTGATGAAGATCATGATCATGCACCAAGTGGAGAATGAAGGCTTTTAAAACAAACTTGTATTGTATTGCAGTGAGATGAGCATACAAAGGTTTTGAATAAATAACAACAAGAATACATTATGTTGGTTGCATAACAAATTAACCAACTAGAAAAAAACCTAACTAAAAAATTATAACTAATATATTATTCTAAAATTCCCTCTTTAATATATTAGGTTTACAAATAAACCCTCTAAAGAGTTCAAACTTCACCTTTCCAAGAGGCTTAGTGATCACATCGACAACCTGTGAAGTAGAGGGACAAAATTGGAGCTGAATATTATGCTCGGTCACCTATTCTTGAATGTAATGAAAATCAACCTCAATATGTTTGGTGTGCTCATGAAAAATAGGATTCTTGAAAAGCTTCAATACACCCCGATTTCCACAAAACACAATTGGTGGCCAATCTACTGAGATACCCATATCTACCAAAATTTGATGTAACCATATTACTCCATGTATAGCTTCTTGTGCAACTTGATATTTAGCTTATGTGGATGAAAGAGAAATAACATGTTGTTTCTTACTCATACATTAAATAGGGCCAGATCCAAGATGAAAGATATATCCTGACGTTGATTTGCGCTCATATAAAAAACCAACATTGTCTGAGTCAGAAAATCATTACAAGAAAAATGTATCATTCTACTTATATTCCAGACCATACTGAAGAGTGCCTTAGACATACCATAAAACATATTTGACTACCACCTAATGATATTGTTTTGGTTCCCACATAAACCTGGATAAATAGCTAGCAACAAAACATAAATCTAGTTTGGTATATGTCAAGTAAATGAGACCCCCAACAATTTCTCTGTAAAGAGTCACACCTACATGAGGAGAATCTTAGAATTTAGAGAGTTGTAAACCTTGTTCCATTGGATTAGACATAGGTTTACAATTTTTCATCCCAAACTTTTCCAAGAGTGTCTTGGAATACTTTATCTAAGAGATAAAAGTATGATTGTTTTTTTTCCAAAATGCTAAGCTAGGACAAAAATGTAGTATCCCTAAATCAGTCATATCAAAAGATTTCATCAAATCATGTTTCACAGTATCAATGAGATCATCTGAGCTTCTTGTAATAATAAGATCATTTATATACAAAAAAAGTATGAAAATCTCTATTCCAACATTTTTGATATATAAATTAGGATCAGAAGGGCTATGAAAAAAACCATGTTGCCAAAGGTGGCCATCTATTTTAATGTCCCAAGCCTGACGTGCTTGTTTAAGCCCATAAAAGGACTTTATTAAGAGACATACCTTGAGAGGATTATTTTTATTAATGAAACCTTCTAGTTGGATCATGTAGACTTCTTATGTAAGATCACCATTCAAGAAATCACTCTTGACATCCATCTAGTGAAGCTTCCATCCTTTCTACATAGCTACAACACACACAATTCTAATGGTTTTGAGATTTGCAGTGGGAGAAATGGTTTCTTCATAGTCTATTCCTTCCTATTGAGAATATCCCTTTGCAAAAAGGCATTCCTTATACTTGTCAATAGATCTATATACCTTATATTTAGTTTTGAAAACCCACTTGTAGCCAATAGGTTTCTTGTCGACTGGTAGATCAACAAGCTTTCATGTACAATTTTTTACTAGAGACTTATTCTCAACATCCATGGAAATATTCCAATGGGTTTGACTCAGAGCCTCACATATTACATCAGGCTCAACATTATCCTCAATTGAACACATTAAGTCTAAATTGACCTCATTTTATGTTTTCCTCCGTATTCTAATTCTTGTAGAGAGATCTAGAGGAGTACTTAGGTTAGAGTCACAAAGTGTACTCTTAACCCATTTTGGATGTTGTTTCTACTAACCAGGATGTTGAACTTCTGCTAACCAGAATCCTCCCAAATACCCAAATCCACATAGAAATCACCATGTAATTCTTCTTCCCCCTAGTTGAGAAGAAGGCTCAATCTCATCATCAAAGTGTGAGAGAGTCTTGTGCGATATTGTAGAAATAGTGGTGTGTAGTGGAGAATAAAAAGAAGATTCATCAAATACCAAATCTCTGCTAATAATAATATTGTGTATCTCTAGAACCATGAGATGATAAGCCTTAGACTCTGAACTATAGCCCAAAAATATATAAGGGAGGGTCCTACAATCAATCTTCTTCTATTTCTAAGTCGGGACATGCATATATGTTTTACAAACAAACACTCGTAAATGTGAAACTGATAGTTTGTGGCCACTTCATATCTCCTTGGGTGTGTTATTTTTGAGAGCCTTAGTGGGAGCTCAATTAAGAAATTATACTATTGTTCAAACTACTTCTGCCAAAAACCAATCACTCAACTTTGCAATAAAAAGTAGACATGTAGCCATCTCCAAGATAGTTTGGTTACACCACTCTATAATTCCATTTTGTTGAGGCATATAGAGAGTAGTAAAATGTTCTTTGATTCCATGAGCCTTCAAGAACTCAAGAAAATCAATAGAAGTGAATTCTTGCCCATGATTTGGGTGGAGAACAAGGAGAGGCTTGGCAGTTTAATGAATCACCTCAGAGTAGGAGGTACAGAAATGAGATAAAGCCTCACTCTTCTACTGGAGAAAATAGACCCAAGTCTTATAAGAGAAATCATCTACAAATAGCTAGAAATAGAGACATTCATGGAAAGAAGCAAGAAGAGGTGTGAAAATCTTGGTATGAATAAGGGAAAGTGATTCTAAGGCATGATAGATAATGTGATGAAAAGAGTTGTGATGTTGTTTCCCTGTAAGACACTCAAAACATATAGGAAAAGAAGATAAGGAAAGAGATGGAAGACCTCATACCATCATATGAGAGCTCAACTAAGAAAGTGATGTAGCAAAGAGATGACCATATCTATAATGCCAGAGGGAGGTGGAATCCATAATAGAAGCACAAAGAGAAATACCCAAGGATGAAGCTGTATCAAGTGAAAAAATATTCCCCTTCTTGAAACCACGGGTAAGGGTGATTCCATCTTTTGAAATGAGGAAATTTTTAATACAATCCTTGACCTGAAATTCTACCTTAAGTCTATGATATAAAATTTGACTAATAGACAAAATATTGCTAGTAAAACTAGGAACATAGAGAACATTGGTAAGAGATATACTTCCTGTGTTAAGAGGGATGGTAAATATACCAATCCCTTCTACCACATTGTAATGTCCCTGCTAGGGAACCCATAAGGAATATGTCTAAATTAATAGAAAATAAACTATTTCTTTTTAAAATGTTACTAAGAACTTATTGAGATCATTAATACAACTAACTATCTTTATGAATTCATTTCCTTACATAATTTACATGAAATTCAACATTTAGAAATGAAATAGAAACAAACTACACATCACTTATCTCATAAACTAAATATAGTTATCCTTTCCTCTTTCATTTATTTTCCCATTAACCTTTTCTATACATTATTCATTTGTACTTCCAAAACATAAATAAGCTTTCCATTTAAAACTCTTACTTTCCTTTTTACCATTTCAATGATTCAAAGAGAGATAGGGTAGAAGGTAATGATTACATACATACATTACAATTTTTTTTGATTTCAAATAATCATTCCCTTTTAACACTCATAAGACTACCCCTCCCATATTACATTTCTTCCTTCTTACAATTTCAATTTCAATTACAATTATAATTACTTCACATGGCCCCAAAAGAGAGTGATGATTACATCAAGTTTCTCAAGGGCTTACAATACATCTTTACATCTTGAATACAAAATATAGAGATACATGATATAATAAAGGATATCTTCACCAAGGATTAAATCTGAGTCCAATCTGAGATACGAACCATGAATGATACCTTGAAAGAGATTTTCCACCCAATGATGTGAAACTAGTGAAGTTCCACCCCCCATGCTAGGAGATAGAACAAAAGTACTTTCAAGACTCTAAGTTAATCTAAGGCCCAAATACATTAAGAAACCAAAACTCAAAAGAGCAAGAGTAAAGAATATAAAACATCACCAAGGTTAAGGTTCTAGGATACCACCTGAGTGTCATCACACAACCTATGTATTGGGATCCTTCTTGGCAACCATATAACCCCAGTCCCCCCTTTATGAATAGGGATCCATCTTGGTAGTTATCCATAGTCTTAGTACTCCAATAGGTCTTTGTGGCCTTATTATATTTTCTTTCATTATCTTTTGAAATGCCTCCTTCCCAATTTTATTTTTAAGGTTATCACTTGATTACAAACTCACCCATAGGATCATCTAGAAACCACTTTGGGTTCCAACACCTATGGTGAGCTACTCACCTATGATTCCTAGTTCTCTATCCTAACACAAGCCAAAAAAATAAGGAAACACTTCACATGTTTTAAATCATAGGTTTAGGGAACTCTCCTGCATACTTAGGCCCTTAGAATGAGTCCTAACCTTATCCATATGCATAATAAGAATCATAGAAAGGATGTCAAACAAAATAAACCTTAAATAAAGCATTAAGACTCACCTCGTGCATTAATTTGACATTCTCAGGGGTGAAATGATGCAGACCAAAATCATGAGAAAAAATGCAGGTGGCACATGCCAAAATCCAAGCCCCAAAAAACCAAATCAAACAGGAGTAAAACAAATGAAGGATTCGTAACTAAAATTATGCATAAAACACAAGAAGGAAAAACCTCAATCATATCTTCCTAATACTTCCTAAACATTCCTAGAACCTTCCTTAAACTTCCCTCAACCATATATATACATAGAAAAACACTTAATAAAATCCAAATATATATAACCATAACCCTCCTAGGATGAAATTTGAAAGAGATAAATTATCATTTAATACAACATTCTTCCTGAAAACACTACACATATCCAAATTCAAAAAACCAAATCAATACATAATTAGAAATAGAAACTTTGTAGACCATAAGCACATTAAATATAATCATATAAACAATAATAACTTTCTAGGAAGAGACTTGACCAAGAAATCTTACTAACACATGTATTACTTCATGTAAACAATACAAGTTTACAACCAATTAATAGCTTTAATAATTCATACAACCACAGAGTTCTAAAAACCATATCAAATATTACATATATCCCATACTCATACACGTAACAAGCATATAGGAAATAAGGTGATTCTTCCTGGTTCCATATCCTACCTGAAGTTCTGCGGAAAATCCCTTCCAAGGTTGAACGATCACAACACTTGTATGAACCAACACCTTCTTCTAGGATTCAAGATTAATGGTTATCCTTCAAGGAAAAATTTCCAACTTCTTATGAAACTTAAAACCTTCTTCCTCTCTGAGATTCTCCAATTTTAATTAAATCTTTTAAATCCATCATCTCTTCTCTAGGACCAACTATTGGCATTAAGCAAGATTGCCACTAGTGACAACACTTATTTGCATCCTTAGTGAAAATCGAGCAGAACAGTGCAAACTGAGTAGGACAGTGCAAACTGAGCAGAACAGTGCAAACTAAGTAGGATAGTGCAAACCGAGCAGAACAATGCAAACCGAGCAGGATAGTGCAAACTAAGCAGGACAGTGTAAACCGAGTGACATTATGTCTACCGAATCACAAGTATTTACCGAGTTCAAAACTTACCAAGTGGTTAGTATGAACCGAGCCTTCACTTCTACCGAGTGCATGATGATGCTGAGTAATGCAGTGGACGTCGAGTATTAGAAATTCACCAAGTTAGTTTGCAGGAACTGTGTAACCATACTTGGGCCGACTTAGTAGCACTTATGTTTATTTGTTAAGCTGACTTTGTAATTGTAATTAATTGTTTAGACTTGTATATAAACAATGTTGTACAAATACCAAGTAGTATGAATGTGGAATAAAAAGAAGAGATAAAAGGAAAAAACTAGTGAATTACAAAGGGCTACTGTACATAAGGAGCAGCACAGACAAATTCATCACAGAAGGTGATCAGTACATCAGTGAATCTCATTCAGCAATCCAGTTGCAAAGTAAGAGATCTACTGTTTCATCCTAACAGGTGAATTAGCTTGAAATCCTTTAACCGGGTAGACTTAATAGTCTTTGTAAAATCTCTTAACCGAGTGCATACTTCATTGTATGTTTGTAAATCCTCTAACAAGGTGGACCTAGCAGTCCTTATTGCTCCTAGCAGGGCAGATCATCAGAAGTGATCAATGTAAGCCTTAACCGGCCAACTTTATACTGCAGTATTAAAGCTTTGTGGGTTTCATCCCCACCCCAGTTTTACTTTCTTTTGGAAGGTTTCTGGGTAACCAAATCTATGTGTCATTGTTGTGAATGCTTTTATGTTTCATGCTTTCTATATGCAAAAGGATAAAGTGAACTATATGTTAATACATCTGATATTGAAAAAAAAATTGAAGTTACTGATTCACCCCTCCCCTCTCAGTAACTTGGTTAATTCTTGAATATTTCCAACAATTGGTATCATTTCAATTGTGTAATTCAAGAGATGGGAAACCTAGAGCTAGATATTGTGCATGAGGAACTGTGTGTGAATGGTGTTCTAAAACCAGAGCACAAACATCTAGAAGACAAGGGATTAGTTCACATTACACATTTACCTCAAAACTTTTGGGAGAAATGGGTTAGATACATTCTCAGCCATGTACACGAAGGAAAGATTTGGCTTGAGCAACCCATAGAGATCACTAAGAAGATGATTCGCCGAACCACCGGTCTTCCCATGTTAAACAAAGTTAAATCTACCAAAACCCTAGGTCAGCCGGAGCTGGAGAAGAAAACCCTAGCTGAGTGGGATGGTAGAGGCATGAAAGTAAGCAGCATTACTGATGCTGAACTGAAGTTTGGAACACACATCATTGCTCATAAAATATACAATTCAAGTTGGAAGAATAGTGTTCCCTGTGAAGCCATAGACCTAGCATACAAAGTGGTAAAGAATAATTTATCATTTGACCTTGCAGATATGTTGTTAAAATAGTTTAACAAGAACATGGAAAGCATTCAAACTTCCAAAAACAATCCATGTAAGTTTGGATCTCTACTGGTCTGTTTATTTTTCTATGTTCAGAAATTCTTCCCTTCCAAAGGAAAAGTAGTATGGAGAAAGGATGTGCCAATTCTTTATGAGATAAATGAATATATTTTAGAAATGGGTGAAAATTTTGAGAACATCATGGATAGTTATTTTGAGTCTTTCAAGGAGAAAATGAATGACAGATTCTGGATTCCATAGAAGTTGGTGGAGGATTATAAGGATGATATTTTTTTCATGGTGGACTGTGACAAAGTATACATTCAAGTAGCTAAATCGAGGATTGTACATGTGAAACCTCTTCCTTATGAGGTAAACATTGATGAAACAAAGAATATCATTGAAGCCCTCCTTAATCAGCCTGTTGATCCCAAAGCTCCATATTTTGGGACATATGAAGAAGAAAAAGTGAGAATTGAATTAAGTATAAAGCTTCCATAGGTAGACAAAAAGGACAAAGATATAATATTCAAAAAGCCTCCTCTAACCCTTCAAGAGAAGATTAAACTTTTGAGAGAAGGATTTGGAGTAAGTAGTATAAAATCTTTAAAATATGAAACAAGATCAAAAATAGAACAAAAGGAGATTGAAGATGTTGTCATTGAAAAGATGGGACAGTGGAAATACTCTCCTGATGAAATAGCCCAACAGATTCCAGGAGCTTTATTAGATCAAATAAAAATAAGATGGGCCAATGCAAGGCAAACTGTAAAAGACATATTTGATCAAACCCTGAAACAGTTAATGCCGAGCTTGAAAAATGATGAAATAAAGAAGGCATTGAAGGAGAATGAAAATAAGATGACACTGAAGTTCAATACTTGTTTAATTCTGATTAAAAATATTGAATCGGTTGTGAAGAGTGCAAATGCCACATGGAAGAACATATACCATCTTCACCAACTGAGTACTGAATCAGTTATAATAAAAGACATTGAAGATGATAGTGATGAACAAGAAGAAGCCACTAAGGTAGATGATACCATGAGGATAGTGGCAGATGTCATTGCATCACTTCCTACCTCTCCAGCAAAAGTTGCTACATCTAGCCCGGAGACATCTTCAAGCATGGTTGTGACAACTTCAACATTTGTCCAATCACCTATAGCAACAACAGAAGTAACTACCATTTCTTCTACCGAGATGCAGTCTCCTATTTCATCAAGTTTTCCAGTAGTAAGTATTCCAGTTTTTGATTCTACAAGTGTAAATACTTTAAGTTCTCCAGTAGATAGTATACCATTCTTTATAGCCAGTCCTACTATGTCTACTATCACTACTACTAAGGCATTAAGTACCATAATAGATAATCCTAAGGCTCAACCGAGTATAAGATTTTTGGGCAAGAATATAGTAGAGGATATAGACCTAGATGAGGAAATAGAGATTCCAACATTGAATTTTGCAAATCTATCAGCGGATCAAATGCAAAATATAGGTGAACTCCTCCAAAGGAAAGCGAAGCAAAAGAAGCTTAAAGAGGAGAGAGACAAGGAATATAAAATCATTAAGGATGCTAAGGACATTTTGTTAGAAGCATTAGGTATTAAAGTAGACTCCTCTCAACATGTTTTGTTACAATTAACAGAAGTGGTAAATAAGTACAATGAGGATTCATCTAGGACAGACAAGTTAGTTGAAAAAGCCGAGAAGAAATTCAACAATAAAGTGCTTGAGCACATTGCTCAGCACATAGCTATTAATCAAGTAGAATTATCTTCAGTTTTGACAAACATTGAATCTTCCTATTTGAATGTTACCTCTCTTTTGGCCAAACTATGCAATGTTGCCGAGTTCACCAAAGATGTCAAGGATAAAATGAATAAAATTGATGAGGATTTGAAGATTAGCATATAGAAGCTGCAACTTGAACTAAGTTCAAACTTTGCTTATCACATGAAAATCTCATTCCTATCAAATATTTAGTCAGAACTACTGAAAGAAGACACAAGGATCCGGTCCACACTGCTAGACATTCAGAACATGATCCTTCCCATCATGAATACAATGTATAAGCACATTGAACATTCCAAAACATTAATTCATGACAATCAGTTCTCAATAGCAGATCACATGATTGCACTCTCTACAGAAGTCCAAATTGCAATCCAAACATGCAAGATTTTGCAAGAAAATTGGGATAGTACTCTGGCACTGATAATGAAGGTACATTCTATTTTTCTATCAAATTTTGGATTCTCCCTGTAAAACACTTGTATATACACCTTTGGCATTATCGTAAAAAAGGGGGAGATATGTATAGAAGAAAAAGTTAGTGCATTGAAAGGGGGAGATAATTTATAAAGCCCTATGACAAAGACAAATTTTGAAAAATCAAAATAAATCTCAGCATGGTTCATGTATATAAGTTTTGGGGAATAAGTGTTTTTATCACTAATGCCAAAGGGGGAGATTGTTGGCATTAAGCAGGATTGCCACTAGTGACAACACTTATTTGCATCCTCAGTGCAAACTGAGTAGAATAGTACAAATCAAGCAGGACAGTGCAAACCGAGTAGAATAGTGCAAACCAAGCAGGATAGCGCAAACTGAGCAGAACAGTACAAACTGAGTAGGATAGTGCAAACCGAGCAAGACAGTGTAAACCGAGTGACATTATGTCTACCGAGTCACAAGTATTTACCGAGTTTGAAACTTACCAAGTGGTTAGTATGAACCGAGCCTTCACTTCTACCGAGTGCATGACGATGCTGAGTAATGTAGTGGATGCCGAGTATCAGAAAGTCACCGAGTTAGTTTGTAGGAACTGTGTAACCATACTTGGGATAACTTAGTAGCACTTATGTTTATTTGTTAAGCTGACTTTGTAATTGTAATTAATTGTTTAGACTTGTATATAAACAATGTTGTACAAATACCAAGTAGTATGAATGTGGAATAAAAAGAAGAGATAAAAGGCAGAAACTAGTGAATTACAAAGGGCTACTGTACATAAGGAGAAGCACAGACAAATTCATCACAGAAGGTGATCAGTACATCAGTGAATCTCATTCAGCAATCCAGTTGCAAAGTAAGAGATCTACTATTTCATCCTAACAGGTGAATCAGCTTGAAATCCTTTAACCGGGTAGACTTAACAGTCTTTGTAAAATCTCTTAACCGAGTGCATACTTCATTGTATGTTTGTAAATCCTCTAACAAGGTGGACCTAGCAGTCCTTATTGCTCCTAGCAAGGCAGATCATCAGAAGTGATCAATGTAAGCCTTAACCGGCCAACTTTATACTACAGTATTAAAGCTTTGTGAGTTTCATCCCCACCCCAGTTTTACTTTCTTTTGGAAGGTTTCTGGGTAACCAAATCTATGTGTCATTGTTGTGAATGCTTTTATGTTTCATGCTTTCTATATGCAAAAGGATAAAGTGAACTATATGTTAATACATCTGATATTGAAAAAAAAATTGAAGTTACTGATTCACCCCTCCCCTCTCAGTAACTTGGTTAATTCTTGAATATTTCCAACACCAACTTTCTTCTGGAAAACCCAAATCTTTTCCAACTTCCTCCTTGTTGTCCTCTTGGATAGACCCACACATAGAGATCTATAAATTTTGAGCCACATTATATTTATTTGATCACTCCAATGATAAGTGACACAATTAGCTTCTCACCAACATATTCAAAATTTAGCAAGATCCAACAGTTGGTTAGAGAGATATGGCCTCCACATTGGGACTTTATTTTTCTTGCAACAATTATTTCTTGGTTTTATCAGAAACATTAAACAATGCTGGGTATGTGCAGGATCATGGTATGCCAAAAAGTGGCAATGTGAAAAAGAAGTCATGATTGACAGACTCTTTGAAAAACAACTATAAATCTTAAATAATATAACATTTTTCAAATCTAAAATATACATCACATTCTATGCTTCACCTAATACAATAGTAATAAATAATTCTTTCAATTTGATGAAGTTTAGACTAAGTTATGCTGGTCAGACACAAGATTTTTTATATTCAGGAAAATTTGTAGAAGAAAAATCATAATAAATAATTAACTTGAAAAAAAGTACAATAAAATATACATCACATTCAGACACGAGTCTACTACTTTTATATAGAATCTTATAGAAAAATATTATCATTTGATTTTGTTTAATGTGGTTAGACATACACCTACTTATTAGCTTTCTAGTCTTGATTTATATACTTATTGAAAAATAGCTATAACTTTCAAATTGTATAACATTTTTGAAATCCAAAACATGTGTCACATTCTATGTTTTTCCTACTACAAGAAAAATAAATTTTTTGTTTAATTTGATAAAGATTAGACTAAGTTAATGTGGTCAAACATGAGTGTTTTTATATTCTAGAAAAGTTGTGGAAGAAAAATCATAATTAATTATTTGTAACTTGGAAAAAAATTATAAAAAAACGTGTCACATCTGAACATGAGCCTACTACTTATATCTAGAATCTTGTAAAAAAACTTATCATTTGATTGTGTTTAAGGTGGTCAAACATACACCCACTTCTTATTTTTTTCCTAAAATTTTTTTATTACTACATTAAAATTTGAAATTTCAACATTTAGAATAATTATTTTTCAAAAAAAGCGTAGTATCTTAGAAACTAAATTCAATTTTCTATAGATTCTCTTGTTAGATATTTTTGATATAATATTTATAACTTGTTCAAATTTTTATGTCAACTTTCTAAAACTTGATTTTCTAAATTTTCATTGCCACTTAAGGGCCTAGTTTGACATACCATGATCCTACACATACCTTGTTATCTTCCTCTACCCTTGATTAATAACACCATTTTCAAATTGAAATGCCTATTCTCCGAAAATCTCCCTCCTCCAAATATTCATATCCAACCATATGGTTGAAGGAGTTTCTTTACGGGAAACAACTTCTCCAACTACTATAGTTGGTTAAAAATATTAAACAACTCTCGCAAGCCTAAATAAATATTTAATTATTTTAATTAACTTATTTTACTTTACCAAACCTATAAATATAATAAAGATAATTAAGATTACCAAGTAACTCACATAACCCAAATGGAAACTAACTAGCCTAACTCCTAGGAGGTCTCGGGTTCAAAACCCCTAGGTAAGCAAGTTTTACCCTAAAAATAGATAATTACTTATAATCATTTTATTTTTATTTTATAATATATTATTTACTCTATTATTATAAAATACATTCACATGTATAAAACAAACACATAACTATATAAATATATTTATATACACATAAATATATACGTGTACACCCATATATACATACACATATAATAAATTAAAACACATACATCCAAATGGTTATTTAAAAGATAGAAAAGCATAATACTTTAGAATACATAAATAATAAAGAAAACACACTCTAAAACATAAATCTCCAAAATCAAGAAATTCATAAATACTGATCAAACTCCCCAAGCTAAGGTGACTTACTAAATAGGAACCTAATCCAATAGGGAATCCTTGAGAGTATCTTGGAAATATATCCACACAACAATGTTTGAGGATTTGAAGGCATGCTCAGACCCTTGTAGCCAGGTGGAGTTGATGCTTGGTACCTGCATCCTTCATCATCAAGCTGAGATAACATATATACCAATATATATACAACATAGTGGCAGATAAGGAGGGAGAGTGTGACATCATTTCAATCTCCCATAGGAGTGACTATGACTACCTCTCCTCATCCCAGAAGAACATTAGATAGTTTCAATACCAAAGCATAAATGGAATATTAAGGTTAGCTCCAAATAATCATTACTCGATATTGTAAAATAAGAATGAATCATCTTCATAATATAATCTTGTAAATATATATAAGAAGAATGTCCTATTGATAATGTAAATAATTTACTAACTTTCATAAACCAGTTTTATTAATCAAACATATGCTCAAAACTTCTCATCATCAAATATGAATAACCAAACATGGAGTCTATCATACTAAATGCAATAATCTTGTCAGGGTATTAGGGTGAGTGTTGCATCCTTTCCTCCTAGAATAAGGCTTGACCCTATGAGCCTATAAATAAATATAGATATGCAGCTCTAAGTCTACCAATATCCTCTTATGAAGTTGAGGTATCATCACCTAAGTCTAGTATGGAGAAAACATACAGTCCATAATGGTGAAAAATCACAATCATGTCTAGTCTCAAGTATAAGAAGTAGCATCATTAGAGTGGGTAGCACAATTAACCCTTAAGTGATTGTAACCAATTAACTTAAGATAATCATAAACATTGATAATGAGCATCTCACAAAGAAACATATAGATCTATCAGTTGATCCCATCACATCAAGGTCACAAAATATCATCGACACATAAGAAGATATAAAGGGACATACCTATACAATATTTATCATTTCCCAAATTAGAATGTAAGATTATAGTGGCTAAAAGAGAGTTGGGTTAAGAAAAATCCTCAAGAAGGATCTTTCTCTTATAAAAATAACAATACAATCACATATAACACTTACTAACGTCCGGTGAGCATATTTAGGACATGTTAGGGTTGGAGGGGTATTACATCATTCCTCCTTAAGATTTGACTTACTCCTAGAAGTCAGAAATTACTAAGCTATTAATCACTCACAATTGTAATAGTATTGCAAATATTTCTAGTTTGGTCTAACATTGATATATTAGGTATAATTTACACCTCAAGAGTTAGGAGTTCTTCCAATAACAAGACATAATTAAAAATTCCCAAAGGTGACTTGTAACTAAGAATTTGGGTCCAAAATTTATGCTCTAAACTAAATATAAGACCTTATTTCTTTCTCAATGGGAGTACATAAGATACTACTATTACACATCTACCTTTGTTAACATTTTAAAACTCAAATCTTATAAATATTAAAATTTGGGCACATACATCAACACATAGTTTTGTGAGTAACCTTTCAGATGAGAAAAAAATATAGATATTTTTGATGAAAAAAAAGGTTACTTTTTACCCTAAAAGGTATATTATAGGAGAATAACTAACATCAAACTTAAATGCAAGACTGAATACACACCCTCTTCAAAGAATGTAATCTAAGATACCTTTTATGATTCTACTATAACAATTATTATTATTATATCTGTTGGAGCTTTTCCTTGCAGGACCAAACTTGAATCAATAGGTGGGCTTGATTCTTAGGGTAAACACTCAAGTTTGACAAGAAAATAGTCCAATTGATGAGGATAGAGAGAAATCCTCCTTCTTCTTTGAGCTCCATATTCACTCAGGTGGGTATTACCTTATCTGCACATTCATGACATCTTTTTGGTGAATAAAAGGCCTGCAGACAGATTAGTGTGTAATAGTCTTCAAACCCCTTCAAGTAACTTGTACCCCAATAAAGCCAATCCTTATGCAATAGCCCTACTTGCATAGAATGAGTCTAAAGACTAGAGAGAAACTCCTACTACTACTACCAACATGAAAGGGAAATGTACTTGAATTGAATGATTTATGTTGGGTTGAAAGGACCCCTGAGATACCCTAAGTCTCTCATAAACTAGTGCCTTATCCAATGGGCAATAGAGTCAAATACCTCACTGTAACAAAGAGCGTATGAAACTAGAAGACAATACATTCAAATATGGTGATGCCTTACATCAACCACACACCATTGATTAGACCATACATTATCAAACCACCTGTGTAGCCAAATGTGTTATCACCTATTCAAAAGATTTTAACCCTCCCCTTAGAAGAGACCTATAAACAAATGATACATTAACTAGCATCCACTGGAAGACAAGCATGAGACACCCTTGATACCTCAGCTCATACACATCTAAAAACCAATCTTGAACTCAGTTATCTCTACAAAGATAACTCTATTGCAGACACTCACTGGAAATGTGAATAGAAAAACTATAAAACCCTTGATGCTATAATCAATAAGTTCAGGATTCAAATGGAGACAATCTGATAACAATAGAAATATATTGAATCTCATACATAAACCAGCTATTATAATATTTATTATATTCTTAGAACTAGCAAGGGAAAAAAGAACACCCTATATGCAGAGAAAAGGAAATATCTATAGGAAAAGGACCCTTCATGGAACTAGAAAGGAACTCTAAGCTAGAACCCCTACAAAGTAAAAAATAAAGCCATTTATACCACTGGTTACCTTGGAATCCCAAACAAGTTGGATGCAACAAGCTACAGGTAACTAGGGTAAAAATTAAGTCTATAACAACCATCAAGTACAACAAGAAATGGAAGAATGCAGACAAGCCTAGAAACCTAGGAAGAAATTAGATGTATCAGTTTCCTCACTATAAGCTAACTACGATCAATGATTATTGCCTTCTTGTTGCAGGAGAAACAACATTCAATGGCAAGACCATTCTAAGAAACTTTGCATGCACATAGAAGTCACTGACATACCACACCCTAGCTACCTATAGAGAGAAACAAGCTATTGCATTTAACTCATTATGGCATCCCAAGAAGCAAGATTAGATCAGGATGGACACATAGATCTTCTTGATCATTAACGCAACTGCTACTCATCACATATGACCAAACTACCTGAAAACACTACAAAATAATGGTCGTCACATGATCGCATAGCTAGGAAAAGGGCTATGTGAACATGCATCACACCACCAACACTCACCACTGGGTACAAAAACATCATGCCACTAATTAGTAGGACCCTTGGGCCAGATCGCAACACCTACCGCCATCAAACCAGCAAGAAATCCACTGAAAAAGCATTAAAACTAGTACCTTTTGTCTCTACAGATGCTCATGAAAGTCAAATTCAAACTGCAATGGTCACCATATCTTTCATGGGCTATGGCTTTAACTCAACTACACCTCAGGTTAACTCTACGAACTGGCGACAAGGTATTTCTTAGTCACAGAATGAAAGACTTAACTTTGGTTTAACTCTGTGAATTGGTGACAACACGTGCTAAAAATGGCCACTTAAGTTATCTGGTGAACTAGCAACTAAAGGTACTTTGCCAGTTTGTGGAAACAATAGCACCACCACTAAAGTATCATGCAAACCAGTGACAGAGAGAAGAAAATGTCGGGGCCACCACATTTTATCCATACCATCAAAAACATGAGAAATCACACTGGGCCCGCCAAGGAAAATTGACGGCCGGTCACATGATCGCATGGACTGGCAAGATTCCACATGATCACATGACCATCTTTGATCTATAATCTTTCCAACAGTACCTAGGGCCATCTATGATTATGCCACCTCAGACCAACTAGAAGATGCCACACCACCACCTTCCATCGGGCCCCAGCACAATGTGGCACCCTTGTCGCATGATTGCATGACTGAAAGATGGCCCTTGGGATCATGCGACAAGGCCACAAGATTGCCACCTCAGCCTCCCAATCTAACAGTGGGACCACAACACTTCCATCACCAACGGGCCCAGGAATAGGTGTCAACCAGTCACATGATTGCATGTTGTTAGATTAGGTGAAATACTAATCTCCCAAGAACACCTGCATGCATAACCCTGTCACATGGAAGAAGCAAAGCACAGAAGCAAGAAAAATCATGGAGGCCAAAAAGCCAGAGACATCTTATGGACATGCAAAGAGCAATCTCTATTATGATCCAATAAGTGAATTAATTAAAATACAAAGAGGGAATCCTTATAAAAGGATACCAAAACCCTAAAGGTGAAAACCCTAAAGAATAATGAGATGCCTAAGTCTAACTTAAGTGTAGAGAATAATAGACTAATAATTAAATAAATTAATTATTAGCTATAATATGACTACTCTAACCCCCCCCCTTAAGTGTAACTTAGGGAGAAGCTAAACAACTAAGGACTAAAAGAAGCATGAAAACAAAAATGCATGAAAGAGCTATGGGTCCCGGCAACAAGGCCTGATCAGGTACCCAAGTACAAGAAATAAACTAGATGAAGGAAACAAAGCCTCCAATCTAGGGAATGTCCCAAAGAAAGGAACAAGAAAGAGCATGAAGTATCTCCGAAGCATGAAGCTGCAAACACTGTCAGAAGAATACTGCTGGAACCCCCACTGAAATAGTGCATGACCAGGTAGAGAAGACAAAGTCTGAAGAGCTGATCAATCGAAGAGGTGACCTCCAAAAAAGGAATGAATGAGTGTCTATATAGTAGATGATCCATCTCACCGAAATGCATAGGTGCCTAGCCACTGCATCCGCCTAGTACATAGGAACAAAAACTGAATACGTAGATCAGTCAACCAAACCAAGGAAGCAATAGAACCAACAGGTGAACCCCCCCATAATGCTGAACGGGGTGACAGGAACACTGAAATGCAATGCCAGAAACATCTGCAAGAAGAAGAAACAGGAACACCTATGTGCAAAAGAAGGTACAAGCACAGGATAAAGGGCGGTGTCATAAACACAAACTACATGAGGCTAATGTCGTGGAAGGTACACTCACTTGACAAAGGTGGATGAGCACAAAAGACAAAACATCATAACCCCCCCATGGCACTTTATAACTGAGTGCGAGTACAAACAAACACATAGTGTTCAAGATCCTAGATATGCAAAAGCAGGCACTTTATCTCAGTGCGTTTACAAAAAAGAGAATGCAACAGAAGAGCATGCAAGCTCAAAAGTCAGAAAGAAGAGTGAGCTATGAACTCAGAAGAAGAGATCCCCGGACCTGTAGAACCAAGCACTCCACCAGAGGGCATAAACTGCCAAACATGGAGGAGTGAAAATCTGGAGTAGAATCTGGAAAAATAACCTCTGCCACTGAATAGCACACAGAACCAGCTTTCCGACGATATATGGTGAGCCCAAAAATGAGTCCGGATGAGCGAGATATGGCTCCCGGAAGGCAAAAAGTAAACATCACCTTTGACAGAAAAAAACACTATCAAAATAGCAGATCCAAAAATTTTAACCTCCATAATCAGAAAGAGCTCGGAAAGAGCTTTCCGACGATATAAAGAAGTCCAAAAAAGACCCCCGTATGCTCCAGATAGAGCAAAAAAAGCCCAAGTACCCCTCAAAAGCTTCAAAACATAGTTTTAAGTCCCTGGGGCTAAAAAAATAAGGCCCCTGGGCGCATGGCGCACGCAGGGGGCTGGAACCGGAGCTCTCGGTCATCCATATGACCACCGCTAGGGCCCACAGGGCTTAAAAATCTACCGAGTGGCCGGCGGAGCGGTGGGCGGAGCGGGGCCGGTGGAGGAGGCCAGCGGGGCGGCGGAGGAGCCGGCGGCGGCTCTGCAGCGGAGCGGTGGCCGCGGATGGCGGCGGCGGCACGGGCACGGGCGCGGGCGCGGGCGGTGGCACAGTCGGCGGAGGCCACAGATTGGCGGCGCGGTGGCCGCTGGTGGCGCGGCGGAGGAGCGCGGGTGGCGCTGTGTAAAAAACAAAGGCTGCATTTTTTTTTAAACGCAAAAAATCATTAAAAAATGATTTTTTAATATATTTTTTTCGATTTTCGAGCCGTACGGCCCTAGGAGGGCAAAAATTTTCTCCCAGAAGTCACAGTGGCCAAAAACTGCAAATTTTATATGATTTTTGACTTTCCCGGACCTTCTGAGTGCAATGGCAGCGTCCGTTTTTGCTCAAAATACCCCCAAAATTTTTTTTTTCTTTTTTGCAGGCAAAAAAGAAACAAAAAATAATGTCCTGCAGAGAGTACCAAAATTGAAATTTTTCTGAAACCCTCCTGCATCTGAATCACTTCAACAAAACACGAACAGCGAGCAGCAAGATGGCTCTAATACCATGTTAGATTAGGTGAAATACTAATCTCCCAAGAACACCTGCATGCATAACCCTGTCACATGGAAGAAGCAAAGCACAGAAGCAAGAAAAATCATGGAGGCCAAAAAGCCAGAGACATCTTATGGACATGCAAAGAGCAATCTCTATTATGATCCAATAAGTGAATTAATTAAAATACAAAGAGGGAATCCTTATAAAAGGATACCAAAACCCTAAAGGTGAAAACCCTAAAGAATAATGAGATGCCTAAGTCTAACTTAAGTGTAGAGAATAATAGACTAATAATTAAATAAATTAATTATTAGCTATAATATGACTACTCTAACACATGTCAGAAAACTCTGACATGCGACTATGGATAGCCAACCATAGGATGCCACATAACCACCAGCGGGACCATTGCCCTCCCCGCCAATGGGCCCCAGCATAAGAAGTAACCAGTCGCATGGTCACATGTCAAAATTTTTTGACATGTGATCATGTGACAACCAATCATTTTAAAGCCCTTGAAGACCCAGGCCCACCATCTTATTGCACTTGCACACTTAGGACCGATGAACAAGGAGTGTCAGCAAAAGGGAAGAAATGTGAGGTTGAAAACACACAGGGTTTTTGGTGAAAGATCGAAAACATCCAGGGTTTTCATGCATGCCAAAAAGGTAGAAAACATCATGGGTTTTCAAAAACATTGTGAGTTTTTGACACTTTGGAAAATTTTGAAACTATTTCTTGCAAACCTTAAAACTTTGGATATCTCCCTAGATTTTGTGAATTAGGAGATGTGATCTAAACTGGAGCAAGGTGATACATTAAAGAGCATGGGGCTAAGAGTGCAAACCATGAAACATTATGGATTTTCTTCACACATTAAAATTGGTTTGCAGTAGGGCGGGACAACTTTTTACAAAACTTGTAGGGGAGAGGTCATTTTCAAAAGAGTTTTGCTATGACTAGAAAATGACCCAATAGTGGCTCTATCTGAGGATGCATGCCTCTTGCAAGCATGGCAATAATCTAGATCTTTGGGAGAAGTAGACCACCTACTAGGAAAAACACAAAGACCTCAAAAAACATAGGAAATAGATAGGAAAGGGAAACTATTCACAAAATGTACATTTTTTACAAAAAACCTACAGCAACAAACTAGAGTCTGTTCTTGCCTCTATCAAAAATTTTATTCTCATTTCTTCTTTCATGTGGCACATTAGGCATTCTACTTTCATTTGTTTCACTAGGTATGTCAACATTTTCAACCATCCTACCAGGTAAAACAAAATAACTATCTTCATAGTGCATGTAAAAAAATTTAGGACTCCCCTCTTTTTGCTCACTATGAAGAAAAGATTCAGCATGTCCATGAATAGTACCATCAGCTAAGAACCTATTCTTCTCTACTGACTCATCTATGCCATCAACTAGAAATACAAAAGTCTCATAATCTACCTGCAGAAAAGCCTCATTCATACCTTGACTTTGCGTTTCCACAAGTGTAACCGGTTGGACCTTGAATGAATAATTAGACTGATACCCATAGATGGAAAATCGACATCCTGATTCAACTAAAACTGAGACCTCCACATGTTCTTCAAAAAAAATATTGATAACTCCATGCACCATGTTGAACATTATGACAAAAAATGGGTTGATAATCATCATAGTCTTCATCATATAAAGTGTTAGTGAACACTTTAAACTCACTACCCATTTTAGGATTATTTAATAACCCATCACTTAAACCTTCATGTTCAAACTCACTAACATCACATTGAATTATCACTTCCTTATCTTCATACTCCTCACTGAAGGAGTGTTCACTTTCACCATTACTTTCTTCTTCCCATGATGCATCTGATTCATATGAGGATACATCAACATCACTGCCTTCATCATCCTCACCTAAAGAACCACTAAAATCACATTCATACATCTTTGAATGAATGGAAGATCCTACACACCTTGGTTTTGATTCCTGCTCACTGCCACAATTTGAATACTCCTTTGACAAAACTTCATCAGAAGAAGTACCCTCAACATTAGACATGGATTGCTTTGAAATACAACTTGTATTCCCTTTTTGTTGACGATCCTTTTGCAACTCATTCCATTCATCATCATCAGCAAACTCCCCTAAAAACAACCACTTGAATTCAGTCAAAGAAGAGATGGATTTTGGGGGCAGATTGAGATACCAATTAGATGCAACCACTTTGAGAGATCTCCCAAAAAATATCATACTAACATCCTCATCAAGAATCTAATATTCTATAATAAATCTATAGAATGCTAGGACATGCTTCACTGCTGAATCAGACTGACAATCAAAAATAGGAATCAAATCCAAAAGCTCACTAGGAAAAGAATGAGGGGACCTTGGAAGAACATAACTCAAAGGTCTATCCAAGTTGAGGAAACCAAGCAGCCTAGACTGACTTTTTCCTTGATTATTCATTTGACTTAATGCAATACTTCCATAGAATTTTGTAGAGATGCAATTGAAAGCTTGAAGTATTCAACCTCTATTCACACCTTACTCCTCTCCTAGTGCTTGATCACTTAATAAGGACAAATTCAGACCTTGAAAAATACCTAGGAATCTTGCAACAGAAGACCTTGTTGATTGGAAGGCAGGCCAGATCTAGAGCTCACCATGTAGCTCCATCAAATTTTGCAATGTAGAGTCACCACCTGCTTGAAGAGGAAAGTAATTCTTTGTTTCTTCTTAGTACCAATATAAGACTCCACAAGGTTCACTACTTATCAGAAACTGCACTGATCAAATAGAGAAAAAATTAGAGCCACCACTCACAACTAGGTGAGAAAATTTAGCAAATGCTTGTTTGTTCATCTGACTCTTTCCAATGGTTCCCTAGTAGAGTCACCATTTTGTTGGAGCTTTTCCTTGCAGGACCAAATTTGAATCAATAGGTGGGCTTGATTCTTAGGGTAGGCACTCAAGTTTGACAAGAAAATAGTCCAATTGATGAGGATAGAGAGAAATCCTCCTTCTTCTTTGAGCTCCACATTCACTCAGGTAGGTATTGCCTTATCTGAACATTCATGACATCCTTTTGGTGAATAAAAGGCCTGTAGACATATTAGTGTGGAATAGTCTTCAAACCCCTTCAGGTAACTTGTACCCCAATGAAGCCAATCCTTATGCAATAGCCCTACTTACATAGAATGAGTCTAAAGACTAGAGAGAAACTTCTACTACTACCAACATGAAAGGGAAAGGTACTTGAATTGATTGATTTATGTTGGGTTGAAAGGACCCCTGAGATACCCTAAGTCTCTCATAGACTAGTGCCTTATCCAATGGGCAATAGAGTCAAATAACTCACTGTAACAAAGAGCTTATGAAACAAGAAGACAATACATTCAAATATGGTGATGCCTTACATCAACCACACACCATTGATCAGACCATACATTATCAAACCACCTATGTACCCAAATTTGTTATCACCTATTCAAAGGATTTTAACCCTCCCCTTAGAAGAGAACTATAAACAAATGATACATTAACTAGCATCCATTGGAAGATAAGCATGAGACACCCTTGATACCTCAACTCATACACATCTGAAAACCAATCTTGAACTTAGTTATCTCTGCAAAGACAACTCTATTGCAAACACTCACTGGAAATGTGAATAGAAAAACTATAACACCCTTGATGCTATAATCAATAAGTTTAGGATTCAAATGGAGACAATCTGATAACAATAGAAATATATTGAATCTCATACATAAACTAGCTATTACAATATGTATTATATTCTGAGAACTAGCAAGGGAAAAAAGAACACCCTATATGTAGAGAAAAGGAAATATCTATAGGAAAAGGACCCTTCATAGAACCAGAAATGAACTCTAAGCTAGAACCCCTACAAAGTCAAAAATACAACCATTTATACCACTGGTTACCTTGGAATCCCAAACAAGTTAGGATGCAAGAAGCTATAGGTAACCAGGGTAAAAATTAAGTCTACAACAACCATCAAGTACAACAAGAAATGGAAGAATGCAGACAAGCCTAGAAACCCGAGAAGAAATTAGATGTATCGGTATCCTCACTATAAGCTAACTGCGATCAATGATTATTGCCTTCTTGTTGTAGGAGAAATAACATTCAATGCCAGGACCATCCTGAGAAACTTCACATGTAAATAGAAGTCACTGACATACCACACCCTAATTGCCTGCAGAGATAAACAAGCTGCCACATTTAACTCATTATGGCATCCCAGGAAACAAGATTAGATCAGGATGGCCACATAGATCTTCTTCATCATTAACACAACTGCTACTCATCGCATATGACCAAACTACTTGAAAACCCTGCAAAACAATGGGCATCACATGATCACATAGCTAGGAAGAGGGCTATGCAAACATGTGACACACCACCAACACTCACCACCAGGTACAAAAACATCATGCCATTGATCAACAGGACCCTCGGGCCAAATCGCAACACCTACCACCATCAAACCAGCAAGAAAGCTGTCAGAAAAGCATTAAAACCAATACTTTTTGTTTCTGCAGATCCTCAGGAAAGTCAAATTCGAACTACAATGGTCACCATGTATTTTGTGGGCTATGGCTTTAACTCAACTGCACCTCAGGTTAACTCCATGAACTAGCAACAAGGTATTTCTTAGTTACATAATGAAAGACTTAACTTCGGTTCAACTCCACGAACTAGTGACAACACATGCTAAAAATGGCCACTTAAGTTATCTGGAAAACTAGCGAATAAAGGCACTCCGCCAGTTCATGGAAACAATAGCACCACCGCTAAAGTATCATGTGAACCAGTGACAAAGAGAAAAAAATGTCAGGGCCACCACATTTTATCCATACCGTCAAAAACACTGAGAAATCACATTGGGCCTGCCAAGGAAAATCAACGGTTGGGCGCATGATCGCATGGACCAGAAAGATTCCACACGACCACCATTAATTTGTAATCTTTCCAATAGTACCTGGGCCCATCTGCCATTATACCACCTCAGACCAACCAGAAGATGCCACACCACCACCTACCACCGGGCCCCAGCACAAAGTGGCACCCTTGTCACATGATTGCATGATCGAAAGATGGCCCTTGTGATCATGTGACAAGGCCACAAGACTACCACCTTAGCCTCCCAGTCTGACAGTGGGACAACAACACTTCCATCACCAATGGGCCCAAGAACAGGTGTCAACCGGTCACATGATCGCATGTTAGAAAACTCTGACATGCGACCATGCAACAGCCAACCACAGGATGCCACATAACCACCAGTGGGACCACTAACCTCCCCACCAATGGGCCCTAGCACAAGAAGTAACCGATCACATGGTCACATGTCAGAAATTTCTATCATGTGATCATGCAACAACCAATCATTTTAAAGCCCTTGAAGACTCGGGCCCACCATCTGATCGCACTTGCGCACTTAGGACCAACAAACAAGGAGTGTCGGCAAAAGGGAAGAAATGCCAGGTTGAAAACATATAGGATTTTTGGTGAAAGATCAAAAACATCCAGGGTTTTCATGTAGGCCAAAAAGGTAGAAAACATCATGGGTTTTCAACACTTTGGTAAATTCTAAAACTATTTCCTGCAAACCTTAAAACTTTGGATATCTCCCTAGATTTTTTGAATTAGGAGATACGATATGAACTGGAGTAATGTGATACATTAAAGAGCACAGGGCTAAGAGCGCAAACCATGAAACATTATGGATTTTCTTCACACATTAAAACTAGTTTGCAGCAGGGTGGGACAACTTTTTACAAAACTTGCAGGGAAGAGGTCATTTTCAAAAGATTTTTTCTATGACAGGAAAATGACCCAACAATATCCATAACATAATATCCATACTCATAAAGAGAATTCTAAGGAATTTCAACATGATTCTTTAAGCTAGAATTTCATCTCAAGTCTTACTTATTAACTAGCTACATAGCCAATTTTGTATCCCTAAATTCATAATAAGTCATATAGTTTCTTATGAGTATATCCAATTCTAACATTAATATGAAAAGTTTATTTGAATTTACTATTTTTCAAAAATAATCATAGATTCTTTAATAGAGAGAGAGAGATTCATGAATCATACTGTTACCCTTTATTTCAATCAAATCTTTTGTTAACACTTTCAACCCACTAGTCTTTTGTACATAAATTTCATAGTTATCTCAATAGGAGCACATTTGAGGAGTAATCACATGTATTATTCTCCTTATACGCATCATCAATATGACTCATGTAGAAAGTATACATATTCTTCTAATATCTCCTTTCTAAGAAAGATCTAAAGTTTAACGTAAACCTACTCTAATAAAAATATAGCTATCCTTTTCATAATGACTCATCACATCTTTATCCTAGTAACGTTTTTAGCTTCAACTCACATTTCACATACAAAATTCCAATTAAGTCTCTAATTACTAAAATACTCGTCTAAGATCCTAATTCTCTTACTAGGCATATAGCAACAAGGTACACTTCCTAAGAATCATTTTAAGGAAAATATTACTTTAATTTTGTAACACAAGTAGTCTATTTCTTTTACAATAATTCATATATTTAGCATTATACTCTTCCCTTATAGTTGGTGATTTACATTAGTTTAACTTACACCACTAACTTGGATTACATATAATTCAAAATTTCTACCTTATATATAAAAAAAAAACACTTCTCCTTTTGACAAATTGTGTATCATAGTCCTATTTATTACATATCCTTGGGGACATAGATCCTTTACCCAAGGGTTTCCTCTAACTAATCTCATTCCTCTCAATGACACATTGATTTTCCTATGAAATTTAGTTCTTTAAACATATTCCTTGAGAAAAGAAGGGAGAAACACATTTTATTTCAACATTAGATTCAATCTTTTCTTTTTAATTTCTTACTTTAAGAAGGTATATGGGAGGGTAGTTTCTCTTAATCCTAACATATTTATGAAATATCAAAAGTTACCTAATTTCTGTTGGCATTAAGCAGAATTGCCACTAGTGACAACACTTATTTGCATTCTGGGTGCAAACCGAGCAGACAGTGAAAACCAAGCAGACAGTGCAAACTGAGCAGACAGTACAAACCAAGCAAATAGTGCAAACCGAGCAGATAGTGCAAACCGAGCAGACAGTGCAAACCGAGCAGACAGTGCAAACCGAGCAGACAGTGCAAACCGAGCAAACAGTGCAAACTGAGAAAAACAATGCAAACCGAGCAAGTTAGTACAAACCGAGCAGGATAGTGTAAATCGAGTAACATCATGTCTACCAAGTCACCAGTATTTACCGAGTTCAAAACCTACCGAGTGGTCAGTATGAACCGTGCCTTCACTTCTACCAACTGTATGACGATGCCAAGTAATGCAGTGGACGCCGAGTATCAGAAAGTCACTGAGTTAGTTTGCAGGAACCGTGTAACCTTACTTGGGCCGGCTTAGTAGCACTTATGTTTATTTGTCAAGCCGACTTTGTAATTGTAATTGTAATTAATTGTTTAAGACTTGTATATAAATAATGTTGTAAAAATTTCAAGATGTATGTAATAAGCATGTATGTGAAAAAGAAAGAAAGGCAGAGATAAGCGAATTACAAAGGGCTTCAGTAGTATAAGGAACAACAAAGACAAATTCATCACAGAAGGTGATCAGTACATCAGCGAATCTCAATCAGCAATCCAGTTGCAAAGCAAGAGATCTACTGTTTCATCCTAACAGGTGAATCAGTACTAAAATCCTTTAACCAGGTAGACTTAACAGTCTTTTGTAAAATCTCTTTACCGAGTGCATACTTCATTGTATGTTTGTAAATCCTTTAACAGGGTGGATTTAGCAATCCTTTTTGCTCCTAACAGGGCAGATCATCAGAAGTGATCAAATTGTAAGCCTTAACCGGCCAACTTTATTCTACAGTATTAAAGCTTTGTGGGTTTCATCCCCACCCTAGTTTTACTTTCTTTTTGGAAGGTTTCTGGGTAACCAAATCTATGTGTCATTATTGTGAATGCTTTTAAGTTTCATGCTTTCTGTATGCAAAGGTTAAAATAAATTACATGTTAATACATCTGTAATTGAAAGAAAATTTGGAGTTACTGATTCACCCCTCCCCTCTCAGTAACTCGGTTAATTCCAGAATATTTCCAACAATTTCAACATGTTATTTAATTTTCAAAGAAACTATAAATTCATAAATTCCTAAGTTCTTGAGGAAGGAATAAAAGATTTCAAACTCTTATATGAACCTACTAAACATGTTTTATAATCATGCAATACTATAGTCCCTTCATTCCTAGGAACATGAGTATCCATATAATCATGTCTTACTTCCTGCTATAAGTATAAAAGCCTTCAAGTCTAACTTGTACTTTCACATTAACTAGCTTAAATAATCAGACAAATCATGAAGTTAACTAGCATTTATAGGAAATTAAAGCATTTAACTTTTCAAATCAACTTGGAAACTATTTTGGAAACATTTATGATAGCATGATAGGATTAGGAGATAAGATCAACTACAAAACAACTTACCTTCTAATTCCTTGAGATATTATAGAACTAGGATTACAATAAAAATATGAGACCCAAGTATTAGGAATTCACATCTATTTTATAAATGCATCTATTTGAACCACCCTGATCTTACAATACAAGATATGAGTAATAAATTTAGGAAATAATTTCTTGAAGAAAGATGTACTCTTGTAAAATAATATTGTGGAGATACAAAAAACATATCTTTTATGTGTAGCATTCAAGTTTGTTAGCATAAGGAAAACATCAAAAGAAGAAACACTATATATTCAAATATTATGAATAGGCCAAGTACGAGTTCCAAGGTTCCCCTTGTGACAACCTAGGGATTATATCTCTATCTCTATCATTATGGTAAGAATAGTTTTCTTCCTTATGATTCACTTTATTTTTTATGGTGTCGAGCCTTTGCAAAATCTATTGTTAGAGTTGTCTCATTCGAGACCCCTCAGAGGAATTACTTTGATTTTTTTCTTCCCTGTGGGAAATTTCTTGTCGAGATGAAGAGGAAGAATCTTGAAATCCCTCCTTAGAAATTCCAGGGGTGATGGAAGGCATTTTGGAAGAGTGATACAACCTAAGTATAGGCATCTAGTTCAATTTTAATTAATGATAAGACATGACTAAGTTAAATGCAAATAGACACTAGAACTCCTAATGTAGCAACCTAGGGCTCTGATACCAAATGTAATGTCCCTACAAAGGAACCCATAAGGATCAGGTCTAAAGTACAAGAAAAGAAACTAAATTTTTTTTTAGACATTACTAAGAACTTATTTGAGATTCCTACATATGAATGTGTCCTTAAAGGTTCCCTTAAAGATTGTTACCAATATTAAAATCATCAATACAATTAACTATCTTTATGAATTCATTTCCTTACCTAATTTACATGACATTCAACCTTTAGAAATGAAATAGAAACAAACAAAACATCACTTATGTCATAAACTAAATACACTTATCCTTTCCTATTTCATTTATTTTCTCATTAACCTTATCTATACATTATTCATTACTACTTCCAAAACATAAATAATCTTTCCATTTAAGACCCTTACTTTCCTTTTTCCCATTTTAATGATTCAAAGAGAGATAGGGTAGAAGGTAACAACTACATACATACATTACAATTTTTTTTTATTTCAAATAATCATTCCCTCCATACACTCATAAGAATACCCCTCCCATATTACATTGCTTCCTGCTTACAATTTAAATTTAATTTACATTTACAATTACTTCACATAGCCCAAATACAGAGAGATAATTACATCAAGTTTCCCAATGGATTACACTACATCTTTACATCTTGATTACAAAATATAGAGATACATGATACAATAAAGGATATCTTCACCAAGGATTAAATTTGAATCCAATCCAAGACATAGACCACAAACAATATCTTGAAAGAGATTTTCCATCCAACCATGTGAAACTAGTGAAGTTCCACCCCCCGTGCTAGGATATAGAACCAAGGTAGTCTCACAACTCTAAAGTAGTCTAAGGCCCAAATACATCAAGAAACCAAAACTTGAAAGAGAAAGACTAAAGCATATAAAACATCACCATACTATAACATTGAGGTTAAGGTTCTAGGATACAACCTAAGTGAGTGTCATCACACAACCTTTCTAGTGGGATCCTTCCTAGAAACCATGCAACATCAGTCCCCCCTTTATGAATAGGGATCCATCCTGGTAGTTACCCATGGTCCCGATACTCCAATAGTTCTTTGTGGCCTTATTATGTTTTCTTTCATTATCTTTTGAAATCCCTCCTTCTGAAGTAAATTTGTAAGGTTATCACTTGATTAAAAACTCACCCATAGGATCATCTGGAAACCAACATGTATGGTGAGCCACTCACCTAGGGTTCCTAGTTCCCTATCCTAATACAAGCCAAAAGAACAAGGAAATAGTTCACATATTATAAATCATAGGTTTAGGGAACTCTCTTACACACTCAGGCCCTCAGGATGAGTCCTAACCTTATCCATATGCATAATGAGAATCATAAAAAGGATTTCAAACACAAGACACCTTAAATAAAACATTGTGACTCACCTCATGCATTAATATAACATTCTCAAGGGTGAAATGATGTAGACCAAACTCATGAGATAAAATACAAGTGCCAGCGGCTAAAATCCAAGCCCAAAATGACCAAATCAAACAGGAGTAAAACAAATGAAGGATTCATAACTAAAAATATGCATAAAACACAAGAAGGAAAAACCTGAACCATATCTTCCTAATACTTCCTAAACATTCCTATAATCTTCCTTAAACTTCCCTCAATCATATATATACATAGAAAAACACTTAATAAAATCCAAATATATATAACCATAACCCTCCCAAGAAGAAATTTGGAAGAGATAAATTATCATTTAAACAACATTCTTCTTGAAAATACTACACATATCCAACTTCAAAAAACTAAATCAATACATCATTAGTAAAATAAACTTTTTAGACCATAAGCACATTAAATATAATCATATAAACAATAATATCTCTCCAGGAAGAGACTTGACCAAGAAATCCTACAAACACATGTATTACAACTTCTTGTAAACAATATAAGTTAACAACTAGTTAATAGCTTTCATAATTCATACAACCAAAAATTTCTAAAAACTATATTAAATATTACATGTATCTTATACTCATACCCATAAAAAGCATACATGAAATAAGGTGATTCTTCCTCATTCCAGATCCTACTTGGAGTTTTGCAGAAAATTTTTTCCAAGGTTGAACGATAACAACACTTGTATGAACCAACACCTTCTTCCAAGCTTCAGGATTAATGGTTGTGTTGTGGTCTCACAACCATGCTCCCCTTTCTAGCCTTTTGGCATCAGGGGCCCCCCTTCTTCTTTCTTCTTATTTTTCTTCTTCTCCTTGGTTTTTTTATCTTTGGTTGTGTGTTTTCAATTTTCAGCCTTTTTGGCCTTATCGTGCTTTCGCACTTTCGGATGTCCAAAAGTGTGAAAAGGCCGGAGGAGCGAAGGGTTAGAGTGCCACTCACTTTTGGATTTCTCGGCCCTGGCACCTTTTTTAGACTTTTCAATGGTCCAAAGTTTTAGAGGTTCAACGCCCACATGAGAGTTGGCCTTTCAGAGTTTTTGGCCTTTTCGATGGTCCAACACCCCCGAAAGGCTGAAAGACTGATTGCCCGAGGTGATGATGTTAGCCGTTGGGGTGACCTATATAAGGAATAAAGGGTTTTTTACCCTCACTTTTTCACTCTTGCTCTCTCTTTTAAGCTCTTGGCACCGCTTGTTCATCACCTCCAATTTTTGGCCTTCTTCTTCTATTGTCATCCTCCAGCCTCCTATTTTTGAGGTTGGCTTTTCCTCCTCTCCTTTCCTTTTGTTTCCTTTTACATTTTTTTGGGTTTTAGGTTAGGGTTGCTCATCTTTTGGCCTTTTCAACCTATTATAGCCTAAGGTTTGTCTCATTGGGCCTTTTTGGCCCCTTCCTTTTGGTGTGGGTTTTTCGCATTGGCCTTTTCAACCTTGGGGATCTCCAAGGTAGTCACCTTGCATCTTCTTGGTGAGTTTGTGGTTAAACTCACCATCATACTCATTTTCAAGTTTGACTGTGAAACCCTAGTTTTAGACATTAGGGGTCTGAAACTTTTAGCATTGGTGCATAGATGTTTTTTTTCCAAGTGTTGGGTATCTTTCAGTGTTTTGATGTTGTCACACATCGAAACATCCCTTTCCTCCAAAACACTAAAAGTGGACCACGTTGCCCGAAGTGCTAACTGTGGCTTCGATATTTTTAGCCTTTTCAGCCTTTCGCATGCCAAAGTTCACTCTCTCCCTAGATTGCCAAAACTCTTCAAGCATGCGCTACCAAGGTACCTCTTCAGCCTTTTCAGTCTTGTCAGCCTAAAATAGATTTCTCACTTCTGACTTGCCGAAATAGCTAAAAGAGGGTATTTTTCAAAGAAAATTTAACAAGCCTCTTTCGGCCTATTTGGCCTTGTTGGCATTTAAGAGCTCTCATACGCCCAAAAATCTAAAAGGTCAAAAATCCCTTTTGTGCCCCCTTTTGAGCTTAATTCTGATAATGATGTTGGTTTTTCTAAAGTTTTTTCCTATCGTGTTACTGATCCATGGCTTTTTCTCTTCACATATATGGCCGAGAAAGTAGTAGCATCACTAGCAATGAAGTTTCAATTCAAGGGATACCATCCACCTTCCAAAGTGACTAATTTGCATGTGGGAATAATAGATACTAACATTGGGAATGTGAGATGGAATGACTACTTGACCAAATGTGCTTAGCCAGTGGGCTGCCCAGAGGACTGTAGTTCATTAGTACACTATTGTCTAGTGATCATTGCTACTCACCTGGTCTCCATCTTATCAGTAGACTTAATCAGCACATTGGCTAGCCACTATGTGCCCGATGAGCATAGGGTAAAAAACAACATTGGCAAGGTAGTTTTGGACCTCAGGCCAGACAACATCGAATATGTGTTTGATTTTCCCAAAGGGGTGGATAAATTCTTTAACTTCCATATCAAAAAAGGAATGGATTTTTACAACAAGGATGTGCAAAGGGCCCATAACATCGTGAAAAATGAGTATTTGATGTAGTCCTTGCCCAAGGGTAAACTGGACATGATTGATATGAGAAGGGGATATATGAAAGAAGACATCCAAGTAGCAATAAAAATGATCAACAGAGTGTACAGACTACCAAAGTCTTCCCAATTAGAGCCATGGATGATCTTTCTAATCTAGAAGATAAAGGAGGGGCAAGCCAGGTTTGATTGGGCCACCATCCTAAGTGATAATCTTGATGAATAGCTAGTTTGGGTGAAGATAGACCCCCATTTCTACGTGACATTTTATGTCATGTATCTACTAGCCGCAAGGGCAATTTATCTAGGGTTGACCAAAGTTGGGGCGATGGGAGAACAAAACACATGGCCATTCACATTGTACCCTCAACTAGTGAGGAAAGACTTGTATACACATAATAGCTTGGACTTCATAATTGTCAATAGTGCTTTCATTTTTTCCATCATACGCTCCATTGAGGGAGACTATGCAAACAGGTTGTCTATTGAAGCATCAATGAAAGTAAAGGCCCTTGGGGCATTCTTTATTTAGTTTCAAACTTTCACTTACATTCAGGTGGCAGGAAGCACCCTGGTGCCAAAGAAGTTGCCAAGATACCCTTCTGATAGGGTAGTTCTCCTAGAAATAGGAAGGTAGTTATCTGATGGCAATGAACACATTAAGCATAAGAAGAAGCATTGCTACAATTTTCTAATTTTTATCAGCCCCCACTACGTGCCAGACATAAAGTTTTGCAAGTCTCTAACCTAGGAATGGGATGAGTTCTCACTAACAACCTACAATTTGGTGAGGCCTCTTTTTGATCCCATTGGTACATTCAGCCACATAATGGGGAGGCATTATATCCATGAGCCGCATATAGAAGACCGCTAGGCTAACTATGTAGATGACTATGAAGTAAGAGTCTGTGACTATAGCTGAATGAGTCTAGAGCTAGCATAGGGTACTCATTCATTAAGGATTCTATAGAACGCGGTGGCTGCTAACTCTGATAACATTTTGGATTCAATTTACAACACGGATAAGGTGTACACAAGGGCTATCTTGAATCTAGAGATAGATCGAGATGAAAATGATAGTATGGAATTCTGAGCATGAAATGTGGTCAAACTAACCAAATCATGGATTGCCCATCCTTTCTCGATGAAGCTGGTGCCAATGAAACAACTCCCAGAACAACCCTCAAGAGAAAAGAAGAATAAGGTAGAAAAGATATTGAAGCCACAATTTAAAGAGGTTGCTCCTCTAGAGCCAGAAATTGTATATCAAGATGAGCATCCCACTATGTATGGTCTAGCTATGCACTCTAAGAAGGAAAAGACCAGGATGACTAGAAGTATTGCTCTACCAGATATGCCTTCATCCAGTGACCATGATTCTCCAAGCTTAGAAAAAATAAAATTTAATATCATAGGACCCAAGCTAGCTGGAGTCACCAAGGGAAATGTCTATAAGAGAAAGAAAGGCTCAACACCTAGACAAATGGATAGCCTGATGGAGGAGGATGAATATGAATTGGATGAAGTACCTCTCAATAAGAGAACCTGGTTTGTGGAATTTATGAAAAGAAGAAGAGTAATGGACAATGATCCTAAAGATATTATAGGAGCTACTTAGGAAGAGCCAGTAAACCTAGATGCCCTTAGTGATGATGAGTTTGAAATCACAGATTTTGTAGGACTACATGGTTTTAAGGAGTCTAAGCAATAGGTTCCCACTAAATTTATGAGCCTTTTTAGTGGCATGGGAGAGGGTGTACAGTAAAAGCCTCAAGAATAAGTTGATATTGAAATGGCCAAGGTTCCAAAGGAGATTGTAGAGCCAGATAAGGACTCTTCTATTGGGGTCACCTCTGAGGAAGATGTAGCTACATAGGTTCCATTAGTTTGATCTATTCCACCTCTACCTCCACCTTAGTATCCAAGTCTGCCTTCATTTTTGCATGAAATGCCTCCTACAACTCCACTTTCCACTCTAGTATGAACCACTCCAATTCCCCAACAACCTTCTATATACACCTAAAAATGGTCACCTAGACTATTAGCCCCTTTGCTAGCATTTTTGCTAAAATCATAAATTGCTTATTCTTGATCAAATCCTAGTTCTATCATTAATTTGATTATTTTCTATGGGCTAACCATTTTATCCTAAGTCTTTATTTATTAAAAGGAATATTTCCTCCCCTTTTAATAAATAAAAAGCCCCCACTTTTCCTCTTATCCTAAGTTGCACAAATAAAGCATTATTCTTATTTTATAAAAAGGGAAAAAACACTTTTTGTCTCATATGGACACAAAAGTCAACACTTATTTTCTCATTGAAGGATATTTGTGCACATGGATTGCTCCTCTTTCAAGCTCCACCCTTGATTAAATATTTTCCCTCTTAATCTTCATGGTTCATTCCTCCTCATTTCTTATAAAAGGAGAGCTCTCTTCTTCATTTTCATATCTTAGGTTTTCATGCTAATGTTATGCTGCAGGTTTTCTAGGTCATTTTGGAGCTTTTGAAGATTTGGAGCATTCTTGGCTTTTGCATCTACATGTTATCATAGTTTTCATTTCTTGCATTATCATGACATTCTTAGCTAGGATTTCCTTTATGATTTAGATTAATCCATCTAGCTTAACTAAGAGGCTTGGTAATACTTGTTCTTTCATTTTCATAGCTTAGCTTGCATTTCCATTTCTAGCATAGCATTGCATTGCATTTTCATTCTTGATTCTTGAGGATATTGGCATTCTTGCTCTTGTCTTCATTGAATCTCCCATTGCATGGTTTACTAGCAAGGTTATAGGCTAAATAGCTCTAGCTAAGAGCATTCTTAAAATCCTTGCACTCCATGCCTAGGTAGCTATGGATCAATTTTTGAGACCTCATTCTTCAGTGTTCTTGATTGTAATGATTCATAGAAGTGTGGTCACATTTTCACCATACACCTTCATCATCCCATGTTCCTCTTCCAACTCCACCTCCACTAGTTCATTTGACCACCCCCCTCGTGTCTCCCATGCCTCCCCCACTTAATATTCCTCCACAAGCTCACATGTCTTCACCAAAGGTCCATAGTGAGTCAGTGCCTCAGAGCTCACAAGAGCTAGATAATGAAGCAGAGGTCATTGGTGAGGAGAAGATGGAAGAAGCTCATACAAGATTTGAGGAGCTAGAGGATAAAGGGGAATCATAGGCTGAAGAAGAGCCACATGATGAGGAGGAGAAACAAAAAATAGACGAAAAAGAGGACCAAATGGCTAATGAGCAAAATATAGCTAATGAAGAAGAACAGACATAGGAGGAAGGTGAGAAAAATATAGGAGATGAACAAGAAACAAGAGAAGAAGAAGGGAGTCAAGAGGAAGTAGAAACAGAGTGCCTAGAAACTTCTTCTACACTAGCTGCTCCTTATTAGCCATTAACTACTTTCTCTAAGCCCATGTGGCTCACCAAAGAGGTACAACCAAGGGTCAGAGTGTACACACATGATGAGGCTGATATGATGATGCTAGGGTGAGCCTTCCACCAAACAATGTCAGTTACCCGGGAAAGAAAAATGTCTCATGTGACACAAGACCAAGAAGGTAGGTAGAAGGCATAGGTGGTTGTTCCCACAATGGATGTCAGTACAAGTGAAAACACTCTAGATGACTATGTGTTGGAGGAGATGGACTTGGGTGAGCCCACCAAGGAAGGTAGCAAAACCTTAGCTAATTTAGGATTGAAGCATGCTCTTAGCTTCATGGATAAAGATGAAGAAAGAATAAAGGTTCTAGTAGAACAAAATGAAGCCATGAAGAGGTTCATTTTGAAGATAGTAGGTCCCATTGACCCTAATAACTCCAAGGCCTCATTACAGGCAATTTTGGAGAAGAAAGGGGAGATAGATACAGATGTACAACATTCTTTTGTATAGGCATGGACTGATTGGAAGCTAGATTTTGAACAATTTGCCAGTCTTTCCCTTAGGAGGATTTTGAGACCTCTTCAAAGCATTTTGGCGGGGATACCTTCCTTAATGGAGATCATGAGTGAGGAAAATAGTGTGGAGGAAACAATCGTGAACTAGAAAAAGGTGCTAGATGAATTGATTATAATAAGGAAGCAACACTTCCAAGTTTTGGTAAAGATATATGAAGGTTCGGAGTTGGATAGTTTTGTGAAATGGATCCAAGAGATAGCAGTGGCATTATTTGTATTTGAAAAGGTCCTCAAAAGACTGAATAAGAGGAGAGACAACAACATGCTCTTTACAGAAGAGTTACAGAAATTCTTTGAGGGTCTAGATCTAGATCTGTTTGATGAAGAAGATAAGAAAACTATGTATTCAGTGAATGATATCATCAACCAATACTTAGGGATATTTTGGGGGGTAAAGACTAAAGAAGACCTCCAATAGATGTTTTATTAGAAGGAAGAAATTTAGAAAATGGTATCTCACAAAGAAGAAATTAAGGGTTTTGCAAAATAGTTGGTTGACTTCTGAGATAGACAGAAAGAAGTGCTTGAAGGGATTAAGATGTTGAACTTTGATTAAGTGCTAGATATAGTGGATAGATTCAAGAAAGCACATCTAGAAGTGCCTCATAGTCAATGAGCATTCAGTCCCAATCCAGTCAAAGTTTGTGTACAAAAAATCCAGTTTTGACACTTAGCCATTTTTGCAGAGCCCGATTTTTGGCGTTTCAGCCATATGGATTTTTCGGCCTCCAACAAGTTTGAAAGTATGAAATTTTGGAGATAGAGACTTAGTACTTAGTCAATTTTGGGCCTTGAGTTTTTCAAACCAACTATCGAGATTTGGGAATTTTTTGGCACGTCCAAAAGTTAACTCTAGTTATCTCAAAGAACATTTTCCAGTCATCTAGGCTTCCTTTTTGGGATCATTTGTGCATGATTTTGGGATCTCCTCCTATTAAGCCCACATGGAGAAGCTAGAGCCAAGGATCAAGGACATAAACATGAAGATTATCAAGTGCATGCACAAGTTCCAGCTCCATTTTGAGTTATCTAATGCATAGCTTATTCAAAGTGTGTAATGAACGAGGTTTAATTCCATGCTAAGATAGTATAACTAAGCTTTAGGAGTAGTTTCTTTAATGCAAGATTTAGTTTAGATTTACTTTCAAGTTTTAGTTGTAGGTAAACCCTACCTGCAAAAACAAGAGCCCAGCTCTATAAATTATAATAAAATGATGCAATGAGGGTCGACTTGATGATTAATACAATAGATACAATTGGTGCTTCATTCATCATGTGATTTATCTACTCTCTATTTGAAATTGATGAATGTGTGAATTGCTCATTCTTTATTTCAAAGAGCCAATTGGTTGTTTAATGATTTTAAGTCTGTGATCTTTTAGTTTGGTATTTGATGGTATTGCATTGATGTGTTGTGATGAATTTCTGAGAAGATTATTCTTTGGTGCTTAAAGATTAACTTGTCTCATGTGTGCACACATCTGGGGTGGCTTCATGATTTGATGAGTTTTGGCTTATCATACATCTGTATTTATTTGATTCCATTGATGATTACATCCATTTAGCTAAAGATTGTGACATGACTTGATCTTTGTTTTATGGGTTTCTTCACCTTCTTGGTTATTTAATTCGCATGGTGGTGTGATGATAGCATATGTCCATTAGGTTTCCTTTTGGAAATTTCATTCAAATCTCTTGTTACCCTACCTCTTCTAACCCTCCTTGCAAGTTACTTTTCAGTAGATTAATTAAATCAACATTCCTTTTATTCTTAAAATCTAAGAATAGTATCAAAAAAGAGAGAACTTTTTTTTTACTAAAGTTTGTTTTACAGTTTCCCTTGAGAGAAGAACCAGAAAAGGCCTCCTTGTTAAAAAATTCACATTTGTCTTCCATTGAGCTATCCAAGTGGTTGAGACCCAACCATAAGGAACCTTCAGATTGATTCCATCAGTCTTCCAAGAGGGGAATTTTCTCATGCAAATTCCTTACCATTGTCTTCGTGTAAAAACAACACTCAATAGAAGTGGCACTAGAAGGAGGGCCCTCAAAAGGGACACCCCATAATATTGGATCATTCTCTCCCAAGATATTTCAATGATTCCTTAGATCTTCACCCAACAAAGGGGAGTTCCTTGAACTTACAGAGTTTTGCAGACCTTGCAGCAATAGAACAAAGTGCAAAGAGGGTAATTTAGATCATCTGAATCTTCCTTCATTTCCAACCATTTCTGCCCCACCTGTTGCTCCTCCACCACTAGCTCTAATGGAATTTTTCAAAAATGCTCAATGTTCACCATTGAACTTACAAGGATAGCTCCATTAGCTGCCCAAAAATCTAGAGAAATTTTTTCGATGTTTCATCTATGGAGAATCCAAGATATCAAAAGAACACATCTATGCATTCAAGGAATTATGCAATTGGAAAGAGATTTCCCATCAGGACATCATGTGCCACCTCTTCCCCTACACCCTAGGGGAATTTTCATATAATTGTTATCTAAATCTGCCATGAGGATCCATTGCTACCTGGGGGGAATTTGAAACAAAGTTCCTTAATTAGTTCAAGTTGTATGTGGATCCGAAAACTCTTCATCACCAGTTCATATAAGTGAGAAAGGACCTCAACAAATCAATCGCTATGTTCAATCATCATTTTCACAAGATATACCAGAAGCTTGATGCTCCATATACTATGCCAGTTAGTGGTGCCATACAAGTATACTTGCATGCCTTAGACCCCTTAACATCTATATTTTTTAAGAGGCTGCATCTAGGAGATATTGACACTTTGGAGAAAGTGTGCAATGAAGATATCTTGTTTACCCAACAAATGGACCCACAAGCGGGTGGAAATTATGGTATTCCACCAACATTGGGGAACACTGTTGTGACTAGTCCATTCATAGTGAACAATCAACTTCTAGTAAAATAAGCCCCAAGGATCAATCCACTATTGACACCATATGTCACTACCCACCATTGGCCATCACAGACCTAGGGTATGATATGCATAGGGCTTCCTTGTGCGAACAAAAGGCTCATGTCCCAAACGAGCTAGATCAAGCTCTAGTGAATGAGTTGGATGCCATAAAGAAGGCATTATCTTAGTTAACCAGAGAAATTACCTAGATGAATCTTAACCCATCTCTAAGTCAGGGAAGCTACCAATGCCCAGCTAGTGCCCCGAATACCTACTCCAAAAATTAGAATCATAATTATGGCAACTACAACAATAACAATAATAACAATGGTGGAGGTTATGGGAATGGCTCTCAAGATAAACAGTTTGGAAAAAAATGAACAAATAGAATGTGGAACACACATCAGAATAATGGTAGCATACTTGTGGACAATGCCAACTTCTTCAACTCATCAAAAGTCAATTATACCCAAGGTCCTAGCATGCATCAACCAAATTATGAATATAGGGGCGAATCTGACAATCAACAAGCTTAGTATCTTGAGAGTTCCCAAGGCCACTTCAATGCCATGGTTTTTTATTCATATGATCCAAGCTCAAGTGGAACCTCAGTTGATAACATTGTAGAGGAAGATTTTGTCTTCCCATTCAATAAAGAAAGTCAGTCGGAGTATTCTGAGGTCCATGTTTTTTAGAACAATAATAGAAATACCCATAACCTGAGAAGTAGAAGAGAACCTCTAATGGATGGCATTCTCCCAAGGATGGAACACATTTTTTCTAACCCAAAGGCCAATAATAATCCTACACCCCTAAGAGGACCTGGTGCCACTATTGCTCAGATGACACAACACCCACCCACTATGTTAAGAAACCCAGTCTAGGTGAATGAAAAGTACAGTGTAGTAGAGGAATTGAAGAAAGTTAGAATGAATATGTTGATGTATGATATGCTACAAAGTTGTCCCACCCAAAGAGAGGCTCTCCTAAAGTCACTGGATCATTCCAAACCAGCCTCATTCAACAATAATACAAAGAATGTATCTAATGTGAATGTCATGGAGGCAATGCTGACTATGTTCAAGGATAGGGTAGAAGTACCCCCATTCCTACTTAGCCTCAAAATATTTGGAAGGAACTTACACAATTGTTTAATTGATTCAAGAGATTCATGTAATGTGATGCCATTGTCCATATGTAAAAATATGGGAATGAATCCTCAACCAACCAACAGGGTGGTGATCCAGCTCGATAAAATTGAGGTTAGAGTCATTGGAGTCTTGAAAGATACATGCATATAATTGATAGATGACCCTAGAATCCAAGATTACATAGACATACATGTGGTCGAGATCCCAGAAACCTATGGCACACTTCTTAGTAGGGAATAGACTTGATCTTTAGGAGGGTGGTTCTCCACTGACTTTACCCAACTTTGGCTACCATGGAAAGGGTTCAATAACCAGATTAAGATTGATGTTGAGCCCAAGCTAAAATAAATGATAACTAAATACAATTCCCCAAATGAAATTTATTCTCGCAAGCTGATCTAGGAGTGTATCATTTGACAAGGCCTTTACATTCCATCTCAAAGAGGAAGAAGAATCAAATAGTAGCCATGTTTAGGGGTTAGTAAGTACCCAAATTCTAGAAGGGATTCTTTTTGAATTCATAAATGACATGATGAAGAACATGATGCATCTTGGTGAAGATGCCGACCTAAACATAATTATTCTACCAGGGTACTATCATCTTCATCAGATGAATCATTCAGAATTTGCATGCTAAGACTGCTAAGAGTCGGTGGTCCAAGTAATGAACCAGATATCAGACGTATCCAAACTTTCCAAGAATATGAAAACATATTCAAGAGAGGGTGAATCTCCCTTCAGTGAAGAACCTCAGGGTCCCATGGCTAAATGCTTTATACAAGAGGAGTGGAGCTCTTCTAACAATGACTGCCTATCCCCATGTCATGACATTTGGCGTGATGTCAAGGCAAAACAAAAGATGAAGTGGGTTCCACTTTCAAAAAGAGAAATTTTAGATGAGGGAAAGTTTTAATCTCCAAGAATAGAAAGCCTATCATCACCCACGATCCTTGTAGAACCCAAAATCAAGATGCCTCTACCAGAGATAAATCCACAACCCCAAGTTAAAATATCTTTCAACAAGAATCATTCAGTTTGGAAACTTTGGTTTGATGGCTCCAAGTGTAAGTTCAGAGTAGGAGCTAGGATCGAATTAGTTAACCCCCATGGGGGTTCATATTATGCTACCTACTGACTACAATTCTACTACACCAACAATGTTGCTAAGTATGAGGCTCTAGTCTAGGGTCTCCTCCTGGAACACGAGAAGAAAGTGAAAGAAATAGCTATAGAAGGTGACTCACAAATGATAGTCTGGCAGATCAAGAGCCAGTATTCCTGCACCAACAAATGACTGGTCTTATACCATAACTATTTCTAGGGTCTAATCAAAGATTTTGAAGCTTTTAACATTCAAAGCATCCCAAGGAGAAGGAATATTATTGCCAATTCTTTAGCAATATTCGCAAGCTCTTTACAACCGCTAGAAAAGTACAAGTTGAAGAAATTATCCATGGAACTAGTAGTTGTACCAGCTATCATTGACAACATCAAAAAATTCTAGGTATTCCAAGATGATTAGCAGATATTGGAATTTATCATGAATGCTGGGATCTTTGACAAATAGAGCATTGATGAGGAAGAGGATGAAATAGAAGAGTTAGATGACTTAGGGATTTTGAACTTAAATACCAATTCCATTCAGAAAGGCATGGTGGCTCTAGAGAGGATTTTTGACAATGACGAACATGCTCAAGGGAGAGGGAAAACACTAGCAGTGGGCGGAGATGATTTGGAGCTCTACAACTTGGGAATACAACTCGAACCCAGGGAAGTATACATTGGCAAGGTAGGTACACTGGAAGAAAATAAATAGATGGTCAAGCTACTCACTGAATACAAAGACATCATAGCATGGTGCTATGAAGATTTGGAAACCTACAATCCCAATGTTATCATTCACAACATTCCTTTGAACCCTGATGCTAAACCTTTCTGCCAGAGGTAGAGACTTGTGAACCCTGTGATTGAACTAGAGATCCAAAAAATGGTGCAAAAGTTGTTCGACACCAAGATAATTTTTCCCATCCGTCATTCAACTTGGGTCACCAATCTTGTCCCTATAAGGAAGAAAAGTGGAGAGGTTTGACTCTGTGTAGAATTTAGAAATCTAAGCAAGTCCTCTCAAAAGGACAATTATCCATTGCCATCTCTTGATGAAGTATTGCAGGTGGTCAACAATTCTCAAATGATGTCTTTTATGGATGGATACTCAAGGTACAACCAAGTCATGGTAAAGGAAGAAGATTGCCTAAAGATAGCCTTCACCACAAAATCGAGAATATTTGCTTATCGTCATATGCCATTTGGATTGATCAACGTGGGAGCCACTTTCCAACTAACTATGGATGAGGTATTTAAGGGTTTGGTTAACAAATGCATTCTTATCTATATGGACAATCTCAAAAAAAATTATGGGAACCAAGTAGACCACATTGAAGATTTATGAAAAGTCTTGAAAAGGTGTCGACATTACGGAATTTCATTAAATCCTAAGTGTGTCTTTGGGGTGACTCAAGGAAAACTTCTTGAACACATCATATCCAAGACATGCATCTCAATTGATCATGAAAGGGTCGAAGATATCCTTAAATTGGTTCCTCTAAATAGTAGGAAGGAGTTGAAGTCCTTTGGGAAAATCAATTTCGTTAGGAAATTCATCAATGGGTTTGCATAGATAGTGTGTCTATTTAATGATATGTTGAAGAAAGATGTTAAAATCAAATTGAGCTCTCAGGCTAAAGAAGCCTTTAAAGAAATCAAGATGTCCATTGCCAATGCCCTAGTTCTAGTCAACCCTAATTATCTTTTACCAACCAAAGTTTATTCCTTTTCTTTAGAAACATTCATGTGTAGGAATCTTCACACAGAAGAAAGAAGGAGAAGATGAATGACTGATAGCTTTTCTAAGCTGTCGACTGAAGAATGTAGAACTCAAATATCCTAATTTGGACAAACAATCTTTTGCCTTGGTCAAGGCTATCAAGAAATTCAGACACTATATACTTGGGAGTAAATTCAATGCCATTGTTCCAAATCTAGCGATCAAATCCTTTCTGATGCAAAATGAACTCAGAGAATGAAGAGGGAAGTGGATGGCCATATTATAGGAATTTGACATTGAGATCCAACCAATGAAGTTGGTCAGAGGGTAGGGTCTTACCAAGATGATGGCAGATATAGAACATGGTTTGGTGTGCCAGGTGTACACCAATGAGGGAATAGTCACTGACATATGGTATTAGATGTGGTCTATTATTTATTGAAAAATTGTTGCCCAAATAGATTGAATGGCTCCCAACGTAGAGCACTAAAGGATAAGAGCAGTTCATATATGTTGAAAAATGTGAAACTCTACAAATGAAATTATGATGGACTATATCTATGATGTTTAGATCAAATGGAAGTTGAATAGGTCCTCACAGAGTTTCATGATAAATATGGTACTAGGCATAGATAAATAGAAGCTACATCTCACCAGATACTGAGATCTAGCTATTACATTCCAACTTTGTTCAAAGACACCCATGAATAGGTATGCTCTTGTCATGTTTTCCAAACCAAGGCCACATGTGAGAGACACCAGACAATGCCCCTATAGCCTATTTATGAGGTACATCATTTCACTTAGTGGGGACTAGACTTTGTGGGAACAATCAATCCACCATTTTCTATAGGACATTGATACATCTTGACTACAATTGATTACTATACACATTGGATAGAAGTGAAAGTTCTAAAAAATTGTACCACTAAGGTGATCACCAAGTTCCTAGAGGAGTTCATCATTAAAAGGTTTGGCATGCCATTCTTCCTGGTATGTGATAATGCTCCTTATTTCTCATCGGCAAATCTTATTCAATGGGCCTTTGAGAACCAAGTAATTCTAAAATTCTCATCCAATTACTACTCACAAGGGAATGAAGTTGCTGAGTCAACCAACAAGAACCTAACAATAGTAATCAAGCATCTTTTGGATAACAATCCCAGAGACTGGCACACTCAATTGAAATATGATTTATGGATAGATCATGTGACAATCAAGAATTCCTTAGGGACCTCCCCTACCAGTTAGTTTATGGTCTGTAGACTGTCTTTCGAATGAACCTAAAGTTACCAATTCTAAGATTCATGGATCAATATGTCGAGGGTGAGGATCGGGTGCAGATTCATCTCATGAATTTTTTGAACCTTGAAGAGAAACAAACTATGGCCTTGGAACATGTAGCCAAACACCAAGCTATTTTCAAGTGATGGTTTGACAAAAGAGCAACCATAAAAGCTTTCTAAATTTATGATCTAGTCTTAATGTGGGACAAAGAAAAAGAAAACCAGGCAACCACACCAAGTTTCAACATTTGTGGATAGGTCCATTCGAGATCACAGAGATCTTGGGAGAGAATACCTTTTGGATTAGTTCTCTTGATAGAGAATTGGTCCCATTTCCAGTCAATGGCTAGTTTTTGAAGCATTATTTTGGGTCTTGACTGACCCCTTGTACATTATTGTATATTCTTTCACATTATTTTCTTTTCTTTATTTCCTATCGGTTTTGTCATCTGTGTCTTTTCTTTGGGTCTTTGTTTGTAGAAGGTAAGTGCTTTTAGTTTTAGTGGTCCATTCTAGGTAGTCCATGCAATAGATAAAAGCCTCCCATTGTCAAAACCTTTGAGGTAGTTCCATTTTGCAGTGATCCAGAGACAATGATCTGAGGTAAGGCATTTTATTTTCAGACTTCTCAAGGGAGTTTATCAAAATCAACCATCCTCAATACTAACACACATTTAAAGGGGATCCCAAGCCATGAGCTTCTCAAGGTAGGATTCCAATTAGCATTAGGGAATTCCCATGGTCACGAGGGAAGCCTAAAAGTCATAACCCTTTCCTAGCTAAAATACAAACTAAAAGAAATAGAGAAAGGAAATAAAAGGAGGAATGCATAAAGATGAGATAAATAGAGGAATGCTCAAGGCTAGGGTAGCATAGTCTAAGTGCTTCCTTGGTTTCAAAAAAAAAAAAAAAGAGAAAGAAAAGAATAGAGAAAATGAATGATGTCTGATGAAGTCATAAGGAGTGTCAAAGTAATCGATGTTTAACAAAGAAAAGATTACTAATAACAAGATGCTCTCAAAAGAATTAGTTTAAAGCTGAAGAAAAATGAGTCTAAGAGCCCTCCTATGAATTCTAAAACTTCTATCAAAGCTCATCTATAGTTGGGAAAGGGTGATTTTAGCAACCTCTATCAAGGCTATAAATACCTTCCTGGCAATAGATCAATGTTAAATTGACTTATGGCTAACTTTGGATTAGTGGGCAGTGATCTGGCAATGATGGGATGACCATTAGCAAGAGCTTATGGTAAAGGGTTTCCAGGGGAAGTTTGAATACACATGCTCACACACTAGATGCAGACATTATGGTTTTTTCCATCTTGATGATGATAAGAGATATGTTTGATTTGAAGATTTTTTTTTTGTACTTGGCTCACTATAGGGCAGGATTGTCTCCTAGTAGACTGGCTTTGGAAAGCCTAGGTTGTTTCCCTTTCTTTTTCAGGTCTATTTTTTGTGGTCCCACAACCATACTCCCCTTTCTAGCCTTTTGGCCTCAAGGGACCCCCTTCTATTTTCTGCTTGTTTTGCTTCTCATCCTTGGTTTTTTGTCTTTGGTTGCTTGTTTTCAATTTTTGGCCTTGTCGCACTTTCACACTTTCAAATGTCTAAAAGTGCGAAAAGGTCAGAGGAGCGAAGGGTTAGAGCACCACTCATTTTTAGACTTCTTGACCCTGGCACCTTTTTCAGACTTGTTGGAGGTTTGAATTTTTGGAGGTCCGATCCCTGCACAGGAGTCAACATTTTAGAGTTTTCAACCTTTTTGGCAGTCCAACACCCCCGAAAGCCCAAAAGGTCGATCACCCGTAGTGATGATGTCAGCCACTAGGGTGACCTATATAAGGAATAAAGGGTTTTTTAACCCTAACTTTTTTGCTCTTGCTCTCTCTTCGAAGCTCTTTGCACTGCTTGTTCATCGTCTCTAATTTTTGGCCTTCTTTTTTTGTCATCATCCTCTAGCCTCCTATTTTCAAGGTTATCTTTTTCCTCCTCTCCTTTCCTTTTGTTTCCTTTTGCATTTTTTTGGGTCTTAGGTTAGGGTTGCTCATGTTTCAAGCTTTTCAACCTATTGTAGCCTAGGGTTTGTCTTGTTGGGCATTTCAGCCCCTTCCCTTTGGTTTGGGATTTTTGTGTCGGCCTTAAGGATCACCAAGGTAGTCACCTTGCATCCCCTTGGTGAGTTTGTGATCAAACTCATTGTCATACTCATTTTTTAGTCTAACTATGAAACCCTAGTTTTAAACCTTTGGGGTCCAAAAGGTTTGGCATTGGCACAGAGATGTTTTTTTGCCAAGTGCTAGGTGTCTTTCATCATTTTGATGTTATCGCACACTGAAACATCCCTTTCCTCCAAAATGCCAAAAGTGGACCACATTGCCTGAAGTGCTAAGTGTGGCTTTGAAATTTTTCAACCTTTTTAGCCTTTCACGTGATGAAGTTCCCTCTCTCTCTAGATCATTGAAACCCTTCAAACACATGCTACCAAGGAACCTCTTTGGCCTTTTCGGTCTTGTCGGCTTTTGATAGGTTTCTCACCACTGACTCACCAAAAGAGCTAAAAGAGGGTATTTTTCAAAGCAGATTTAACAAGCCTCTTTTAGCCTATTCAACCTTGTCAGTATTTCGGAGGTATCATACCCTAAAAGTCCAAAAGGCCAAAAATCCCTTTTGTGCCCCCTTTTGAGCTTAATTTTGTTAATGATGTTGGTTTTTCTAAAGTTTTTCCCCATTGTGTTACTGATCCATGGCTTTTTCTCTTTGTAAATATGGCCGAGAAAGTAGTAGCATCACCAGCAATGAAGTTTCAATTTAAGGGATACCATCCACCTTCCAAAGTGACCAATTTGCATGTGGGAATAATAGATACTGACACCAAGAATGTGAGCTAGAATGACTACTTGACCAAATGTGCTCAACCGGTGGGGCTCTTGAAGGACTACACTTCATTAGTACACTATTCTCTAGTGAACATTGTTGCTCACCCAGTCTCCATCTTATCGACAGACTTAATCAACACATTGGCTAGCCACTATGTGCCCAATGAGCATAGGGTAGTTTTGGACCTCAAGCCAAAGAACATCAAAGATGTCTTCTATTTTCCCAAAGGGGTGGATAAATTCTTTAACTTCCATATCAACAAAGGAATGAAGTTTTACAAAAAAGATGTGCAAAGGGCCCATAACATCGTGAACAATGAGTATTTGATGCAGTCCTTTCCCAAGGGTAAACTGGATAGGATTGATATGAGAAGGGGATATATGAAAGAAGACATCCAAGTAGCAATAACAATGATCAGTAGAATGTACAGGCTATCAAAGTCTTCCTAATTGGAGCCATGGATGATCTTTCTGATCCAGAAGATAAAGGAGAGGCAAGCCAGGTTTGATTGGGCTGCCATCCTAAGTTATAATCTTGATGAACAACTGGTTCAAGTGAAGATAGACCCCCATTTCTACATGACATCTTATGTCATGTATCTACTAGCTGCAAAGGCAATCTATCCAGGGTTGACCAAAGTTTGGGGCAATGGGAGAACAAAACACATGGCCATTCACATTGTACCCTCAACTAGTGAGGAAAGACTTCTATACACATAACATCCTAGACTTCAGAATTGTCAATGATGCTTTCTTTTTTTCCATCATACACTCCATTGAGGGAGACTATGCAAAGAGGTTGTCTGCTAAAACAGCAACAAAAGTAAAGGCCCTGAAGGCATTCTTTATTTAGTTCTAAACTTTCACTTACATTCACATGGCAAGAAGCACGTTGGCACCAAAGAAGTTACCAAGATACCCTTCTAACAAGGTAGTTCTCCTAGAAATAGCAAGGCAATTATCTTATGCCCATGAACACATTAAGCATAAGAAGAAGGATTGCTAGAATTTTCCCATTTCTATCGGGCCCTACTACGTGCCAGACATGAAGTTCTACAAGTCTCTACCCTAGGAATGGGATGATTTCCTGCTAAAAACCTACAATTTAGTGAGGCCTCTTTTTTATCCCATTGGTACATTCAACCACATAATGGGGAGGCATTATATCCATGAGCCACATATAGAAGATCACTGAGCTAACTATGTAGGTGGCTATGAAGTAAGAGTCTATGACTATTGTTGGATGAGTCTGGAGCTGGAGCAGGGTGCTCTTTCATTAAGGATTCTGCAGAAGGTGGTGGATGCTAACTCTAATAACATTTTGGATTCTATATACAATACAGACAAGGTGTACATAAGGGCTATCCTTAATGTGGAGATAAATCAAGATAAAAATGATAGTATGGAATTTTGAGCCCAACATGTGGTCAAACTAACCAAATCATGCATTGCCCATCCTTTCCCAATGAGGCTAGTCCCACTAAACCAACTCCCAGAACATCCCTCTAGAGAAAAGAAGAAGGGAGACAAGATATTGAAGCCAGAGTTTAAATAGGTTGCTCCTCTAAAGAAAGAAACTGTATATCAGCATGAGCATCCCACTACATATGGTTTAGCTATGCACTCTAAGAAGGTAAAGACCAAGATGATTGGAAGTATTTCTCCATTAGATGCACCTTCATCCAGTGACCATGATTCTCCAAGCTCGACAAAGAAAAAAATTCAAGATCATAACACCCAAGCTGGTTGGAGTCACCAAGGGAAATATCTACAAGAGAAAGAAAGGCTCAACACCCACACAAATGGATACCTTGATGGAGGAGGATGAAGATGAATTGGATGAAGTACCTCTTAGTAAGAGAACTTGGTCTACGAGATTTATGAAAAGAAGAAGAGTAATGGACAATGATCCTAAGGATATTGGAGGGGCTACTCAGGAATAGCCTGTAAACCTAGATTCCCTTGGTGATGATGAATTTGACATCATATATTTTGCAGGACTACATAGTTTTAAGGATTTTGAGCAACACGTTCCCACTTAATTTATGAACCTTTTTAGTGGTATGGGAGAGGTTGTATAAAAAAATCCTCAAGAACAAGTTGATATTGAAATGGCCGAGGTTCCAAAGGAGACTGTAAAGCCAGATAAGGACTCTTCTATTGGGGTCACCTCTGAGGAAGATGTAGCTACATAGGCTCCATTAGTTTCATCTATTCCATGTCTACCTCCACCTTGGTATCCAACTCTACCTTCATTTCCACATCAAACACCTCCTACCACTCCACTTTCCTCTCTAGTACAAACCACTCTGCTACCCCGACAACCTTCATCATCCCATGTTCCCCTTCCAAATCCACCTCCACTAGTTCATTCAACCACCCCCCTCACGTCTCCTATGCCTCCCCCACTTAATATTCCTCCATAGGTTTACATGCCTTCACCATAGGTCCACAGTGAATCAGTGCCTCAAAGCTCTCAGGAGCTAAAGAAAGAAGCAAAGGTTACTAGTGAGGAGAAGATAGAAAAAGCTCATATAGGATCTAAGGAGCCAAAGGACAAAGGGGAATCATAGGCTAAAGAAGAGCCACACACTGAGGAGGAGAAACAACAAACATAGGACAAAGAGGAACAAACATCTAATGAGCAGCAGACAATTGATGAAGAAGAACAGACACAAGAGGAAGGTGAGAAAAATATAGGAGATGAACAGGAAATAGGAGAAAAAGAAGGGAGTCAAGAGGAAATAGAAATAGAGCCCCTGGCAACTTCTTCTACATGAGCTACTCCTTATGTCCCATTAAATACTTTCTCCAAGCCCACTTGGTTCATAGAAGAGGTACAACCAAGGGTCAGAGTGTACATAGATGACGAGGTTGATATGAATGCGCTAGGGAAAGCCTTCCACCAAAAATCATCTATTACCCAAACAAGAACAATGTCTTATGTGACACAAGACCAAGAAGGTAGGTGGAAGGCATTGGTGGTTGTTCCCACAATGGATGTTAGTAAAAGTGAAATCACTCCAGATGACTGTGTTGGAGGAGGTGGACTTGGGGGGGCCCACCAAGGAAGGTAGAAAAACCTTGGCTACTTTAGGATTGAAGCATGCTCTCAGCTTCATGGATAAAGATGAAGAAAGAATAAAGGTTCTGGTAGAACAAAATGAAGCCATGAAGAGGTTCATTTTGAAGACAGCTGGTTCCATTGACCCTGATAACCCTGAGGCCTCATTACAGGCGATTTTGGAGAAGAAAGGGGAGATAGATATAGATGTCCCACATTATTTTGTACGGCATGTGCTGATTGGAAGTTGGATTTTGAACAATTCACCAATCTTTCCCTTAGAATGATTTTGAGACCTCTTCGAAGCATTTTGGTAGGGATAGCTTCCTTAATGGAGACCATGAGAGAGGAAAACAATGTGGAGGAAACAATTGTGAACTGGCAAAAGGTGCTAACTAAATTGATAGTAATAAGGAAGGAGCACTTCCATGTTTTGGTAAAGATATATGAAGGTTCATAGATGGATAGTTTTGAGAAATGTATCCAAGAGATAGCAGTGACATTAATCATATTTGAAAAGGTCCTCAAAAGATTGAATAAGAGGAGAGACTATAGTATGCTCTTTGCAGAAGAGTTGCAAAAATTCTTTGAGGGTCTAGATCTAGATTTGTTGGATGAAGAAGATGAGAAAACTATGTATTCGGTGAATGATATCATCAACCAATACTTAGGGATATTTTTGGGTGTAAAGACTAAAGAAGACCTCCAAAAAATGTTTTATGAGAAGGAAGAAATTCAAAAAATGCTATCTCGCGAAGAAGAAATAAAGGGTTTTGCAAAAGAGTTGGTTGACTTCTGAGATAGACAAAAAGAAGTGGTTGAAGGGATTAAGATGTCAAACTTTGATCAAGTGCTAGAGATAGTGGATAGATTCTAGAAAGCACATCTAGAAGTTCCTCCCCGCTAATGGGCATTCAATCCCAGTCTAGCCAAATTTTGTGTACAAAAAATCTAGTTTTGACACTTAGCCATATTTGTAGAGCCCGATTTTTGGTGTTTCGGGCATATATATTTTTCAACCTCTGACAAGTCTGAAAGTCCAAAATTTTGGAGATGGAGGACTTAGTACTTAGTCAATTTTGGTTCTTGAGTTTTTCAGACCAACTGTCAGGTTTTGGGCATTTTTTGGCATGTCCAAAAGTTATCTCCAATTATCTCAGAGATCATTTTCCAGTCATCTAGGCTTCCTTGTTGGGATCATTTGTGCATGATTTTGGGATCTCTTCTAGTTGGGTCCATGTGGAAAAGAAAGAGCCAAGGATCAAGGACAAAAACATGAAGATTATCAAGTGCATGCACAAGTTCCACCTCCATTTTGAGTTATCTAATGTGTAATTTATTCAAAGCTTTGTAATGCACAAGGTTTAATTCTATGCTAGGATAGTTTAACTAAGCTTTAGGAGTAGTTTCTTTAATGTAAGCTTTAGTTTAGATTTACTTTCAAGTTTTAGTTGAAGCTAAACCCTAGCTCCAAAAATAAAAGCCCAACTCTATAAATTGTAATCAAATGATGTAATGAGGGTTGACTTGATGATTAATACAATAGATACAATTGGTGCTTCATTCATTGTGTGATTTATTTTCTATCTATGCAAAATTAATGAATGTGTGAATTGTTCATTCCTTATTTCAAAGAGCCAATTGGTTGTTTAAATATTTTAAGTTTGCATTCTTTTAGTTTAGTGTTTGCTAGTATTGCATTGCTGTGTTGTGATGAATTTCTGAGAAGATTATTCTTTGGTGCTTAAAGATTAGCCTATCTCACATGTGCACACATCTGGAGTGGCTTCATGATTTGATGAGTTTTGGCTTATCATACATCTACATTTGTTTGATTCCATTGATGATTGCATCCATTTAGCTGGAGATTGTGACATGATCTAATCTCTGTTTGTGGGTTTCTTCATTTTCTTGGTTATTTAATTCACATGGTGGTGTGATGCTAGCATATGTCCATTAGGTTTCCGTTTAGAAATTTCATTCAAATCTCTCGTTACCCTACCTCTTCTAACCCTCCTAGTAAGTTATTTTTTAGTAGGTTAATTAAATCAACATTTCTTTTATTCTTAAAATCAGAAAATCGTATAAAAAAAGAGAGAAATTTTAGTTTCCTAAAGTTTGTTTTACAGTTTCCCTTGAGAGAAAAACTAGTGAACACCTCCTTGTTAACAAATTCACATTTGTCTTCCATTGAGCTATCCAAGCAGTTTAGATGCAGCCATAAGGAACCTTGAGATTGATTTCATTAGTCTTCCAAGAGGGGAAATTTCTCACACAAATTCCTAGCCATTGTCTTCGTGTAAAAATGATGCTCAATAGAAGTGGTGCTAGAAGGAGGGCCCTCAAAAGAGACACCATGAAATATTGGATCATTCTCTCCTGAGAGATTTTGATGAGTCCTTAGATCTTCACCCAACAAAGGGGAGTTCCTTGAACTTATAGAGTTTCATAGACCTCATAGCAACAAAACAAAGCACGGAGAGGGTACTTCTAATCATTTGAATCTTCCTCCATTTCCAACCATTGTTGCCCCACCTACTACTCCACCACTAGCTCCAATGGAATTTTTCACAAATGCTCAATGTTCACCATTAAGCTTACAAGGACAACTCCATCACCTTCCCAAAAATCTAAAGAATTCTATCCATGTTTTATCTATGGAGAATCCAAGATAGGGGAAGAACACATTTGTACATTCAAGGAATTATGCAATCAGAAAGAGATTTCCCATCAAGACATCGTGATGCCTCTTCCCCTACACCCTGGGGGAATTTGTATATAATTGGTATCTAAATATTCCATGAGGATCCATTTCTACCTATGGGGAATTTGAAACAAAGTTCCTTAATCAATTCAAGTTATATGCAGATCTAGAAACTCTTCATCACCAATTCATCTCAGTGAGAAAGGACCTCAAGGAATCAATCACTATGTTCAATCATTGTTTGCACATGATGTACCAAAAGCTTGAGGCTCCATATACCATGCTAGTTGGTGTGGCCATACAAGTATACTTGTGTGCCTTAGACCCCTTAACGTCTATATTTTTGAAGAGGCTACCTTTGGGAGATATTGACACTTTGGAGAAAGTGTACAGTGAAGCTATCTTGTTTACCCAACAAATGGACCTGAAAGTGGGTGGAAATTATGGTATTCCACCAACATCAAAGAATGCTATTGTGACTAGTCCATTCATAGTGAATAATCAACTTCTAGTACAACAAGCCCCAAGGATCAATCTAGTACCGACTCTGTATGTTGCTTCCCCACCACTGGCCATCACATACCTAGGGTACGATATACATAGGGCTGCCTTGTGTGAACAAAAGTCTCATGTCCCAAATGAGACAGATTAGGCTCTATTGAATGAGTGGGATGCCATGAAGAAGACATTATCTTAGTTAACCAAAGAAATTACCTGGATGAAGCTTAACCCATCTCTGAGTCAGGGAACCTACCAATGCCCAGCTGCTGCCCTGAATACCTACTCCCAAAATTAGAATCATAATTATGACAACTACAACAACAAAAATAATAACAATGGTGGAGGTTATGGGAATGGCTCTCAAGATAAAAAATTTGGAAAAAAAAAGATGAATAGAATGTGGAACACACATTTGAATAATGGTAGCATACCCACGGGCAATACCAACTTCTTCATCTTGTTAGAAGTCAAATATACCTAAGGTCCTAGCATGCTTCAACTAGATTATGAATATAGGGGTGAATCTGACAATCAACAAGCTCAAGATCATGAGAGTTCCTAGGGCCTCTTTAGTGCCATGGTTTTTGATTCATATTATCCAAGCTCAGGTGGAACCTCAGTCAATAATGTTGCAGAGGAAGAATTTGTCTTCCCATTCAATCAAGAAAGTTAGTTGGAGTATTCTGAGGTCCATGTTTTCTAGATCAATAACAGAAGTACCCATAACTTGAGAAGTAGAAGAGAAGCTCTAACGGATGGTGTTCCCCTAGGGATACAACCCACTCCACCTGATCCAAAGGCTAGAACTAATCCTACACCTACAAGAGGACCTAGTGCCACTATTGCTCAGATGACACAACACACATCCACTATATTAAGAAACCTAGTCTGGGCCAACGTAAAGTACAACATAGTAGAGGAACTAAAGAAAGTTAGAATGAATATGTTGATGTATGGTATGCTACAAATTTGTCTCACCCAAAGAGAGGCTCTACTAAATTCCCTGGATCATTCCAAACTAGCCTCATTTAGCAATAATACCAAGAATGTATCTAATGTGAATGTCACAGAGGCAATGCCAACTACGTTCAAGGATAGGGTAGAAGTAACCACATTCCTACTTTGCCTCAAAATATTTGGAAGGAACTTACACAATTGTTTAATCAATTTAGGAGCTTCATGTAATGTGATGTCATTGTCCATATGTCAAAAGCTAGGAATGAATCCTCAACCAACCAACAAGATGGTGATCTAGCTCGACAAAACCATGGTTAGAGTCATTGGAATCTTGAAAGATACATGCATACAATTGATAGGTGACCCCAGAATCCAAGATTGCATTGGCATACATGTGGTCAAAATCTTGGAAACCTATGGCATGCTTCTCAATAGGGAATGGACCCAATCTTTGAGAGGGTGGTTCTCCACTGACTTTACCCAACTTTGGTTGTCATGGAAAGGGCTCAATAACCAAATTAAGATTGATGCTAAGCCCAAGTTATAATAAATGATAACTCAGTACAACACCCTAAATGAAATCCTATTCTCACAATCTGATCTGGGACTGTATCATTTTGACAAGTCATCTACATTCCATCTCAAAGAGGAAGAAGAATTGAATAGTAGCCATGTTAGAGGGTTAGTAAGTACCTAGATTCCCAAAGGGACTCTCACTAAATTCATAAATGGCATGACAAAGAACATGATGCATCTTGGCCAAGATGCTAACTCAAACATACTTATGCTACCAGGGTATTGTCATCTTCATCAGACAAATCATTCAGAGTTCACATGCCAAGACTACCAAGAAGTGATGTTCCAAGTAATGAACTAGATATTAGATGTATCCAAACTTTCCAAGAATATGACAAGATATTCGAGAGAGGTGAATCTCCCTTTAGTGAAGAACCTCAGGGTCCTAGGGTTGAATGCTTTATACAAGAGGAGTGGAGCTCTTCTAGAAATGACTTCCTATCCCCATGTCATGACATTTGGCGTGATGTCAAGGAAAAAAAAAAGATGAAGTGGGTTCCACTTTCAAAAAGAGAAATTTCAGATGAGGGAAAGTTGGAAACTCCAAGTACAGAAAGCTTATCATCACCCACAGTCCTCGTGGAACCCTAAATCAAGATGCCTCTACTAGAGATAAATCTAGAACCCCAAGTTAAAACATCTTTCAACAAGAATCATTTAGTTTAGAAACTTCAATTCGATGGCTCCAAGTGTAAGTTGGGAGCAGGAGTTGGGATCGAATTAGTTAACCCCCATGGGGGTTCATATTATTCTACATACTAACTGCAATTCTTCTACACCAACAATGTTGCCGAGTATGAGGCTCTAGTCTGGGGTCTCCTCGTGGCACATGAGAAGAAAGTTAAAGCAATAGCCGTAGAAGGTGACTCATAATTGATAGTCCGATAGATCAAGAGCCAATATTCTTGCACTGAAAAATGACTGGTCTCATACCACAACCACATCTAGAATCTAATCAAATATTTTGAATATTTTAACATTCAGAGTGTCCCAAGGAGAAGGAATATTGTTGTTGACACTTTAGTAGTATCCGCAAGCTCTTTACGATTGCTAGAGAAGCCCAAGTTGAAGAAATTCTCTATGAAATTATAGAAAAATAAAACAATGTTATCTTCCTCTACCCTTGATGAATAACACCATTTTCAAATTGAAATGCCTATTCTCCAAAAATATCCCTCCTCCAAATATTCATATCCAACCATATGGTTGGAGGAGTTTCTTTATGGGAAGTAACTTCTCCAACTACTATAGTTGGTTAAAAATATTAAACAACTCTTGCAAGTCTAAATAAATGTTTCATTATTTTAATTAACTTATTTTACTTTACCAAACCTATAAATATAATTAATATAATTAATATTACCAAGTAACTCACATAGCCCAAATGAAAACTAACTAGCCTAACTCCTAGGGGGTCTCGGGTTCAAAATCCCTAGGTAAGCTAGTTTTACCCTAAAAAGAGATCATTACTTATAATCATTTTAGTTTTATTTTATAATACATTATTTACTCTATTATTATAAAATACATTCACACATATAAAACTCACACATAACTATATAAATATATTTATATACATGTAAGTATATATGTGTGCAGCCATATATACATACACATATATAATAAATTAAACCACATACATCCAAATATTTATTTAAAATATGAAAAACATAATACTTTAACATACATAAATAATAAAGAAAACACACTCTAAAACATAAACCTCCAGAATCAAGAAATTCATAAATACTAATCAAACCCACCAAGCTATGGTGACTTACTAAATAAGGAGCTAAGCCAATATGGAATCCTTGAGAGTATCTTGGAAATATCTCCACACAACAACATCCGAGGATTTGAAAGCATGCTCTGACCTGTGTAGCCAAGTGGAGTTGATGCCTGGTACCTTCATCCTACATCATCAAGCTGAGATAGCATATATACCAACATATATACAAGATAGTGATAGACAAGGAGGGAGAGTGTGACATCATGTGGATCTCCCATAGGAATGACTATGACTACCTCTCCTCATCCCACTAGCACATTGGAAAGTTTCAACACCAAAGCATAAATGGATTAGTAAGGTTAGCTTTAGAATAATCATGACTCCATATTGTAAAACAAGAATGAATCATCTTCATAATATAATAATGTAAATATATATAAGAAGAATCTCCTATTGATAATGTAAATCAATTACTAACTTTCATAAACTAGTTTTATTAATCAAACATATTCTCAAAAGGTCTCATCATCAAATATGAATAACCAAACATAAAGTCTATCATACTAAATGCAATAATCTTGTCAGGGTACTAGGATGAGTGTTCCATCCTTTTCCCCTAGAATAAGGCTCGACCCTATGAGCCTACAAATAAATATGGATATTGAGCTCTAAGTATGCCAATATCCTCTTATGCAGTTGAGGTATCATCACCTAAGTCTATAATGGAGGAAACATATAGTCCACAATGCTAAAATATCACAATCATGTCTAGTTTCAAGTATAAAAAGTAGCATCATTAGAGTGGGTAGCACAATTAACCCTTAAGTGATTATAACCAATTAGCCTAAGATAATCATAAACATTGATAATGAGCATCTCACAAAGAAACATATAGATCTATCAGGTGATCCCTTCACATCAAGGTCCTAAAATATCATCGACACATAAGAAGATATAAAGGGACATACCTATACAATATTTATCATTTACCAGATTAGAATGTGAATTTATAGTGGTTGGAAGAGAGTTGGATTAAGAAAACTCCTGAAGAAGGATCATTCTCTTATAAAAATAACCATACAATCACATATAACACTTCCTAACTTCTAGTGAGCATATCCAAGACATGTTAGGGTTGGTGAGGAATTACACACATACTCCTTGTCATCAACAATATGAATGGGATCACTAGTTGGTGTAGGATTCAAAGTATCAAATAACCCTTTATCACTATTCATATGTTTACTAGAACTAGAATCAATCATCTAAACATCATGTGATGATGGATTAGTTTGGGATATAGGCACCAGATTTGGGGTTATATGATGAGCATGAGTCTCCTCATTAGGAGACCCATCAAATGTATCATCTTGTTGTGTAGAAACAATTATGTTTTGACAACATCTATGATAGCATCCATGATGTTTGTGAGAATGACTACAACTTGAAGAGCTCTCTTTACTTAAGGAACTTTGTGTAAGGCCATTGTACCAGCACAGGTCTATATCATGAGTATGAGTATTACAAATGTGGCATCATCAAGGAGAAGACTTATGTTGTGAAACTTGTCACAGAGATGAATGTGGTGGCAATTGAGGCAGCAGCCCCTTATGAGCTTTGTGGCCACATTTTCAGTGAGAGACAAGAGATGTTTCTTCAAAGTCATCATTTAAAGATTGAAGGGATTTTTCCTATTGAAGTAAGTTTATCAATTCTTCAAATGATACTTGTTTTGTGATGTTCAATGTAGTAAAAAATGTCTTGAACTTAGGAGGAAGATAATGCAAAGTAATAGGAATGAGAAGCTTATCTTTTACTGTCTCTCCAAGATAAAAGAGTTATGCACAAAGAATAGATACATGACACAAGAAATATACAATTTTATCACCACTTTGCACATGAAGAGTATGCAATTTAGATTGTAAATAAAGTACCTTGGCTTGATTCTTCACCTCAAAGATTGTGGAAAGAGCCTCCCAAACTACTTTAAATGTGTTAGCATCTTGATATACTGAGAGTGATAAGAATTAATGCTTTTGAATCAATTTTGTCAAATTTATTCTACTCATTAGTATCGATCAGACATTTATTTACACTAGTAGCAATGTCCAACAAATTCTCAAACTAGAGAATGGTCTGCATCTTGGTTTTCCATGCAGCATAGTTACTTCCTTTAAGAATTTCTATATCTGACAAGAGAATTTCAGTGCAAACATGATTTAAAAAATACATAGAAAATAAAATTTTTATTAATATTCTCAATTGGGGGACATACAATTTATGAAAATTGAGATAGTCCTTTAAGGACAAAGAGAATGGAGATGGGAATGGTAAGCACATGCAGTGAGAGAGGGACACTTTTCTGTGTATTCTACCTCATCTTCGTCATCTCCATCATAACCAGCCTTGAGTTGAATGTGAATATTTTTGGCTTGACAACATACATCAAATAGAAATCGGTGGAGGAGCCCTTTCCGAATCAATTCATCAAACTCTAGATTTCCAATGTTTTTTAAGAACATCAATAAAGGAAAAATAAAAACCTATATTATCACTTGAAGCATGTTGTGTTCCATGATTACTTGTGACACTATAAGCATCATCAAAAGCTACTGGCATTCAAAAAGAAGATAGATAATACAGAATGGGAGCACAATCACTAATTTAAAAAGAGAAATGCATACAACAAGAAGAATGGGAGCACAAAAACTAATAACATAGAATGAGAGCACGATCAAACAGGTTGACACTATGGAACAACTATTGCTACTTGTATCACTGTAGTTTTTTATTGACTAACTACTACAATCTTGGAATCATTCTGTGAAGATAAAAAGAATATGTTGTTGCGCACTACATCTACTAGTGCCTAGTTCCATGGTCACCAGTGCCAATGCCTAGTTCCTCGCTCACTAGTGCCCAGTTCCAATACCTTGTTACTAGACTAGAGTACTCTATTCCAGTGCCTTAACTACAATTTTACCCAGTGAATGCTCTGATACCAAATGAAGGCTTCAAAAAACTTGCATTATATTATAGTGAGATGAGCATACAAAGGTTTTGAATAAATAACAATAGGAATATGTTATGTTGGTTGCATAACTGATTAACTAGCTAGAGAAAAACCTAACTACTAAATGTTGACTAATATATTATTCTAACAAAGAACACATTGAAGAACAAAGAATTGAACTTATACTTTCTAGATACATAAGGACAAATCATCCAAAAAATCATATCATTGGAGATAAAAGAGTAGGAATGATGACACAAAGTAAGTTGAGAAATAAGACATGCTTATTTTGTGAATTTGAACCTAAAACTATTATAGATGCATTGGAAAATGGTGAATGGATCAAGGCAATGAATGAAGAGATTGAGAAGATACAAAAAAATTAGAGATGGACATTGGTACCAAGAGTGAAAGACAAGAATGTGATTCAAACCAAATGGATGTTCAGAAACAAATTGAATGAGAATGGAGATGTCACAAGGAATAAATAAAGACTAGTATGCAAAGGTTATGCACAAGAAGAAGGAATTGACTATGGAGAGACTTTTGCACCAGTTTCTAGACTTGAAGGAGTAAGGACATAGCTTGCATCTACTTCTTACAAAGGATTTAAAGTTTATTAGATGGATGTTAAATCTGTATTTTTGAATGGGATACTTGAGGAAAAGGTCTACATTGAACAACCTGAAGTTTTTGATGACCCTAATCAGAGTAATATGATATGTAAGTTAGACAAAGAATTATATGGATTGAAAAAAGCACTGAGAGCATGGTGTGAAAGACTACATTCCTATCTTATCAGTATTAGATTTGTTAGAACAAGTGACAAGAGAAATTTATATTTTAAAAGTGAAATTGATGGCAATATTCTTATTGCTAGAATTTTTTTTATGATATCATATTTGGAGGACATGATAAAATATGAAAATAATTTTCTAATGAAATGAGGAAAAAAATTGAAATGTCAATGTTCAGAGAGATTAATTTTTTTCTTGGCTTGAAAATATTAGAATATAATGCAAGCATATACATCACACAATAAAATTATATCAAAGAATTATTGAAGATATTCAATATGGAGCACTCAAAACTAGTCGGTACACCTATGGTCACTAGTGCTGGAAGCTGTAATTGAAGAAATTGTTGTATTTTCATTGATGTCAAACCTTAACTGGTAAGACTATTTCTATCTAAGAAAGTACTATATCTATCAGTTGATGAGAAGGATTAGGGCAAGGTTGGTAGCAATATCACCTAGGGAAAAGGTTGAGTTATCTTGATACTTCAATGAGTACTTGATTATGTGGCACAATGATAAGATAATGTATTGTTTATCTCAATATGAAGCAAGACTAAAAAAGTAGGCTTAATTGAATAAAAGTGATGAAATCTAGTTTAAGTCGAGTGATATTAGTGTCGATCGAGCTAGTGTATGCCAAGAAAATTTAGTTTTGATCAAACATCAGTATATTGTTGAGGGAAATAATTTTGAAGAGATGACCGAGTCACATAGTGATGACCAAGGAGTTGAACATAGTATTGCCCAAGTGTCAGTAATTTACATTTGAGGAAGAATTCAGATTCCTAACTGACATAGTTGAATTCTTGGACTTTGTAAATCATGTTGACTTTATTAATTGATTGTATAAAGCATTTAATGCATAGTAAATAGTTTTATTGTGATTCTAATAATGAAATTAAATATATTTCTAGAAGGATGGATGAAGAACATAATGTTGGAAGGATTCAATGAATCTGACCTAACCCTAAGATCTCTAAAGAAGATTAAGTGGAAAAAGAGAAGATCTATCTGTTGAAGTTCTATAAAGAAACCTAAAAAAGAAGTTGACAGAGGAGAGGATGCTGGAGTTGATGTTATTGACTGAATAAGGAGAAAGGCTGAAGCTAAAGAAGTTGATCAGAGTTGTGATTTCTTGAAGGGATTTCTAAGAAGATCATTAATAGAGATGGAAATGGAACTCAGTCAGTAAACCAGCATAAGTGTATGAAATTGGATCTATTATTTTCAAAGTGAGTTTTATGTTATTCAGATCAATACTACTATTACTTTCTAACCATTGTATCAATTAAAATCCTTTAATCAAGGTTGACCTAAAAGTCATTGTATAAATCCTTTGAACAAGGTTGGATTCTAATGGAATGTATTTAAGTCCTTTAACAAGGAACACTCCTAACAAGGTGGTTGAAATCCTTTAACAGGGTCACACCTAGTAGTGTGTTTATAAACCTTTGACAGGGTTGAATTTTCACAGAGCTCACTTTAGAAGAGTGAAAATATTAGTAACATGTTACAAAGTGGTTTTTGTGAAATTGGATTTCCACTATAAATCATGGTGTTAATATTTGTGTGAATGTTTTGGTGTTAACATTCCTATGTTTTGCAAGTTAAATATTGTTGCATAGTCGACTACATTGTTTTATGTTTCTAGTATACATTCAGTAATGACTGAGTAGTGTTGGTTATTAGATTTGAATTTGTTGAAGTGTTTTAAAGTTTGTTTTATACATCTAGACCTGAGAACAATTAATTCACCCCCCCTCTCCATTGTTCTAAATCATATTAACAATTGGTATCAGAGCAGTTGGTGCTTATAGGGAACAAGTTAAAAGGTACTTAAAGTAAATGATCAAGATGTATTAGAAGGAGGTACCAAAGCTAAATAAGGAGGACTTCCCTACATGGAAGAGTCTGATGAAACTGCATCTAGCTGGTATTGGTGACTTAGCAAAGTATTACATTGAACATGACTATGTTACACCTGCTACACCTTTGACTGCTGAGGAGATGAGAGCTAAACAAGAACACAATCAAGCAAGGTTGGAGATTGCATCTACCTTAAGTTATCTTGAATTTAAAGGCATTAAAGATTGCACAAATGAAAATTAAATGTGGGACACTCTTGCAAACATCTATGGTGGTGACATAAATGTACTAAGGGAAAAATTTGAAAGCCTAAAAGGTAAGTTTGATGAAATGAAAATGCAAGAAGGTGAGAATATTTCTCAATATTGTGGTAGGATAAAAGAGACTATAAATGATATTAGAGGAGCTTATGGAACTATTGATGATGAGACTATCATTGGAAAGGTACTAAGAACTTTGCGTTCTATTTATGCCAATAAAATTTCAGCAATTCAAGATTCTAGATGTAACCTTGGTAATGCTCTTACACTGGAAAGTCTTGTTGGAAAGCTTACTAATTTTTAGCTTTCAAATTATGATAACTTCATTGTTGCTAATGTTGAATCTACATTCAAGTCACAAATAGTTTTTCATAAGCCTAACAAAGAAAAAGAAAGATGCATCAGTGAGAGTGAAAGTGATATTGACACTTCTAATGAGGAATTAGAGGATCTTGAAGCTCTTATGGCCAGAAGATTGAAAAGATTAAAAGGAAAGTATTGAGGTAAACTTCCTATCATATGTTTTTCATGTAACAAAGGTGGCCATATAGCTGCAAGATGTCCTGATAGAGATGACAAGGATGAGGAAAGAGAAAGCAAGTACAAAGACAAGAGAGAAAACAAAGGTTACCGAAGGTGCAAGAACTATAAGGATAAAGGTAAGAAATCATGTTACATTGCTAAAGAAGAAACTGACAATAATAATGATGATTATGAAATTGAAGTAGTTTATGTTGCTATGAAAGATGATTCTGATGAAGATGAGAAAAATGCACTTGTTTCTTATGTGAGTAAATGTGATAAATATGTTATTGATAGTGGCTGCTCACATCACATGAATGGTGATAAAAGTAAAGTTGATACCCAAGATCATTACAAAGGTAGAAGTCTTAAGTGTGGTAATGATGCACCATGTCCTATAAAGGGTAAATATTTGATTAAGTTGACTCATAAGATCACTTTTGAAAATGCTTATTGGGTTGAGAGTCTTAACTATAATTTGCTAAGTGTTGCACAATTTAATAGCACTGGTTACTGAGTGGAATTTCACCACAAAAAGGCCAAAATATTTGATGCCACTAGTGAACTGATTGGAAGTGGAGAATAGACAAGAGGTAATTTTTTTTATCTATATTTATCTGAGGAGACATGTTTGATTACATAGTTTGATGATATTTGGTTATGGCATAAGAGGTTATGTCATATTAACTTTGACAATTTGGTGAATGTTAGAAAAAAGAAAAAAGATAGAGGTTTTCCTAGATTGAAGAAACCTGATAATGTGATGTGCAAACAATGTTGGTTGGGTAAAATGACAAAGTCTAGTTTCAAGAGCAAGACTTTTACTTGTGAGAATATTTTAGATCTAGTTCATACTGACCTTTGTGGACCTATGGGTGTACAAAGCTATTGTGGTTCTAAATAATTTATTTTGTTTGTTGATGATTATACTAGGATGATGACTGTAATGTTTTTAAAAGAAAAATATGATGTATTTCAGTTGTTTAAGTGGTCTTTAGCTAAGGTTGAAAATGAGATAGGTAGGAACCTAAAATGTCTGAGATCTGACCAAGGTGGAGAATTTATATCAAATGAGTTCAATCTGTTCTACAATGATAGAGGAATCAGGAGATAGATGTCTGCACCTAGGACACCTCCATAAAATGGTATAGCAGAGAGAAGGAATAGATCTATCATGGATTTTGCAAGGACACTAATGATTGAGAAAAATGTTGCACAAAAGTACTAGAAAGAAGTTGTAAGTACAACTGTTTATAGCTTAAACTGAGTACAAATAAAAAAAGGTACAAATGCTAAACCTTATGAACTATGGTACAATTATGCACCTAATGTAAAATACTTTAGAATTTTTGGGAGGAAATTCTATATACTAAAAGATAATAGGAGTGTAAAGTTTGATGCTAAAATTGATGAGGCCATATTCCTAGGTTATTCCACAAAGAGTGAAGCTTACAAGTGTTTGAACTCTAACACTAAAAAAATTGTGGAAAGTGCAAATGTGAAAGTTGATGAATTTGTAGAGAAAAATGAATAGGAAAGAAAAAGAGAACCTAAAGATTATAGATCTTTTGTCTATATAGAAGAAGGAGAGGCAACTAACACACTTGCACCTAATGCAGAGTCTTGGGCTAGCAATGTCGAGCATCAAGAAAATATTATCGAGCATCAGGAAGAGGTTGTTGAGTGTCAAGGGGATGTTGTTGATTGATAGGAAGAGGTTGTCAATTAATCAGAGGCCGAATCTGATAATCTTATTGATGAACCTAAAGAGAAAAGAGAAAATAAATTTGAACCTATTTTGGCACAATATGTAAGGAGACATCACAAACCTGAACAAATCATTGGAGACAAAGAAACTGGAGTTTTGACCAGAAGTAAGTTGAAAGACCCTACATGTTTATTATATGAATTTGAGCCTAAGACAACAAGGGAGGCATTGGAAAATGAAGACTAGATTAAAGCTATGAATGAGGAGATAGATCAAATAGAAAAGAATGATACCTGGACTTTGGTGCCGAGACTAGAAAACATAAATGTCATTGGAACAAAATGGGTATTTAGAAATAAGCTCAATTAACATGGAAAAATCACAAGGAAGAAAGTAAGGCTAGTATACAAAGGTTATGCTCAAGAAGAAGGAATAAACTATGGGGAGATATTTTCCCCTGTAGAAAGATTAGGAGTGAGAACTCTACTTGCATATGCTTCTTAAAAATATTTCAAGCTATACCAAATGGATGTCAAGTCTACATTTTTAAATGGTATATTAGAAGAATGAGTTTACATTGAACAACCTAAAGGATTTGTTGATCCAAACAAGAGACACATGGTTTGCAAAATGAACAAAGCAATCTATGGATTGAAGCAAGCCCCCATAGCATGGTATGAGAGGCTGCACAATTAATTGATACATATTGGATTCTCAAAGACAAATGACACCAACAATATATATATGAAAGATGAAGAAGGTAAAGGAATCTTGTTAGCTAAGATTTTTGTAGATGATATCATATTTGGAGGACAAGATGCCCTGTGTAAGAAATTTTCAAATGAGATGAAAACAAAGTTTGAAATGTCTATGTTTGGTGAGATAAAGTTTTTTTTTGGACTACAAGTCTATCAGATGGAGAAAGGTATCTTTATAACATAGTCTAAATATATTAAACAGATACTGAAATTTTTTGGGATGGAGGATTCAAGACCAGTGAGTACTCCCATGGCTACTAGATAGAAACTGTCTAAAAATGATGATAATGCTAAAGTGAACCAAACTTTATATAGATCCATGATTGGAAAGCTACAATATGCTGGTCACAGTAGACCAAATATTGCTATAGAAGTTGGGATTGTAGCAAGATTATCTACAAATCCTAAGGAAAGTCATATGATGGCTTTGAAAAGAATAATCAGATATTTGAAAGGGACATAAGACTATGGACTGTACTACAAGAAGCATGAGAGATTTGAACTGAGAGACTATACTAATGTAGATTGGGCAGGAAATGTAGATTATAGAAAAAGTACTAGTGGTGGAGCTTTCTTTCTTGGACAAAGATTAATTTCTTGGACAAGCAAGAAAAAAAATTGCATTTCTCAGTCTATAGTAGAAGCTAAGTCTATAGCAGTTGTAGTGAACTGTTCAAACTTGATATGGATAAAGCAATTGTTGAGAGGCATGAACGAGGAGATCACTGAACCGGTTGTCATATACTATGACAACACAAGTGCTATCAACATATCTAAGAACCCAGTGATGCACACAAAGACCAAACATATTTCTATCAAGTATCATTACTTGAGGGAATTAGTACAAGATAAAGAGGTGAGAATGGAATATGTGAATACAAAGGAACAACTAGTAGACATATTAACAAAAGCCTTACCAAAGGAGGCTCTTGAATATCTGAGAGGTAAATTAGGGGTTCTTCCCCTAATTGAGGCTGCCTAGTCAAGCTAGGAGAACTACATCAAATATGTTGCACAGAATATATGACAAATTGATGCCAAAAAGGTCACACTTTAGGAGCAGGCTAGAGTTGTGAAAAGAACAACAAAGCTATAACTAGTCATAAGCAAGATGACAGAGGGAGAAACATTCTTATTGAACTAAAAAGATGATATTTACATCGAAAAGATGCAAGTTTTCATTGCTGCTTGGGCAATATTGTGAAAGAGGGAGATAAGTCAAATGAAAACACATGAAAGATCAAGAAAGAGGGAGAGATTTAGAGGAAGAAAGATACAAAAAATATTTTCAGAGGGAATTACTATATGGTCAGTCAAGAAAGCTAGTAGAGTGATTCAGAATCATAATTAAGCTAAGGATATTACAAATATTTCTGATGAACTGATAAGTTTTGGATTGGTTGGTGAATCATGTGTTATTCATATGGTGTTTCCATCAATGCCAAAGAGGGAGATTGTTGGAAACTAAAATTGAAGCAATTGTTGTATTTTCATTGATGTCAAACCTTAACTGGTAAGACTGTTGCTATCTAAGAAAGTACTATATCTATCATTTGATAAGAAGGATTAGGGAAAGGGTTGAGTTATCTTGATACTTCAATGAGTACTTGATTATGTGACATAATGATAAGATAATGTATTGTTTATCTAAGTATGAAGCAAGACTGAACAAGTAGGCTTAACTGAGAAAAAGTGAGGAAATCTAGTTTAAGCTGAGTGATGTTAGTGTCGACCGAGCTAGTGTATGTCGAGAAAATTTAGTGTTGACCAAACATCAGTGTATTTCCAAGGGAAATAGTTTTGAAGAGATGACCGAGTTACATAGTGATGACCAAGGAGTTGAACACTGTTGGATTAATTGTGTTGTCTTTGATGTCACACAAATGTCATATCAATTATCATGCTCAGTCGGTCAGCAAAGTAGTTCCCAATGATTACAAAGCTTAGTCGGTCAACTAAGTGATTCTCAGTGTTTACCAAGCTCAGTCAGTCAGTGAGGCGGTTTTCTATGTTTACCGAGATCTCTCGATCTTCAAAGGATGTTGTAGAATTTGCAGTGGTAACTGAGTTCACTCGGTCACCAAAGGAAATCTTTTTAGGATTAGTGTTTACCGAGTAGGTCATCCCAGTAAAGAATTTCATTTGTTTATTCACCTGACTGTGGTAATGTTTAGTAATGTTTGTAATGATTATTAGTGCTAACTTGACAATCTGAATGGACAATCTGAATGGTATATATAGAAGGTCAAGTTGTGAATTAAAGGTGTGCAAGTGAAAAAGAAGGAAAGTGTGAGTGAATTTTGAAGGATGGTTAGATATCCTTAAGGAGCAGCAGAGATATATTTGATCAGGAAGGATCTAGTGAAGCAGAATAGAGATCTATAATTAGCAAATCAGTTGCATCATTATTCAGGTCATTTCATTGTTACTTTCTCACCATTGTAGCAGTGATTTCAAAATCTCTTAACAGATTTGGTTTAACAGCCATTTTGTAAATCCTCTAACAAGGTGACATTTCTATTGAATTGTTTCTAAGACCTCTTACAAGGCCACTCCTAATAGGGTGATTAAATCCTCTAACAAGGTCACACCTAACAGTGTGTTTTGTAACCTTTAACCGGGTTGGCTCCTCACAGGGCTCACTTCAAAAGAGTGAAAAATAGTAACTAGTTACATTGGTGGTTTTTACCATATTGGGTTTCCACGTTAAATCTGGTGTCTCTTGTGTTCATGTTATTTTATTTATACATGCATGTTAATCATTAATGAATACTTAAGAACAGTTATAATTAATATTCACTGAAATAACTGAGTTTCAACATTTCTCTGTATGTTTACCGAGTGACAGCAGTAAATGAATTAATAAGACATCTAAGGGATCTGTGGTAATATTTTTGTGGTTAACTGATTCACCCCCCCTCTCAGTTACTCCATCTATATTTCCAACAGAACATAGTATTGATCAAGTGTCAGTAATTTATATTTGAGGAAGAGTTTAGATTCCTAACCGACATAGTTGAATTCTTGGATTATGTAAACCATGTTGAATTTATTAATTAACTATATGAAGCATTTAATGCACAATAAACCATTTTATTGTGATTCTAATAAGGAGATTAAAGATATTTCAAGAAGGATGGACGAAGAACATAATGTTGGAAGGATTTGATGAATCTAACCTAACCTTAAGATCTACAGAGAAGATTAAGAATAAAAAGGTAATATCTATCTGTTGAAGAGATATAAGGAAACCTAAAAGAGAAGTTGAAGGAGGAGAGGATGCTAGAGTTGATGTTATTGACTAAATAAGAAAAAAGGATGAAGGTGAAGAATTTGATCAGAGTTGTGATTGCTTGAAGGGATTTATGAGTAGATTAGTAATGGAGATGGAAATGGAACTCAGTTAGTAAACCAACATAAGTGTATGGAATTGGGTCTATTATTTACAAAGTGAGTTGTATGCTTTTCAAATGAATACTTGTTACTTTCTAGCCATTATATCAGTTAAAATCCTTTAATCAAGGTTGACCTAATAGTCATTGTATAAATCATTTGAATAGGGTTGCATTCTAATGGAATTTATTTAAGTTCTTTAACAAGGTGCACTCCTAACAGGGTGGTTGAAATCCTTTAACAGGGTCACACCTAGTAGTGTGTTTGTAAACCTTTGATAGAGTTGGCTTTTCATAGAGCTCACTTAAGAAGAGTGAAAATATCAGTAACATGTTACAAAGTTCTTTTTCCCAAATTGGGTTTCCACTATATATCCTAGTGTGAATGTTTTGGTGAGAACATTTCTATTTTTTTCAAGTTAAATACTGGATAGTGGACTACACTGTTTTATTTTTCTGGTATACATTCAGTAATGACCGAGTAGTGTTGGTTATTAGATCGGAATTTGTTGAAGTGTTTTAAAGTTTTTTTTATACATCTGGACCTAAGAAAAATTGAGTCACCCCCCCTCTCTATTGTTCTAAATCATATTAACACACTGGATGCAAATTAACAAAGGATGATAAGTCAACCAAGGTAAATTAGACCTTGTATAGATCAATGATTAGTAAATTGATGTATGGTGTACATAGTAGACCAGATATTGCACATGTGGTTGGAATTGTAGCAAGATTTTTTTGCTAATTCTAAAGAATCACACATGACTGTTGTAAAAATAATTTTGAAATACTTGAAGAACACTGAAAACTATAATTTATGGTATAAGAAAGAAGGCAATTTTGAACTGAGTGATGCGGATTGGGCTGCAAACATTGATGATAGAAAGAGCACTACTGGTGGAGCATTCTTTTTAAGAGAAAAATTAGTCACTTGGATAATTAAGAAATAAGGATGCATTTCTCAGTCCACTATAGAAGGAAAATATGTTTTTTCTACTACTAATTGTTTGAATATTGCATAGATTAAACAACTATTTAATGGTATGAATGAGGAGATCACTGACCCAGTGATTATATATTGTGATAATACATGTGTAATTAATATTTCTAAGAATCTAGTGATGCATACAAAGACAAAGCATATTTCTATTAAGTATAACTACTAGAGGGAACAAGTACAAGTAAACCAAGTAAGACTAGAGTATGTCAAATCATAAGAGAAACCTGCTAAATATTTACTAAACCCTTACCAAATGATACATTTGAATACTTGAGGTGTAGACTAGGGATTCATCCAATATGTAATAGTCACTAAGGTGATAAGGAGATTGCATCAACCTATACTGTATCAAAATATCTAATGATGTTGCTTCATAATGTTCACACTTTCAGTTTCCTAAGGCTGTGAAAATTGAAGGATGGAAGACAAACTGAAACTAAATATCGATACATGAATGGTACTAGATATGAACCAAATATCAAAGATATTGATTTGGTTATTGAAGAGCTGATTATTTTCTTTTTTTGGATTTTCTATCAAAGGGAGAGGAATTACATAAAATAATTTATTTATAGGGAGAAATGATTAAAGAAAGGGAAAGTATTGATGTTGTGTAGCAATTAAACGTACTAAATGTATAAGCTAGGGATAGCTTACCGAGCTACAAAATTTTCATATAGAGTTGTAGAATAGATGTTTGGTATTCTATGGCATATTTCATATTGTGTTGTGATCAATACGAAAGAGAGAGATTTGTGACTTCAAAAAACAATAATTGATGATTACCAAGCTACTAAGGTATATGTGAGACATTAAATCAATTAATGTATGGTTATTTATGTAAACAAGTATTGATTGTACCTATCATGATGGTTAAAAACATCTTACAAAGAAAATAATGGTAAAGGAATGAGACATCTTCATTAAGATGAGGTGTATGAGAAAGATATGGATATGGTATTCATTGGGTAACTCATTGATGAGTATATGACATTATGTTAGTGATTTTATTGTATTACATGATTCTTGTTATCATATATTTACTCATCTTTTGGAGACCTAATTACTGAATGAGACTACAGTACCCTAGTTTGGATTATTAGGTGATCTCTCTTAAATTTGTGTTCATTTCATAGTAAGATACATGAAAAGCAAAAGAAATATTTACATCTAAGGTATTACACGTATATGTTCCAATATCTTAAATGTGTTGTACAAAGGAGAGAAATAGAAATATCCTTCATCTAAACTCACACAGGCCATGAGCATATCCATTTTTAGAAATGCATAATTGAGTATAGACATACATGAAATAATAAACATAGGTACTAGGGTACCAGACATTGCTTGATTGATTCGGTTTCATCCTGTGTGCTCCTGTTATCCAGAACCTATAGAGAAGAGAGAAAGAGATGGTCATTAGATCCAATGGATCTAAGAAATGTATGATATTATAATAATTACCTTCATGTACAAGCATGTATATATGTCCTTGTCCATACACTTCTAACAAGGGCTATGCTATAGGGCATGCTTAGTTAGGAAAGATGTTGTAGGAAGAAAAAAGAGATACCATGTTTTCACTAACTTGTTTGTTCCATGTGAAAATATAGAAGAAGCTGATTCACTATTGTTTACCTTATTCAGATAATCAAAGTACTGAGAGGATGGTATTTCAGAAAAACCATCCTCTAAGTACAGTGATTGTCTATACAAAAACAATCCAAATGTGCTGGAATCCATATGAATGATATTGCTCTATGATGTGGGATCTATCAAGAAAACCTCAAAGTTCCTTGATAAACAGCACATCATAGGCCAAGAGCACCCATGATCACCACAAGGAAAGAAACTAGATGAATCAGTATCAGTGGAACATTCAAAGATCATCAAGGCATACTAATGAAGCATAAAAGCATGGAAGTACAAGAAAGAGATCAATACAAAAAAGGAAAATTGATGGCTGCACGGACACCTGATGGTGTTAGAAATAGGAAATACTGAGAGGGGAGGTGAATCGGTATTTCACAAACTTTTACTTTTGCCCACTTATGGATATAATAGATTACTTTAGTGCATACAAAGCATAAGAGACTAAATACCATACATAATAGTAAATGTAAAGAACTCATAACACATGATACATTCTTGAGGAAACCCTGGCCAAGGGAAAACCCCATTGGGGATGGTACCCACAAAGATCCACTAATCAAAAGTTATCCTGTTAAGGATGTTGACCCTATTAGGAGCCTATTACAATCATATAGTGTATCAGTCCTGGTTAAGAGACTATAGGCCTTGTTACAAGCCTCAACCTTGTTAGGAGTTGTAGATACAAAACCTGATTACCAGATGAGCCCACTACCCAAAAAAGTAATACAAATGTTTACTGATTACAATAAGGTACTACTTATAACTTTGCATCAACAACTTTCACTACTATCACAGTATACAACTATCACAAGTTACATTTCAAGTATGTTTGGTACATTACAATATTACATCTTTATATAAGATAAAAACATAATATCTTTCTCCAGTCAGGTTCCACATCTTTATCCAAGAGTAAAAATCTATGATTTCATCTCTTCTTAATATTAAGTCATTATTTTGACAAGCAAAATAATCCCTTAATTCATTTACTAGTTCCGCCTTCAAAACTGCTCTGTCGGCTATACTCTGTCATCGATAAAACAATCATAACTATGTCTATACTATCCATACTCTTTTGTGCACTAAGATGGGGTATCCTTAGACACCATAGATTCTATGTTCAATTGTGAAAACTTTGATCATACTCCAGTGAACGTCGCCAAAACAAACTGTATCAGGTGCTCTGTCAAAAACATTGTTTCATACTTAGACAATTTTAGTTTGTGATCTTCCATACTTACATTCTAGCTTATGTGATATTCATAGGGAACATATGTTTCCATAATGACAAAATCCATGTACTTACTTTAGCCAAATTGCCAACAATCTCCCCCTTTGTCATTGGTGGCAACATATGAGAAAATTGGCTAAGTGTACAAGTCAAAATCTCAAAATTTGTATCAAAATTGTGGCCATAGAATATTATCCTTATATCTCCTCAAGATATACAAATAATCTATAACACTTCATAATACTCCATAGAACTCCCCCTATGAGTATCCTTCCTTATCATATATAGACAATTTTCTAAGTATCTCTCCCCCTTTGACAATAATGACAAAATAAAGGGTGGAAAGGGATATACTAAATTGTGTCAAAACTTTTTTTACCTTACTGTCTTATTGAAAAGTCGGTAGGCTTGCAACACAATCTGCAAAATCTAACTTCCAAGCCTCAAAATCTTTCTCCCAAGATTTCTTAATTGATTTTGCTACATTGAGTAAAGTACTCAATCCGTATGCTGCAATCTAACAAGCTTGAAGAGATTCAAAGTTGAACTTCTGAAATGATGTCTTAGTAGTAAGACATTCTTCTAGCTACTCTTCTATTATAGTCAACTTGATTGAGACATGCTCTCTCAAGATGTTCATCCTGATAATTTTCCTATTCTTCTCATCATTCAAAGTCCTTATCTCATCACAAAATTTTTTGATCTTTTTCTCAACTGCACTGATCTTTATGTTTGGGCTGGCCATTGAGTTTGTCTTAGATGCAATTTCATCTTGCTTCTCTTTTATCTTCTTTTCTTCCTCAATTATTATATTTTCAGATTGTGTACACTGAATGTACAAACACTTTCCAGTCTCAAGATGTTTCCTTAAGTTCTTAATGTATATGTCAAGGCTGCCAATGTCATTTTTGATATTCTGACTTATATTCTGCAACATCTCAGCTTCATAAGCTACTTGAGCCTTAACCTTAGCAATATCAATCAAATTAGTGAACTCAACATCAAAATAATTTATTACCATCTTTTCTCTTTCAAGTGGATCTGAATCAAAGACTTTTGTAGATATAACACTTTGTAGCTTCTCAGTCAAATCTTTCAGGCTACCTTCCAAATTCTTAACTTTCTTGTTCTTTCGAATAATTTTTTTCAAAGAAGTGATCTACTCTAATTGATCATCATCATCAACCTCCTTGCTCAAATCTTCAATCAATGTTCCTATTCCTTTCTCCTTTCCAGTCTTAGGAGTAAGACTAATGTCTTCTTGAGGTGCAATAGGTGTAGGGGCCTCTATTTCCATTTTCTCTTCTGCTTGTGTAGTCTCTATTTCAATATTCTTTTCTTTCTCTCCCAAAGCCAAATTGTCAACAATTTCATCCAAACTGTTGAGTACCACATCATCTAAATCTAAAGTAACTTTTGTTCCTTCAATGTCCATAGATTCTGTGCTAATGTTTATAGAAGAAGAGGGAATATCTTCAACTTCAACTACCTCTGCTACTGCCTTTGCCTATTCTAAACTCTGTTTCTCTACTAGTTTTGCAATTGATTGATCTTTGCTATCTTTTCCTACTACCAAGTCTGCTAGCACTTGCACAACTGCCTGTTTAGTTTCAGTCTTCACTTGTTCATACTGACCTCCCATTATTTGTATAGTTCTTCTTTTGGTTCTTAATAGGGTTCCAAGTGGCTTGAGGATCTGTTTAAGGTGGTCATCATCTCTTATGTCACAAAATTGTCTAATCACATTCTCTCTCATTTTAGTATCTTCATCTTATGCTCTCATCTTTCTGTTCACAAGTCTATTGTACAAATCTTTTGGTATCTTTCCATGAATAGTATCAAATTTCTTGTTTGCCAAAATCATATGTGTAACCATTGCATTCTCTAGATTTAATCTATCAAAGGGTCCATATAAATCATAGTATTTGTTCATCTTGGTAAAGTCTCCATGCTGCAATATGTCTTCATTAACTCTTTCTATCCTTGGTTTCCATGATTTCCTCTTTACTATTACTTCATCATTTTTTATCTTTGCAACTCTTCTAGGTACTGGTGGAACAATTACTTTTTGTCTCTTATCTGGTCCTAAAGCACTTGCCTTCATTCTTTTTCTTGGTGCTGAAGAAGAGGGTTTCTCTGTCTGACTAATTTCTTGCTCCTTCTTAGGTTCTTCAACCTTTACCTTAACTTGAATGGGTTCTTGAGGGTCTGCACTTGATGCCAAAGGTGGGACTGATAGTATCTTACTTTGCCTTATTGCTTCTACAGTCTTTCTTGCAATATCATATTCCTGCTCACTCATACCTGTTCCTTTTAGAATTTTCTTTATTGTAGTCTCCACTCTCTTCTTTGATTGTTTCTCTTCCTTAAGTGTCTTTGCTGAATCAAATTTTTCATCATATGTTCCAAATCTATTGCTATGAGCATCTAATTCACTTTTCAACAATCTACTAACATATCCTTCTATTTCAACTTCAGAGATTTCATAGCCAAGAGGGTCTATGAATTCATGTCTAGGTTCTACTGCCTCAATGTAAGTGAAATCAATATCAACCATAAAACATATATCATCTTTGTATTTCTCAACTAGGGATGGAGGAATTCTTGATCTATTTACCACAATGCTCTGAAAAGTTTTCAACACTAACTTTACACTGTCATTAACCTTCTTGTTAAGATGTTTCATGTAAACTTTATTAATTATTTCCATAGTATTCTCACCATCATTCCAATCAATAGTGTAAGGAAATCTTCTTAGCAAGTGGAAGAACATGTAAGTAACCAATGAGGAAAATCTAAAGTGAGTGTATTTAGCTTTCTTTATCTCTTCCAAATTCTCAAACAACTGTATTCTTAGAATTTCACACATATCCATAGGCTTCTTTTCCACACACATCAAATAAGCAATGTGTACCATACCTGCTGACATATCATCTTCTCTAGAACTTCCACAGAATTTTTTTGTCAAAATCTTACATAGATAGCTTACATCATCTTGCTTAATCTTGCTAATGACTATACCTCTACCATTATATACTGAATAGGTGTTATCAATCACAATCTTTCTCATTTTTTTCTCATTCAGTGGAATTGCACCAACTTTTGATAATCTAGTCGCATCATGAATTAGGTCTGTAGTTATGTCTATAACTCTATCTTCTAACCAAAATTTACCATTATGTATCCTACTCAAAATGATCTTAGTACACTCCTCATCATCAAATTCATATTTCATAGAGTAGTTAATGATTTCATTATTTTCTAGATGTTCATAACCTTGTTTCACTGACATATCCTTGTTGTACAATTTTTGATATTCACCATTAAAATTACTCTCCCTTAGGGTTTCAAATTTGCATCCAAGATAATTTTAACATTCTCTAAATGAAGAACTCCATCTGGTACGGATGATAAAGCTAAACTAGCATCTCTTTCTGAGGGTTCAACTAGATCTTTCTTAATTCTAGGTTTGTTCTTATCCTTAATGTTGTGAATCAATGGCACATCCATGATTATATCTGATTACTTATACTGATTCAAGATCTTAGTTAGATAAATACCTTAAATTTGCAAAATTAGGGCTTTTGCTTGATCGATGCTTCAAACTTCTGCAAATCGCTTCCAAAATTCTTTCTTCGCTCTCCAAATCACTTCTAATCACTTGATAATCACAGTAAATTTGATTTCAATCTTTTAACACTTAGCATTTACTCGATCTGACATAACATTTAATTCTATTACCGCTAAAATGCCAAAAAGCTGATTCTATAAACCTGCAACCATAAATCTTCTTGCAACCTCGCAAAACACAATATTTATTTTTGTGCACTTAACGATAGCATTAGTATAACATAACAAACCTTCATCTAGCTATGCAAAATGTAACTCATTAAAAATCTAATTCTACACTAATTCTAAGTTCCTAAACTACATAAATTTACATAATTTAAGTGCTTAAAGAAGGGTTAGGTAAAGACTCATTCTTACCATCAGATACATTACCTTCCTCATTACCTTCAGTGCTGAATATGCCTCCTTGATCCGTCCCTTTAACAAATTTTACTTCATCTTCATTGCTACAACAACCTTTCTCTTTGTTTCCTGCATTTTCATTCCTTCTTGCATAGTTTCTAGGGTTAGGGTTATGATGATAACCTCCATTGTTCATTTTGCAAAATCTTGTTGTGTGTCCAGTCTTGTTACATATCTAACAAATGATTCCATTGGTTCCATATCTAGGTGCTTGCTGATTGATTTGTGTCTTGCAATTTCTAGCAATATGTCCAATTTTGTTGCATCTGTAACATACTATTCCATTTCCTCTTTTCATGTCTTTAGTAGTCCTTTGATCTACATTGTTAGTATTCCTAGGCATTCTACTATTATAATTATTCTCAATAACTTTAGATCTTCTACATTCAATAGCTCTATGTCCAAAACCATGACAATTATAACAATATCCATTAAGAGGTTTGAATTGCTTACCTCTACAATCTCTTTTCATATGACCAATAGCATTACAAGAAAAACATCTACCTTTGAATTCTCTTTGCATACCTTTGGATGGTTCATCTTGCTTCAGTGGTTCTCCTTTCTTCGGTGATTCTTCTTGCTTCGGTGATTCTTCTTGCTTCGGTGATTCTTCTTGCTTGGGTGCATCTTTAGATTTGTTCTCATCTAACTTCTTTTCTTCACTACTTTCACATACATTCAAATCTAGTTTCTTTCTTTCACCAACTATCTTCAATGTGTTAAATCCAAGACCAGTTTTGTCATAGAGTGGTTTCCCATAAGATATTTTCTCATTAATCTTTTCTTGTTTGAATATAGTCTCTCAAGTTGTTGTTTAGATTGAGTCAGTTCACCTTTCACAATCTTGTTGTATTTCTCAAGTTCATCATACTGCAATTTGACTTTATCAAATTTAGATGTTACCTTGCCAAGTTTAGATTTTAGATCTTCATTCTCATTCTTTAAACTTTCATTCTCAGATCTCAGATTGTCATTTCCATCTTTCAAGCTAAGCTTCAGATTTTATATCTTCAATTCATGTTTAAGGATCACATTTTCTTTTTCTAAATCATCATAATCTTCAACAAGAATTTTAGATTCCTTCTCAGATTTTAGATCTTCTATCTTACCTTTAAATTTGTCAATAAGATTCTTTGCATCATCATACTTTCTTTTCAGAGTGTTTCTTTTATCAGTAAGCATATCAATTTGTTCAAGAGCTTCTTCAAGATTCTTCTGTAACTAATCCATATCCATAGAGATCTTACTCAAGCTGCTAGGCTTTTCTTGAATGTTCCTTCTCTGAGTAATTGTGCTCTGATACCAATTGTTAGAAATAGGAAATACTGAGAGGGGGGGTGAATCAGTATTTCACAAACTTTTACTTTTGCCCACTTATGGATATAACAGATTACTTTAGTGCATACAAAGCATAGGAGACTAAATAGCATACATAATAGTAAATGTAAAGAACTCATAACATATGATCTGTTCTCGAGGAAATCCTAGCCAAGGGAAAACCCCAGTGGGGATGGTACCCACAAAGATCCACTAATCAAAAGATATCCTATTAAGGATGTTGACCTTGTTAGGAGCTTGTTATAATCATATAGTGTATCGGTCCTGGTTAAGGGACTATAGGCCTTGTTATAAGTCTCAACCCTATTAGGAGTTGTAGATACAAAACCTAATTACTAGATGAGCCCACTACCCAAACAAGTAATAAAAATGTTTACTGATTACAATAAGGTATTGCTTACAACTTTGCATCAACAACTTTCCCTAGTATCACAGTATACAACTATCACAAGTTACATTTCAAGTATGTTCGGTACATTACAATATTACATCTTTATACAAGATAAAAACATAATATCTTTCTCCAGTCGGCTTCCACATCTTTGTTCAAGAGTAAACATCTAGGATGTTGGCTCTTCATAATATTAAGTCATTATTTTGACAAGAAAAATAATCCCTTAATTCATTTACTAGTTCTGCCTTCAAAACTACTCTATCGGCTATACTTTGTCATCGATAAAACAATCATAACTTTGTCTATACTTTCCATACTCTTTTTTAAACTCAAATGGGGTATCCTTAGACACCATAGAATCTATGTTCAACTACACAAACTCTATCATGCTCTAGTGAATGTCACCAAAACAAACTGTATCGGGTGCTCTATCAAAAACACTATTTCATACTTAGACAATTTTAGTCTGCGATCTTCCATACTTACTTTCCAACTTATGCGACCTTCATAGGGAACATATGTTTCCATAATGATAACATCCATGTACTTACTTCAGCCAAATTTCCAATAGATGGATCATTACTATATCTGCATCATTAGCATGCAACAACAACACCATATGTTGTTGTTCCATCTGGTGTTGTTGTGACATCATAATGTAGCTACAATAACCATCTACCATTTCCATCAGTATCCAGAATCATGGTTAAGCACTAACAATAAAAGAAGGCTTGCAGAGTGAATGAGAACATCATTAGAATAGAGAACAGAATGGAGTGTCTTTCAAACATACATTCAGTCCTAATATGAAATCATGGAAAACAAGATACACAATCTGCATACTAAGGAAAGGCACAAAATCACATGAAGTATACTTTAAATATTTTTTTAAGGCTAAGCAAAGAAGAGCTACCAATGGTGGAATCATTTCATAACATCATGGTGAAGATCCTATGACATAATGAGGTACATCCAGTATGTTTGTAGTGCTCTAAAGATGCTATTCAATGGGCAAACATGAAATGAAGAAACAGTGCGTCAAATAGTGTAATACATTATAGTCCCAATATGGGCACAAAAAATGGATCTCAAAGTCATGTGCCATAAGATAAATAATATCCAATGAGAGCTAGCAATGTAGTGATAGCTCACAGGTCTCCATGGTGTAAATCAATATCAACAAAGATAATGCCATGCAGACAGCAAATGAGCAAACAATGGTGCCAACCCTAGCTCACTGGTCTGATGGACACCAATTAGTCAGAGCATGAACCCCAAGGTTCCAACATAGATCAAGTGGAGGATTCGAAACAAAATGATTGATCACAATACACATCATTCATGTGTCATCAAAGATACACAACAATGTACATGGTAGAAAAACCAGTGACCCAAGCATAAAATGTGAATGCAACATCAATAATGAGAATCTCAAATTAACAGTGGTACCATAGATAAACAATAGAAAAAAATCATTCACAAGCTCTAAGAAATGTAAGATAAATACATCGATGTCATAGCTTTTGGTTATTCATAAACAATAAGCAACATAAGAGTCTACCTTCACAATCTATCATCATTTCATAAAACAATAAACAACAAAGCATAGTGGTATCGTGGCATGAGTTAAATATACAAAAAATCACAATGGCATTGTGGCATAGTGGCATGAGTTAAATATATGCCCTAGCTCAATGGGTGATGACCATTGAATGAAACACCAAACACAATGCCCTAGATGTTTTACAGGCTGAAATGTATCAAACAAAGAATCCATTGACACCAGAGAGAAAGTAAATAAATGATGATGCATATCCATCTCAAAAAGCCATAAATGCACCTCAATGTAACAGAAAATGCAAGGAGGTAGCATTTGATAAAAGAGAATGAGCATAAAATGTGGTACCCTAGTTCACAAGCTATCACAGTTCTAAACAATGGCACCCAAGAGGGCATTCAACAATGATTCCATGATGTGACTCACAACCCCAAAGTTAGAAACACCCAAGTAAGTATAAATCATGGTGCCTCATGAATGGATAAAAAATGCAGAGGAATGATCAAACACAGTGAACATAACATACAATACAAAGGAGCATACCCTAGCTCATGGGTTATGCATAAGGAATATGTAGCATGACTTAGCTCTCTAGCTCACAAGCCATCAGATAATGCAATGGCATGGTGTTTCAAACAAAAAAATTTGATGCCCTAGCTAGAAAATGGGCTACGTAAGAATCTAGCATAGCAGTGAGCCCAAATGGTCATTGCAATTATACCCTAGATGGCTCATGGGCTCTCTGAATAGGTAAGCATCAGAATTGAACATGTCAATGTGAAAGTAACTCATGAGCCTCAAGAAGCATTAATGAAGCCATTAAATGGTGATTCCCTAGCTCACAAACAATGCACAAGCCTTAAATCATTTAAGAAGCTAAGCATAATAATGGTAGAAAATACCAATAGCATGGAGACATACAATTGTGAACGCATAAGCATTTATCTATACTTCTATAGCAAGGACACGACATTCAAAAATATATAGTGCCATAAAGCATATTCCCTCACACTGAGATGAAAAATGCTATCAGTAAGCCCTCAAAAATGTAAAGGGGAGCAGCCAAATAATGCCATTATTTTGCAACAAGAGTGTAGAGTAAATGCCAGATACAATGCCTTCAATATGCAGAGGAAAACAACAATTATCAGGCCCTCGAAAATGTAGAGAGGATGAGAAGACAAAAGAAATGAAACCTACCTTAAAAATCCCGATGCCATGAAAAGATCAAAATGCCAAGATGTTTCCAAAAATTGAGCTCTCAGTCATGGAAAGCAAAAGGCTTTTAGAGACTACAAGTTTCCAAATCCAAAGTGCAAAGGCTAGTGCAAATGGAAAGTTTCCCAATGATCGGTAGTGAAGTGTCAGTGTTTTGAGATCTTCTTCCTTTTACTTGATCAATTTTTTGTAGAGACATTGATTAATAGGTTTTCCATTTTCCTCTTATGGATTAGGTCGAGAACCTTATTAATTAATATTATATTTTATGCTAGGCAATGTTCATGAGATGTGGGTTTTATTTGAAATAATTATTAAATATGTTCTCCTCTTACTTGGGTTGAGAACTATTTACTAATTTAATGAAATAAAATGTCTTAAATCCACATATATTCTTAGTGGGAGTCATTTAAATGTAAAAGTCACTTTCTCTTACTATTGTAAGATATTGACAAGTGGTGTTTTTATAAACTATTGTCAGAATATCAGTTATAGAGCATGAATTAGAGGGGACAGGGTAATTTTTAATGACCATCTTTTTTAGGATGTCCACTTTTTCCATTACCCCTATAAATCTAGGAATCTGACCTCTGGATTTAAGAGGCATCTTCATGGGCCTATATTCATAATTTTTTCCATTTTGGGGAGGTTTAGGGGGTTTGAATGCAAATTCCTTTACCTTGTTTTATATACCTCTCACTTATGTGATTGAGGTTAGCTCTTCATTATTTCTCTCTGATATGAGAGTGTTGTATCTATGAGATACACAATTGTACTTAGCTTCTTTTTATTGAATACAAAAAAGTGATCATTCTTGTCTCATTTCATTTCAAAGTTTCTTATTGAGTTTATATGCTAGGATTATGATGATATTATCTTGTCCTTAATTTGTATATTGATTCAACTAAGTATTCAGAGATATTTTTTGGCTTTGAACTATTAATCTATGTACAAATTAGAATTAGGATTGTGGAAATATCTTCCCTTTAATATTCCAAGTACCTTATTAGCTCTAAGAGGTTCAAAGTAGTGGGGTCAAGTTGTGAGGTGTAGATGTTTTTCAATTGTGTTATAAGCTTGCTTCAACTATTGATCTCTTATCATTTTGGTGGATCACCTAGTTAAGGTTAGTTTCAGTCTTTTGTTTCATGCACTCTCTCCTTTTCCTCAAAAAGTTATTCATTATTTAAGTGATCCAAGGGCAAGCTAACCCCTAATCTGAAGGACTACTTTTTGATAGGTCACCCACAACCTAAAAGTAGTCCCATGTTTCGTAGGATTGCTAGGTTTTACACTTAGCATATTTGGGTGCAATCCTTAGTGACAATAGTTTTTGGCATGCCCGGTGGGACTGAAGAGTCAGCGAGTCAGATTTTTTGAAGTAACTCTATGTGGGTTATTGTTTGGTATGAGAAGTGACTATGTTTTGATATCATACTTGGTGACTCTAATCTTGTTTCATTTAGACTAGCACTTAAGCTTATGAGTGGGATTCCAACTAGGCAGAGCAAGAATCCTTTTGTTTATGTAGAGTTACCATCATCCAAGAAAAGGGCTAAGGTAGCCCAATCTAGTGCATCCCAATTTGCAAATCCCATTCCTATCCTTGCAAGAACTACTCTAATCCCATGTTTACAAGAAACACTAGTAGTTCAAGTTACCTTAAATCCTCTAATGGTGAGAAATCATCCTTTTGTGGCTTTGAATCAAGGCAGCCCCTTGAATTTGTAGCAGCATAATGATATAACTATATCGGCCCTTAAGAGTCTACCTATCTTTACAAGAGAGGATCATACCTCCACTATTGAGCATATAAGAGATGTTGCATCCCTTTGTGCCCTCCACAATATAACTCAAGATAATGTAGTTGTGAGTTTTTTGGCAGCATCCCTCAAAGGAAAAGCTTTGCAATGGTTTAGAGGTCTAGTGGTCAGTTCCATAGCTAGTTGGGATGACTTGGGTCAATCCTTGACCAATCAGTTTGAAGACAAGTCTGACCACCTCTCTTTGGTTGAACACCTAACCATTATTAAAAGGGAACCCCAGGAGTATATGATGGATTTCAATTTTAGGTTCCAAAGGACATGGAATAGGATATGAGCTACAGTCAACCCCTCAAGCAAGCATGCTTTCCTATACTATTTAAGGGCATAGTGATATCTATAATATGATCCAGTCTATGGGAGGGAATAACTTACCAGCAATAGATGGCATTGCTATAAGGGCTGAAAATAGTCTAATACAAGCTGGAAAGATAGCCCCAAGGCCTCCAATGCCTATCTTTCCTGAGGTTAATCCTATTTTAGAAGTAATCCCATCTTTGGCATCTATCCCACCTATCCCAACTCCTCCCTAGTAGGCTGTCATTCCATCTATTGACTAGTGCCAAGATCTCAAAGACATCAAGAAGACCTTGTAGTATGTTTCTAATAAACTGGTCAACCTCAAAAGGCAACAATTTTATCCTTACCAATAGCCTTACCAATCCCCCTATCAAGCTCAATATCATCAAAATAGGCCCCAATATAATCAGGAAGCCAATCAACCCTACAATCTAATCAACCCTACAATCCTAATGCTTCTAGAGAGCTGTTTCTTGTAGATCAGAACAATATAGCACAAGAATATCAGTAGAGTTGTCCATGCAATTAGCAACACATTCAGGGGACGTGTCGCAATGGTGATGGCCAAGGCCTCATGGTGTAGAATAACATCATGATTACACAAGAGATGTCTCAAGAATTAGAGATTCAGCAAGGCCAGCCTGCTCCCTCAAATGAACTCCAAAAACTAGAGGTGGAACTTGTTAACTTCCAGAAAGAGGAGTTTTGTGGGGAAAATTTTTCACTAAATGATAATCAGATCTATGTTCTAATTGCAGCTAACACAAGGTCTAAGAAGAAGGTCTTGGATGCTGAACAAATAGCCTCTACTAGTCAACAAGCTTTGGTTGTGACCTCACAACCAAACATTTCTCAAACATCACTTCAAAGTTAGTGAAAAGAGGTCAAGGAGCCAACCAAAGAAACAAAACAATTGGCATCAACACAACCAAAAGTTACTACAACAAAGGGATAGCCAAATGTGAGGTTATGATCTTTTAATATTGTTGAAAAATGAAGAATTCCTCCATGAGTGTACCTATGATAGACATTTTGGCCATTCCTAGGCAAAAGCAATTGATGCTTGATGCTTTGAATAGGATTTCTTTAAATAATGAAAATGTTTTACAACAACCTAGAGTATTGATGGTTGAAGCATCTCAAAAGGAGAAGCAAACTGGAGAAGGAAGCTTGTAGCCCACCATTAATCAATAGTTTAAACCCCCTCCTTTCTATGTTAATGTTTTTGTTGGGAAATTTTTTGTACATAATAGTATGATTGACTTAGGGGCAACTAGTTTAGTGATATCTAAATAGTTGGCAAACCTCCTAGGATTGTCTTATAAGCCACTAGATAGACCATTTTTTAAGTTGGATGGGTCATCACTCAATAGAGTTAGAGTCATTGAATACCTAAGCTTCACCTTAGATGAATGTCGTAACTTCTCAATTCCTTTAGATGTCTATGTTATTGATTTGCCTCCCTACTTTTCTATTTGTTTAAGAAAAGGTTTCATTGCTAGGTTGGTGGGATACCTTTTAGCTGATTGGTCTCATTTATACTCTAAAAATAGATATGGTAAAAGGGTTAGAATCAAGTCTAAAGCCTTTGCATAAAACCATGTTGAACCCTATAAACCTAGCCCTATGAATGCCAATTTGATGTTCCATGAACAAGATCCTATGGATTTTGAGCCTGGGACCACTACTAAACACATTCTGGATATTGTTTTCAATGAATGGGCTGAAAGGGATTTAGAGGATGATCCTTTCAGGAATATGGAAATATTTGGTATAGGAATGTATATCATTCATGAAGAAGGATCAGTGATTCTAGATTTGGTGAAGAAAGAGGATGAGAATTTTGAAAATCAAAATAATGAGCTATGGCATTTGTTCTTTGATGGTGCCAGAAGAAGAATTGGTTCAGGAGGAGGACTTGTCTTAATTTGTCCAGAAGGACAAATGTATTACTCTATTTTATGTTTTTCTTTTAGTTATACCAATAATACAACAAAGTATGAGGCTTTAATTCATATTTTAAAATGGGCCTGAAAGAAAGGAATCAAATGTCTAAAAGTAATGGGTGATAGTGAGTTAGTACTTAATCAAATTCATGAAACTAATCTCACTAAAAATGATATTCTCAAGATGTATAAGCATAGAGTTTGGGATTTGATACAAGGATTTTGTGCTTTTAATCTAATTTTTGTCCCAAGAAATCAGAACAAACAAGCAGACAAGATGGCTTCCATGGGAGCTGAATATGACATTCCCAAGGAAATCACAAATACTGAAATGTAGCATGTGAGAGTCCTTGTGAGATCCTCAATACTAAACAATCAGGTGAGCTAGTAAGTCTTTGAAAATGATGAGAAGATTTTCAATTTTTTAATAGAAGAAGTTGAATTCTCTAAAGTTAATTAGAGTAATATTGCTCACCAGTATAGTGATCAGATGTTACAATTGAAAAATAATAAGTTTCCCTAGGGACTAGTCACCCTTGAGTCCATTTTTAACTCTGATGATCAACTCAGGGGAGACAAATCAAGCATGATAGTCAAAGAGGAACACTACCAACCTGTTGAAATATTCAAAGATAAGTTCCTCAAGCTAGGAAGATATGTACCCATCCAGAAAGGCAAGCCTTTGTCTCATTATGTCAAGATTTCAATGCTATTTTTGCATGGGAGTATTATGATTTGAAAGGTTTTGACCCCCACTTATCCCATCATACCATTGAACTACAACCCCATGCCAAACTTGTGAGACAAAAAAAAAGACCTATTAACCCTAATCTTCAAGTGTTAATGAAAATAGAGTTAAGGAAAATGATTGAGGCTAATATCATATTCCCCATCAAACACACCTCTTGGGTCTCTAATTTAGTACCTGTTAGAAAAAAGAATGGTGAAATCTAGTTATGTGTGGATTTTAGAGACCTCACTAGAGCCTCACTCAAGGACCATCATCCATTTCCCTCCATGGAACAGATATTGTAGTTTGTCTTAGGATCTGACAATTTTTATCTTCTAGATGATTTTTTTGGCTACAACCAAGTCCTAGTAAGAGAGGAAGACCAATATAAAATAACCTCCACTACCAAATGGGGCACCATGGAATACAAAAAAATGCCTTTTGGGCTATCTAATGATGGTGCTACTTTTGATAAAGCCATGAAGATGGCATTTTCTTATTTAATGAATAAATTTGTCCTAGTCTACTTAGATGATATAACCATCCTATCAAAGGATACTAATGATCACCTAGTTCATCTAAAGAAATTTTTTGAAAGGTGCTAAGAATATGGAGTCTCATTGAATCCTAAAATGTGTATCTTTGATGTCCATGAAGGCAAGTTGCTAGGACACATTGTTTCTAGAGAAGGAACAATCATGAAACTACCATTACCAGCACACAAAAAGGGGTTATAGAGTTTCCTTGGGAGAATCAACTTCTTGAGAAGGTTCATCCCTGATTTTGTAGAATTATTAAGGTCTATGACCCAAATGTTGAAGAAGAATTCAACCCTCCACTAGAAAAATGAAGGGAATAAATGTTTTGAAGAGGTAAAAGAAGCAATTTCTTCTACACCTTCTCTAGTGAACCCTGATTTTTCAAGAGATTTTAATATATATGCTTTTGAGAATACTGATAATATATCTTCCATGCTAGTCTAGCAGAATACTAAAAAACATGAATAGCAAGTGGCTTTTTACAGCCAAGGCCTGGATGGGTATGAGTTAAATTATACTCATGTAGAGAAACATGTCATAGTAGTGATGAGGAGCCTAAAAAAGTTTAGGCATTTGTTGTCCAATAACACAGTGCACCTAATGGTTTCCATCCTTGCATAAAAGACTTCCTCCTAAATAAGGACTGCATAGTAGAGATGAAGCACTATCTCTTGACTGGTCAATGCCCTCAAGGCCTTGACAAGAGAAAAAGGAGGTATTTTAGGCTTCAAGCCATCCCTTTTTTCATTATAGATGATATTTTATATAGAAGAGACTATAATGGTGTCCTATTGAGATATGTTGAGCCCAACCAAATGAGTAGAATTCTAGAACAATTCCATGATGGAGGATCTAGAAGACACTGTGCAACTAGAACCACTACTCTAAAAGTAATGGGAGAAGGGGACTACTGGCCCAGCCTGTACAAAGATGCATTTTATTGGGTGAGGAAGTGCAAGAACTATGCTCTATTTTTTGGCAAATAGAAGTTGGCAGCCCTCCCATTGCATCCCATCAAGGTGGAGCAACCCTTCTCTAAATGGGGGTTGGATTTCATTAGAACTATTAATCCTCCATCCAGTGCTAGTCATAGATGGATATTTACTACTAAAAATTATTTTACCAAGTGGATAGAGGTTGTAGCATTAAAAGAAGAAAATGAGACATCTATCCTAAATTTCTATCAAGATATTGCATCAAGGTTTGGTACTCTAGACTCTATCATTTCTGAAAATGCCTTGGCATTTCTTGGAATGACAATCTCATAATGGGAATTAAGACAAAATATCTTCCAAAGAACTTCATCTAACTATTATCCTTAGGGTAATGGCAAGGAAGAGTCAAAAAATAAAAACCTGTTGAGGATCATCAAGTGAACTATACAGGGGAACTAGAGGGACTGGCATAGCAAGTTGAAGTTGGCTCTATGGGCAAATAGAATAACCCCTAAGAGATCTATAGGTAAATTTCCTTATACACTTGTTTATGGGAAAGAGGATAGGATTCCTATTTCTATTGAATTTCCTACTTTAAGCTTGATTAAAGAGATTGAGTTAATGGAAGAAGACACTATGCAAGTTAGGCTCGCTAAGTTAGTCGAGCTTGAAGAAACAAGGAGACTAAAATTAGAAAACCTAGAGGCCCATCATTCTTAGATGAAGAGGACATTTGAGAGAAGAGCCATGCCTAGGGTTTTTAAGGAAGGATACCTTGTTCTTAAATGGGATGAGTCAAAACATAAACTAGGAAGGCATACTAAATTTGATGCTATATGGAGTGGACCTTTCATGGTTGTTAAGTGAAAGGTCCATAATGCTTTCCAACTGGCCAATATGGATGGAGAGGATTTGCCATTCCTTTGAGTGGGATTCACCTCAAAGAATGATTTTGAGGTCAAATTATGCCATGTACATTAGTAGTTGTTAGTTTTAGTTTTAGTTTCTTGGGTTTCCTAAGTGCTCCAGCACAGGTTTTGCTTCCAATTGTTTGCTTTTAGTTTTCAATCTTTCAGATTGGTTTTGGTTAGCAATAAGCTAGAGTAGTTTGTCTCGGATAGTTTGTTTGTTTGATGGCAAGAAGGGTTTTTTGGTTCAAGCTAAGTTTAGCTCTGGATTATGAGACTTTGTGCCCAATGGATTCAAAGGAAACTGGTCAAGGGTTCTTAGTAGGAAAGCACTCACTTGAGGTCACTAGAATGTTATCATATTTTTACTTATCTTTTGGAGACCTAGTTACTAAATGAGACTATAGTACCCTAGTTTGGATTATTGGGTGATCTTTCTTAAATTTGCATTCATTTCATAGTAAGCTACATGAAAATAAAAAGAAATGTTTACATCTAAGGTATTACATGTATATGTGCCAATATCTTAAATGTGTTGTACAAAGGAGAGAACTAGAAATATCATTCATCTAAGCTCACACAGGCCATGAGCATATCCATTTTTAGAAATGAATAAATGAGTATAGACATACCTAAAATGATAAACATAATTACTAGGGTACCACACATTTCCTGGTAGTGGAGCATTGATCCAGTTTTGTCATGTGTGCTCCTATGATCCAGAACCTATAGAGAAGAGAGAAAGTGATGGTGGTTAGATCGAATGGATCTAAGAAATGCATGATATCATAATAATTACCTTCATCTACAAGTATTCATATATGCACTCATCCATACAGCTCTAGAAGGGCTATGCTATAGGGCATGTGCACTTAGGAAAGATGCTACAAGAAGAAAAAAGAGATACCATATTTTCACTAACTTGTTTGTTCCATGTATAGATATAGAAGAAGATGATTCACTATTGTTTACCTCATTTAGATAATTAAAGTAATGAGAGGATGGTATTTCCAAAAAACTATCCTTGAAGTACAATGATTTTCTATACAATAACAATCCAAAGGTACTAGAATCCAGATGAATGATGTTGTGCTATGATGTGGACTCTATTCGGAAAACCTCAAAGTTCCTCAATAAAGACCACATCATAGACCAAGAGCACCCATGATCACCACAAGAGAAGCAAATAGATGAAGCAGTGTCAGTGGAACATTTAGAGATCATCAAGGTAGACTAATGAAGCATGAAAGAATGGAAGTATAGGAAGAGATCAATACAGAAAAGGAAAATTGATGGCTACATGGACACCTGATGGATCATTACTGTATTTGCATCATCAACATGCAACAATAACACTAGATGTTGTTGTGACATCATAATGTAGCCACAATAACCATCCACCATGCCCATCAACATCCAGAATCATGGTCAAGAACAAACAATAAAAGAAGGCTTGTAGAGTGCATCAAATCATCATCAGAACACAAAATAGAATGGAGTGTTTTTTGAATCTACATTCAGTCCTATTATGAATTCATGAAAAACAAGGTACACAATCTGCATACTAAGGAAAGACATAGAATGGCATGAAGTGTGCTTTAAATATGCTTCTAAGGCTAAGGAAAAAAGCTACCAATGGTAGAATGATTGTATAACATCATGGAAAAGATCTTATTCCACAACGAGGTACATCTAGTATGTTTTCAGTGCTCTGAAGATGCTATTCATTGGGCAAACATGGAATGCAGAAACAATGCCACAAATAGTATAATAAATTATAGTCCCAATATGGGCACAAATAGTGAGCATAAAATCATTTTTATAACACCAAATAGATCTCAAAGTCATGTTCCATAAGATAAATAACAACCAATGAGAGCCAACAATGCAGTGATAGTTCATGGGTCTCCACGGTGTAAATCAATATCAACAAAGATAATGCCATGCAGTCAGCAAATGACCAAACAATGACACCAACCCTAGCTCACTGGTATGATGGACACCAATTAGTCACTAGAGCATGAAACTCAAGGTTCCAACAAAGATCAAGTGGAGGATCAAAAATAAAATGATTGATCACAATACACATCATTCACAGGTCATCAAAGATACACAATAGTGTACATGGTAGAAAAACCAGTGACCCAAGCATGAAATGTGAATGCAAAATCAACAATGAGCATCTCAAATTAATAGTGGTGCCATGGATAAACAATAGAAAAGATCATTCATGGGCTGTAAGCAACATAAGATAAATACATTGATGCCCTAGCTCAGCTATTCATAAATAGTAAGCGGCATAAGAGTCTACCTTCACAAGATAACATCATTTTATAAAACAATAAACATCAAAGCATAGTGGCATTGTGGCACAGTGGCATGAATTAAATATATAGCAAAGCAAAGTGACATCATGGCATAGTGGCATGAGTTAAATATATGCCCGAGCTCATTGGCTCATAGCCATTGAATGAAACACCAAACACAATGTCCTAGATGTTTTATGGGTTGACATATCAAATAGAGATCCATTGACACCAGAGAGAAAGTAATTAAATGATGATGCATATCCATCTCACAAAGCCATAAATGCACCTCAATACAACAAAAAATTCAAGGGCAAAGTGTTTGATTAAAGAGAATAAGCATAAAATGTGGTGCCCTATCTCACAGATTCTCACAATTCTAAACAATGACACCCAAGAGGGCATTCAACAATGATGCCATGATGTGATTCACAACCCCAAAGTTAGAAATAGCCATGTAGATATAGATCAAAGTGTCTCATGAATGGATAATAAATGAAGCACAACTATCAAACACAATGAACATAACATACAATACAAAGGAGGATACCCTAGCTCACGGGTTAGGCATAAGGAATATGCAGCATGCCTTAGCTCTCCAGCTCACAAGCCATTAGGGAATGCAATGGCATGGTGTTTCAAACAAAAATTTTTGATGCCCTAGCTAGAAAATGGGTTATGTAAGAATCCAGCATAGCAGTGAGCCTGAATGGTCATTGCAATTATACCTTAGATGGCTCATGGGCTCCCTGAATAGGTAAGCACTAGAAGTGAACATGTCAATGCAAAAGTAACTCATGGACCCCAAGAAACATTAATGAAGACATTAAATGGTGATGTCCTAGGTCACAAACAATGTACACACCTTGAATCATTTAAGAAGCTAAGCATAGTAAGGTATGTGAAGGATCATGGTATACCAAAAAGTGAGGATGTGAAAAAGAAGTCCTGATTGATAGACTCTTTGTTAAACAACTATAACTTTCAAACAATATAACATTTTTGAAATTTGAAATATACATCACATTCTATGCTTCACCTAATACAATAATAATACACAATTTTTTCAATTTGATGAATTTTAGACTAAGTTAAGGTGGTCAGACAGGAGCATTTTTATATTCAGGAAAATTTGTAGCAGAAAAATCGTAATTAATTATTTACTTGGAAAAAAAATACAAAACAATATACATCACATTTGGACACGAGTTTAGTACTTTTATCTAGAATCTTATAAAAAATATTATCATTTGATTTTGCTTAATGTGGTCAGACATACACCTACTTGTTATCTTTCTAGTCTTGATTGATAGACTTATTGAAAAATAGCTATAACTTTCAAGCTGTATAACATTTTTGAAATTCATAGCATGTGTCACATTCTATGGTTTTCCTACTACAAGAAAAATAAAAAAATTTCAATTTGATAAATTTTATACTAATTTAACGTGGTTAGACACGGGATTTTTTTTATTCTGGAAAAGTTGTAAAATAAAAATCATAATTAATTATTTACTAGGAAAAAAATTATAAATAAATATGTGTCACATCTGTACATGAGTCTACTACTTATATCTAGAATCTTGTAAAAATAAATTATCATTTTATTTAGTTTAACGTGGTCAGACATACACCTACTTCTTATTTTTTCCTAAAATTTTTGTACTGCTATATTGAGATTTGAAATTTTCAACATATTGAATAATTTTTTTTCAAAAGAGGCCTAGTGTCTTAGAAATTAAATTCAATTTTTTACAAATTCTCTTGTTATATATTTTTGATATAATATTTATAATGTGTTCAAATTTTTATGTCAACTTACCTAAAGCTAATTTTCTAAATTTTCTTTGCCACTTAAGGGCCTAGTTTGGCATACCCTGATCCTACATATACCCAATAATGATAAAAAATACCAATAACATGGAGAAATAAAATAGTGAATGCATAATAATTCTTTTATAATTCTATAGCAAGGACACAATATTAAACAATATACAATTCCATAAAGCATATGCCCTCACAATGAGATGGAAAATTCTATCAGTAAGCCCTCGAAAATGCAAAGGGGAGCAGCCAAATAATGTCATTATTTTGCAACAAGAGTGTAGAGTAAATGCCAGATACAATGCCTTCAATATACATAGGAAAACAACAATTTTCAGGCCCTCGAAAAAGAGGATGAGAAGCCAAAAGAAATGAAACCTACCTCAAAAATGTCGATGCCATGAAAAGATCAAAATGCCAAGATGTTTCCAAAAATTGAGCTCTCAATCATGGAAAGCGAAAGGCTTTCAGAGACTACAAGTTTCCAAATCCGAAGTGCAAAGGCCAGTACAAATGGAAAGTTTCCCGATGATCGATAGTGAAGTGTCAGTGTTTTGACATCTTCTTCCTTTTACTTGATCGGATTTTTGTAGAGAGATTGATTAATAGGTTTTCCCTTTTCCTCTTATGGATTAGGTCGAGAACCTTATTAATTAATATTATATTTTATGCTAGGCAATGTTCATGAGATGTGGGATTTATTTGAAATAATTATTAAATATGTTCTCTTAGTTGGGTTGAGAATTATTTACTAATTTAATGAAATAAAATGCCTTAAATCCACATATATTCTTAGGGGTAATCATTTAATGTAAAAGTCACTTTCTCTTACTATTGTAAGATATTGACAAGCGGTCTTTTTATTAACCATTATCAAAATATCAATTATAGAGCATGACTTATAGGGGACAGGGTAGTTTTTAATGACCATCTTTTTTAGGATGTTCACTTTTTCCATTACCCCTATAAATCTGGGAATCTGACATCTGGACTTAAGAGGCATCTTCATGGGCCTATATTCATAAATTTTTTCCATTTTTGGGATGTTGAGGGGGTTTGAATGTAGATTCCTTTACCTTGTTTAATATACCCCTCACTTATGTGATTGAGGTTAGCTCTTCATTATTTCTCTCTGATATGAGAGTGTTGTAGCTCCGAGATACACAATTGTACTGAGCTTCTTTTCATTGAATACAAAAAAATGATCCTTATTGTCTCCTTTCATTTAAAAGTTTCTTATTGAGTTTCTATGCTAGGATTATTGTGATATTATCTTGTCCTTAATATGCATATTGATGCAACTAAGTATTTAGATATTTGTTTTGGCTTTGAATTTTTAATCTGTGTACAAATTGGAATTAGGATTGTGGAAATATATTCCATTCTATATTCCAAGTACCTTATTATTTCTAAGATGTTTAAAGTAGTGGGGTCAAGTTGTGAGGTGTAGATTTGTTTCAGTTGTTTTGTAAGCTTGCTTCAACTATGGATCTTTTATCGATTCGGTGGATCACCTAGTTAAGTTTAGTTTCAGTCTTTTGTTTCATGCACTCTCTCTTTGCTCTAAAATTTATTCAATTTTCAAGTGATCCAAGGGGAATTTGGCCTCTAATCCAGAGGTCTACTTTCTAATAGGTTGCCCACAACCTGAAAGTATTTCCATGTTTCACAGAATTAATGGGTTTTATACTTAGCATATTTGGGTGCAATCTTAGTGACAACAATTCTATTAAGGATTGAAGATCAATAATGAACAAGTTTATGTGGTTGGTAAATGAAGAAATTAGTATGCACTGAGTTGGAACAATGTACACAAAGAAAGTGTAGTGTATACCAAGTACAATTTTAACCAAGCTAGTTATCACCGATGTATTGTAGTATTGACTAAGTAAAAGAGATAAATGGAACTTATGACTTCTGACTAAAGATGATGAGCTAGATAATTATTGATGTTTCTAAGGTAAAAGATAATGTTTATTACATGATGATAAAATGGATGATAAAATTCAAGGATGGTCAGATGAAGGAGAATGAAATGTGTTACTCACACAACTATGAGGAAGGTTAAAGCAAAAAAATCAACGGTGAAGATTAAGAGGAAAAATATATGGCTAGAAATAAAATGGATTACGATGTCTATAAAAAGAGACAAGAGATTCAGATTGAATTATGGGGAACACGTATGAGGAGATTGAATTTATGTGATCTGGTCAAATTGGTTGAAGATAAAACTAAGTAATTATGCAGAGAACACCGAGCGTCAGAGAAAAGGAATTACCGAGTAGAATCATGTTGGAATAAAAAAAAGAGATTGAATTGAGATTATTGGCCAGATGTATTTTGAGCTTAGCATAGATCTGAAAATCTAAAAATCAAGTTGTATTTGAATCAGATTATTACTGTCACATTCTAACCATCACTACAGATAAATCTCTTAACCAAGTGGGACTTAACAGTCTTTATATTTCAATATGACATTCAATGAATGTTGAATTTTTCTTGTTGATCCCATAGTGAATGTTTGGTTAAGGTAGAACTATTAGTGATAAATCCTCTAACCAAGTCACACCTTAGAGCATGTTTTGTAACCCTTCAAAGGGTTGGCACTTAACCGAGCTCACTTCAAAAGAGTGAAAATATTTTGAGTTACTGGTCCTAGGTGTTTTTTCCTCTAATAGGGTTTCCATGTAAAAAATATAAAAGTGTTATATGTGTATGAATGTGGTGTTTTCTTTATTTTACTTTAGACATTACTATAATTGGATTGATCAGTAAATACACTAGTTAATTTACTTCTATTCGGTAGATTAACAGTAAAACACAGTTGAAGTTTTACTGAGTTGATTAAATTGTTTGAGAGATTTCTTTTATATGTCAAGGAGTATTTGGGACTATAGGATAAGTAGACTTAACTGATTCACCCCCCGTGCCCCCCCCCCTCTCTCATTTATGTAACAGATGCTAGCTAGACCTAATACCCAAGAGTCTTTCTTAAAGAAGTATTTTAATTATCATGCTTTAGGAGTCTAAATGTCTCTATGTAAATTTTTTGGTGAGGATGAAATTGATCTGATGTCAATTCATTTTATGTTCATGATGGTCCAGATTTTGCATCCTTTGGTAGGAGTTAACTTTCATTTTTCTCTTTACCTAGCTGAATGTATATACAATGGATTGATTGGTAATGAAAAAGCTAAGGTGAATCAGCCCTTTGGATGGTACACATTGTTGATGCATATGTTTTTGTTAAAGGGAGAGTCTTTCTTTGGGAAAGAAATGGACCTAGTAAAGAGAAAGTATGGGGAGGAATCACCAGTGTAATTATGGAGCATGGAATTGTCCTAGAAAAAAGTGGATGATAGTTTCCTTAGGTTTGATAAGATGTTTTCTTTTAGGCTGAGGTCACTTTTCTTGCATGAGAACCCCAAAATTCCAAAGGCTCTCTTTGATATCATCAAGCCCAAGGAGTTTTCTCTTGAATTAAAGATTGGGCATAGTTGGGGTGATGTTATCCTATACCCCTGTCTACTATTTTTAGAGTTTAGGGTATCAGGGGCACTCCTCATATTTTTCCATACCAAGTTCCCCTGAAGATTGGCCTCATAGAGATATTATAAAAGATAGGTTTTCTACGGTAGAGGGAATTGACAAGAAGAGGCAGAGGTAAGACATGGCATGATAAACATACATTATGATAGGATATTAAATGGTAAAAATTCCAAATGATCTCTTTGATTTCATCAAGCCCAAGGAGTTTTCTCCTAAATTAAAGATTGTGCATAATTGGGGTGATGTTATCCTATACCCCGTGTCTACTATTTTTAGAGTTTATGGTTTCAGGGGCACTCTTCATATTTTTCCATACCAAGCTCCCCTAAGGATTGGCTTCACATAGATATTATGATAGATAGCTTATCTTTAGGAGAGGGAATTGACAAGAAGAGGTAGAGGTATAATCTTTCCAGCCTTCACTATAGCTAACCATTTTCCAATTGCAAAGGGAGGTTGAGTGCATCTGGGTAAGATTATAAAACCCTATGGCATGAGGACATCTGTTGAGAGGCTTTCTAATCCTAAGTTATTCTTCCAAATGTTCAAAATGAGGGTAAAGGCATGGGATATGGCTCACCAGTTCCACTTCTTAGAGGCTATTATCATAAATGAATTCTTTCTCCAGGAGCAAGAGATAAGAAAAGAGAAATAGTTTGTTTATAAGAGGACCCTTGATTTTTTTAATCACTTTGATAAAAAATATAAACCTTTAGGGGACATCAAGACTTATTGTGAAAAGATTAACAAATTAATGAAACACTTTGAGGATATCATGAGTGTCTTGAATGAAAAGAAATCTAGGGTGACTAAGGCCAATCCTAACCAAGAAAATATTGTCATGAAAATAAATTCTCCAGTGTCTACAATAGACCCAGGAACTTATGTTGTACAAAAAGGTGAGCATACAATGTGGTCAAGCCCATGCATGATATAGGTAAAAAGGGTAAGAAATTGGAAGAAATTCCATCACCACCTTAGGTACGTAAGCTATAAAATAGGTCTACATCTGAGTCTCCAGATGAACCTTCACCAAAGAAGGAAAAAATTGAGGAGAATGCCTAGTCTAGTGAGGAAGCATATTCACCTTGTCCATCCCCACTCCACTTGGTGAATGAGAAATAGGTAGCAGAACAATTGGTACACCTTGGCAGTTTGTGGGATTTTATTTTAACTGAGGTTGAACTAAAAGAGGGAATGTTGAAGGAACCAATTGCCCCTCCCATGGACCTTACTATTCAATAATTTAAAGGAAAAGCTCTTGATCCTATTATCTAAGAATCTTGTAGTAGGTTCCTATCTAATGACAATTTTGTAAAGTCTAGGTTGTTCTTTCAATTTTCTTGGAGGATGAGTATTATAGGTTTTGAGAGAAAATGTAAGAAGAAGGAAGAATAAGCTAATAAGAAGGACTCTGTCATAAAATAAGAAGCAAAGAAAGAGATGTTGGATGATTTCAATAGAATTTCCCATGAGGAGGGAAGAAAATTGATAATGGATGTTGTAATTTTGATTTTACCAGAATGGGATATTGCAGATGCAGTAGTTTTTGATGTTGTTAGAAAGAGAACAAACACTCCATAAAACACAAAAGAAGAGGCCATTAAAGCATCCAAGGGAGTGGTCTTCAGTGATGACCATTCTTTTCTTATAATGTGGTCATTACAAAGAAATATAAAAATAAGAGGGATGAGGGATCAAGTACTGATTTGGTGGGTGGATTGATGATCAGGAGGGTAAGTGTGATGAAGGGTGCTCCCCTTAATACCACAAACACATAACAGCAATAGAGAAACAACAACAATTTGCAAGAACAAAGAATGGGCTTATTATCTCCACAAGTGTGGAATTACAAATTTTAGAATTACAATATGCAAAGCCACATGGGAATTCCCTTACAATATTTTGTAGGAAAAAGCCTTATATCATTACCCAAATCTACCCAAAACTACCCTAGACAACACCACGGGCCTTCTTTATATAGGCAATTTCCACCGCCTGAGAAGGTTCTAGAAATTTATCCCTAAAGGCCGACCAATCTAAAAATTATTTTATTTTTCAATTTATTACATCAAAGTCAGCTTAGAATAACTTTTGAAACCCAAACAAAAATTTTGAAGGAAAATTATTTTTCTCCATTTTAGGTGGCCTGACTTCTGGAGACCATAAGTCATCACCCATTGACCCGATTGACTATTATGACCCCAATTCGGAAAGGGTACGAGGAGATCTTCAATGTTTGATTGGAACAAGCTCTAGTCAGTCGAAGTTTCAACCTCTTTTGAGGCCTCTAAAGCCTTCAAAGTTGAGTTCAAAGTTTCTATACCATGTTTCCAATACCGAAAATTTTCAATGTCTTCAAAACCAGACTTGATCTAGCAATGAAACTTTACTGGTAGGCTTATATGATCAAAATGAACCTCCACAAGCAAAATCGGAACATTCCAAGATCATATGAGAAACTTACTAAAAATAAAAAGTTTCCATAAATAGAATCTCTACACAAGATAGCCCTTATTGAAAAGAAACTAGAAATGCTTTTTGGGAGATGCAAGATTGTTCATACACCCAGGATGCTCCTACATCACACACCTATGGTAATTTGAGAAGTGACCCCATCACATCTTAGGTGTGAAGAGGAAAACCAAGATGATTAACCTCCTCCCTTGTCACCCATGATGAATCTTCAATAGGTCATCCTCTCCGTTTGACCAGATATTCTTCATATGTCCTATTCCTTGTGCTTCTACCAACATGACTATCCAGTATGTCTTGAATCTCTTTGGTATCTAAACTAGTAGCTGGAATAATCCACTATGGTTCTATGATCTCATCTTTAACACCTCCTTCATGATACTCTATCAAATCTGAGATGTTAAATACTGGTGAAATATTCAACTCAGTAGGCAACTCAACCTCATAGGCATTTCCTAAATCATATTTCTTCAGTATCTTACATGGCCCAAACTTCTTCATTTTCAGCTTTTTGTATATACCAACTGGAAATCACTCCTTTTGCAAATGAACCATGACTTTGTCTCCAACCTAAAATTCCTTATGCCTCCTTTTCTCATCTTCCTTAGCCTTATACTATGCATTCATCTTGGTAATGTGCTTCCTCACCTCCTTATGGATGTTCTTTAAATGTTCTACAAAATCCTCAGCTTCAAAACTACTTATTTCTCCTTTATCTATCTTTCTCAACTCAGATGTATTTTTGGGACTCTTCCATATATAATCTAGAATGGTGATTTACTAGTGCTCTTGTTAACAAAATTATTATATGAAAATTCTGCCTGTGGTAAAATCAAATCCCATTCGGATTGCTTATCTCCAACTAAACATCTCAGCAAATTCCCCAAAATTCTATTCACCACCTCTATCTATCCATCAATCTATGGATGATGTGATGAACTGAACTTCAAATCTATCTTCAGCTTCTTCCACGATGTACACTATAAATATCCAACAAACTTAGTGTCTCAATCTGAAACTATGGTCTTTGGAAAACCATGTAGTCTCACCACTTCTGTAAAAAACAATTATGCTACATGAACTACATCATTAGTCTTCTTGTAGGGAATGAAATGTGCCATCTTTAAAAAAATTTCAACCACCACAAAGATTGAACCATGTCCCTACTGAGTCCTTGGCAAGCCAAGAACAAAATCCATACTGATATCCTCCCAAGGCCTCTCTGGTATAGGTAATCGTTGATACAACCCTGTATTATGCTTTACTCCTTTTTCCATCTAACATACTCTGCAACTCTATACAAACTTCTTAATATCTTTTTGCAACTGTGAATAATAATAATTCTCACTAACCAAAGCAAGGGTTTTATCATGACTAAAATGTCCATCCAATCCTCTGCTATGCTTCTCCTTGATGAGATTATCCCTCATAGAACTTTGTGGAATGCACAACTAACTTACTCTGAATAGCATATCCTCTTGAATGATAAAATCCAACCACTTCATTCTATCTAGAGTAACAGGTTCTTTACAAGCTTTCCAAGCTTCTCCAAAATTAGGATTCTCTAGATACAATTTCTTGAGTTCCTTGAACCCAACCACCTCAATCTGCATCTCTGTTAGCAATAGTTTCCTTTTGCTAAGCACATCTACAACTCTATTAGACTTTCCAGTCCTGTGTTTCAAAACAAATGTGTAACTCTGTAAAAACTCAACCCATTTCAAATGCTTTTGATTCAACTTTCCTTGACTATTCAAATATTGCAAAGCTTGATGATCAGTATACAAAAAAAAATCCTTAGGAAGTAGATAGTGTCTCCACTTCTTCAATGCCTGAACTATATCATAAAATTCCTAATCATAAACATAATATTTTCTCTTGGCATCATTTAACTTCTCACTGAAATAAGTAACAGGTTTACCTTCTTGGCTCATAAGAACTCCTATTGTAGTACCACTAGCATCACAGTCTACTTGAAACACCTTATTAAAATTTTAAAGTGCTAAAATAGGTTGTTCTGTAACTTTTTGTTTCAACAATTTAAAACTCTTATCTGCTCCATGAGTCCACTTAAATTTTTTTCTATCCCCTCTCATTGTTTCAGTCAAGGGTCCACAAATACTGCTAAATTTTTTAATAAACTTTCTATAAAAACTAGTCAAACCATGAAAAGATCTTATCTCAGTAGCACTCGTTGGAGTAGGCCTTTCAAGGATAACTTGTACTTTCTCTGGGTCCATTTTTAGACCTTCTACTGAAACTACAAATCCCAAATACACTAATGCTTTCTTCACAAAACTACACTTGTTCAAATTTATAAATAGTTTCTCTTCTCTCAACTTCTCAAACACCCTACAAATATGCATCATATGCTCCTCCAATGTCTTACTAAAGATTAAAATATCATCTAGGTAAAAAATGACAAACTTACCCAGAAACTCTTTCAGAACCCCATTCATGAGATGCATGAAAGTGCTCAGTGCATTGGTTAGCCCAAAAGGCATGACTAACCACTCATATAGTCCTTCCTTTGTCTTGAAGGCAGTCTTCCATTCATCTCCTTCTTTGATCCAAATCTAATGATATCCACTCTTCAGATCCATCTTTAAGAAATACAAAGATCCACTCAAATAGTCCATAATATCATCCATTCATGGCAATGGAAACCTATACTTGATTGTGATCTTGTTTATTTCCCTAGAGTCTATACACATCCTCCATTCTCCATTCTTCTTTGGTGCTAATACTACTGGTACAACACATGGAGTTACACTCTCCTAAATCAACCCCTTTTGTAACAACTAATATACTTATCTATTCAACTCTTTACTTTCTACTAGTGTCATTCTTTGTGCTGCCTTATTTGGCAAACTAGCTCCTAGAATCAAGTCCATCTGATGACTGATCTTCCTCAATAGTGGTAATCCATCAAGTAAATTATTAGATACAATATCCTGAAACTCATTCAACAAATCTGCAACTTCTATAGACACATCTTCTATTTCTTCTTTACCAGCTTTTGGAATTAAATTAAAAAAAACATGCTCATGCCTCATACCATCTAGGAACTTTCTTCCATCAACAAAAGTTATTCTTGCATTACCACATACCTTTTCTTTTGTATCCTTCAATGGCTTTAGCTTATGTCGCACTCTATCCTTTTTCAAGGAATAGGTATTTGCATGACCATCATGTCTAGCATGCTTGTCAAACTACCATGGTCTACCCATAAACATATGACATGCATCCATAGATATGATATCACATAGTACCTCATCATGGTACCTGCCAATCTTGAACTTCACTAGGCATTGTTCATTGACAATGACCTTGTGGTCATCCTGGACCCAAGTGATCTGGTATGGATGTGGGTGTTTTTGTCTCTTGAGCTTCAACTTCATGACCATGTCTTCTGACACTAAATTTTTGTTAGAATAACTAAGAGGGGGGTGAATTAGCTATCCAATGTCCCAAAACAAAATGTATAATTCAAAACAACTTCCTCAATTTCTGTTGCTCGATAAACAAAATACATTCACTGTCTATGCTTTTACCGATTACCAGTCTTAATACTTATAACTGTTACTGATCAAATCTAACATGTAATATGAAAAGTAGGATAATAAACAAATATCACAATCAACACATAACATAAGAGATTTAACATGGAAACCCTACAAAGGGAAAAACCACCTGGGACCAGCAACCCAAAAATTTTCACTCTTCTGAAGTGAGGTTGGTTAAGACCCAACCTTGTTAAAGGTTTACAAACACACTATCAGGTGTGACCTTGTTAGAGGATTTTAAACTAGAAGTTATCATCCAACCAGCATTCACTATGGGGTTGACAGGATAACAATGTTCATTCTATGAATGATACATCATAAGACTTTCAGAGTCTACTCGGTTAAGAGACTTTGACTATTTACAATGGTTAAATATGAAATAGTAAATGATCTACCTTATTACAACTTCAATTGTAGATTACAGACCAATATTTAGTTCATACAAAATTCTTCTGATCAATATTGCACTTCAGATTCAATACTTTATTAACTTACTGTCTATCGGTAATAACTCTCTATAGCTTGGTAACTATTCTGCAGCTCAGTTCTTACTAACCAGTATGATCAGAATGCATGAAAACTTCTTCACACAATAATTCTACAGTATATTCTTGTTCCAACATTTTTCATAATGAAACCCTAGTCTCTTATATAAATGAGTAAATCATTTTCTTTCTATCCATCAGATTTTGCTGCTTAATCATCTTGATTGATTTTTCTGCTTTAAGCTTTCTCAGCTGATGTGTCAATAACTCATTTCAATCTGTTCCATTAGATCTTCTTTCAATTATGTTAGCTATTGATCTTTATAAAAAACTTTATTTGTTACCTCGTGATCATACACTTTCCAGCTCATCAATATTATTGGCTAAACTAGTCATTTAATTCATTCTATTATCATCGGTTAATAAAGAAATGCATCACTGAACACTACTCTGTTAATATTGTGCTTGGTATACACTACCCTCTGTCGGTGTATACTACAAAATCCTTCGTTTACCGACAACACTGCTTTATGTCTTTCAGATTTATTCTTCATTATAGATGAATGCAACATAATAAAGTCAATATCAACAAGTCATAGACTCATCAATAAGTTACTCAGTGTATTCTTATCCTCATCTGACATGTACATCTTCCTCATGTAGATTTCTCTGTTCTTCATCTCTTTTCACCTTTCTTCAAATGTGTCGGTATAGTAACTTACAAGATAAGCACTATCAAGCTAGTTGACATCAATGACAATATAATACTAATTTAATCATATTACATATCTAATCAACAACTTCTCATTGATCTTTAATCACAGATTCTTCAATCAAATTCCAACAATCTCTTCATCTAAATCAGTTGTAGTCCAACAATCTCTCCCTTTGGCATTGATGGCAACTCAAGTAATATGAAATGTACCATACACATGCCAAACACATATATTCTACAACTCTGTAAACAAATGCTCATACAAGCTCTCCCTAGCTTAATATGTTTAATCACTATGTTATTGAACATTTGTAATCATTAGATATGCTCAATCTATTCTCTGTTACTGATCTTTAATATTCTGTTCTCAATACTCTGTTCTCCATTGGTGTTTCTCCTTGTCTCTCCTTTTTATTCTCCTTGTCTCTCCTTTTCATATTATTTATCTCTCCCTTTGATAGAAATGCCAAAGAAACAAATAAACAAACAATTTTATCTTCCTCTGTATCTTTGTATACTGATATCCCAATCAGTTTCAGTTCTTCACACTTAATCACAACCTTGAACATGATTCAAAGTGTGAACTACGTTGCATCAACATGTGTGATCTTCTAATAAGAGTAGGCTAATGCAACATTCAGATCACCTTAGTGACTGATAGATAGGGGATGGACCCCAAGTCTAGACCTCAAATATTCAAATGTATCCTTCAGTAGAGGCTTTGCAAAAATATCTGCAAGTTGTTCTTTAGATGTGACAAATTTCAACTTCACTTTCTTTTCTTGCACTTTTTCTCTTAATTAATGATACTTAATAGATATATGCTTTGTCTTTGAGTGCATCATAGGATTCTTTGAGATATTTATAGCACTAGTGTTGTCACAATATATGATCACTGGGTCAGTGATTATCTCATTCATCCCTTCCAACACTTGTTTGATGTAGGCAATGTTTGAATAGTTAGTAGCAGCAGAAACATACTCTGCTTTAGCTATAGACTGAGAAATACATGCCTACTTTTTACTTGTCCAAGTTACAAGTCTTTCACCAAAGAAAAATGCTCCTCTAGTGGTGCTTTTTCTGTCATCAACATTTCCAACCCAATCAGCATTGGTGTAAACTTTCAGTTCAAACTTCCCTTCCTTAGGATACCATAATACATAATTTTTTGTTTTCTTCAAGTATCTTAGGATCCTTTTATTAGCTATCATGTGAGATTCTCTAGGATTAGTAGAAAATCTAGGAACAATTCCCACAGCATGTGCTATATCTGGTCTACTAGTGAACTACATACATTAATTTACCAATCATGGATCAGTAAAGTGTTTGATTTACCTCTGTAGTTTCATCCTCCTTTTTCAATTTAAATCTAGTAGCCATCAGTGTTCCCAAAGGTTTAGCATCTTCCATGCCAAATTTTTTCAGTATGCCTTGTCTAGTTTTGCTTCTAGTCTGCATTCTAGCATGTCTATCTCCAATGATTTGTGTCTCAAGATGATGTCTCCTGACAAAAATAGCTAGAACTTGGTTTCTCCTTTCTTGATCATCTTGTTTAGGTTCAGTTCCTTGCTCAATAGCTCCATCTTGTTCATCGGTTTGTGGTGCCTATTGTCCTGCATTGTTTCCTTGCTAACCGGTTGACACAGCCTATGATGTCGGTAGATCCTTTACATGTTCAATGTAAGTGAATCTACCATAGTCTTCTAGTTCCTTTTTACTTTCCTCTATGTTCTTATCATCAAACTCATCAACACGAACATTAGTACATTCAACTATCTTATTTGTAACCTTATTTAGACATTTGTATGCTTTACTTGTAGTGGAATATCCCAAAAATATCCCTTCATCTCCTTTAGTGTCAAATTTTCCATTTCTGTCATCTTTCAAAATAAAGCATTTACTTCCAAAAATTCTAAAATAACTTACAGTAGGTTTGTCTCCAAACCATAGCTCATAAGGTGTTTGGTTGGTGTCCTTCTTCAGTTGTACTGACAACTTCCCTCCAATATGTTTGTGCAACATTCTTCTGTATCATCAATGTTCTTGCATAGTCAATTATAGATCTGTTCCTTCTTTTAGTAATGCCATTCTGCTGAGGTGTCCTCAATGCAAAGACTTGTCTTTTAATTCCATGCTCATTATAGAAATTAGTAAATTCATCAAAGATAAATTCACCACCTCTATCAGATCTTAAGCATTCTATTTCTCTTCTAGTCTCTTTTTCTACCTTAGCTTTATACCATTTAAACATCTTGAAAGCTTCAAATTTCTCTTTCAGGAACATAATAGTCATCAGTCTAGTATAATCATAAACAAAAAGAATAAAGTATCTATCACCATAATAACTCTAAGTTCTCATAGGACCACACAGATCAATATGAACCAACTCAAGTATCTTCTTTGTTGAGTAGTCTTTGCTTTTGAAACTAGACTTAGTCATCTTACCTTTCTAACATTCATGGCACATGGCATGATCAAGTTTTGACAAGTTAGGCAATCCTCTAACTCTTTTCTTTTTACTAATCTTGATCATGTTGTCAAAGTTCACATGGCATAACCTTTTGTGCCACAACCATACTTCTTCATCCTTAATTAACAAACAAGAAGATTGATCCATATCAAGATAGAATAGATTACCTCTGGATTGTGTACCAGTACTGACAAGTCTTGCTTCTTCATAAAAAATCTTCACCCTTTTGCTCTCAAAAGCTAGTCAGTGGCCTGAATTGTTCATCTAAGCCACATTAACAAGTTATAGTTCAATCCATCTACCCAGTATGGATTTTCACATCTTATTCTATCATTGATCATAAGTGAACCTTTACCTCTTACCATATAAGGTGCATCATTTCCCATTCTCAAAGATCCTCTGTTGTATTCAAAAAGTTGATCAAACTTTTCTACATCACTGGTCATATGATGTGTACAGCCACTATCTATGATCCATGTATCATTTTTTCTTACTTTAGAGATTAGTGTTGTTTCTTCATGTTTCTCTTCTTCTGAGTCATCTTTCATAGCAATGAATATAACTTATATATCATCATCAGATTCAGTTTCAGTTTCAATATCTTCATCTATGTAACATACCTTTTTTCCTTTATCATCTCATTTATCTCTGTTGTTGTGTTGGTAGCCTCTGTTAACTCTTCTTCCATATCTTCCTTCAGATTGATCTTTGGATCTATCATCATCTTTCTTCTATGGACATCTAGCAGCAATATGACCAACTTCTTTACAATTAAAACATGCCAAAGGTAGCTTACCTCTATACCTTCCTTTCACTTTGGGAAATCTTCTGGCCATAAGAGCTTCTAGCTCATCAAGTTCATCATTGATATTGTCATCACTATCATCATTCTTATTATTCCTACTAGATTTACCAATCTTCAGAGAAGACATGAAAGCAAATTCAACAGGGGGAACAACACTGTTGTCAAAATTATTCAATTCAAAATTTGTGAGTTTACTAATCAAAGTGTCAAGAGTAAGGTTGGATGTAGCTTTTGTTTCATGAATTGTAGAGATCCTGATTGCATATACTGGTAGCAAAGTTATGAGAATCTTGCTTATTACTGTTTCATCATCTATGACTCCATCTAATGCTCTAATAGCATGTACTACTTCTTTCAGTCTGTTTGAGTACTGCACAATGTTCTCACCTTCCTTTATCCTCATATCATCAAATCTACCCCTCAAAATTTTAGCTTGAGCTCTTTTGACATTTAGATCTCCATTGTAAATTAGATTTAGCTTGTCCCACATCTCTTTGGTAGTAGTGCATCCTTTGATGTCTTCAAATTCAGCATCGGTACAGGCAACAACAAGTTCCATCATAGTGACATTGTTTTCATGCCTATCTCTTAGTTGATCAAGGGTTAGAGGACCAGTTGGTGGTTGTATGTAGCCATTCAACATCAGATCTAGTGTTGAGTTCCCAATTCTAGATACATGTAGCTTCATTTAGCTCTGCCATACTGTGAAGTTCTCTTTGTTCAATTTTGGTACTTCCCTCTTATACATCTTGAGACCTTTGTGCTTAAGTCCTTAAAACTCTATTCTAAGCAACCAACGCTCTGATACCATTTGTTAGAATAATTGAGAGGGGGGTGAATTAGTTATCCAGTGTCCAAAAACAAAATGTATAATTCAAAACAACTTCCTCAATTTTTGCTGCTCGGTAAACAAAATACATTCACTATCTGTGCTTTTACCGATTACTAGTCTTAATACTTATAACTGTTATCGATCAAATCTAACATGTAATATGCAAAGTATGATAACAAAAAAATATCACAATCAACACATAACACAAGAGATTTAACATAGAAACCCTGCAAGGGGAAAAACCACCTGGGACTGGCAACCCCAAAAGTTCACTCTTCTAAAGTGAGGTCGGTTAAGACCCAACCTTGTTAAAGGTTTACAAACACACTGTCAGGTGTGACCTTGTTAGAGGATTTTAAACTAGAAGTTATCATCCAACTAGCATTCACTATGGGGTTGATAGGATAACAATGTTCATTCTGTGAATGATACATCATAAGACTTTTAGAGTCTACTCGGTTAAGAGATTTTGACTATTTACAATGGTTAAATATGCAACAGTAAATGATCTACCTTATTACAACTTCAATTGTAGATTACAGACCAATATTTAGTTCATACAAAATTCTTCTGATCAATATTACACTTTAGATTCAATACTTTATTAACTTACTATCCATCGGTAATAACTCTTTGTAGCTCGGTAACTATTTTGCAACTCAATTCCTACTAACCAGTATGATCAGAATGCATGAAAACTTCTTCACGTGATAATTTTTCAATATATTCTTCTTCCAACATTTTTCATAATGAAACCCTAGTCTCTTATATAGATGAGTAAATTGTTTTCTTTATGTCCATCAAATTTTGCTGCTTAATCATCTTCATTGATTTTGCCACTTCAATCTTTCTCGATTGACATGTCAACAACTCATTTCAATTTGTTCCATTTGATCTTCCTTCAATTATGTTAGTCATCGATCTTTATAAAAAACTTTATCTATTACCTTGTGATCATACAATTTCTAGCTCATGAATCTTATCGGCTAAACTGGTCTTTTAATTCATTCTATTCTCATCGGTTAATAGAGAAATGTGTTGGTGAACACTACTTGGTTAATACTGTGCTTGGTATACACTAACCTCTATCGATGTATACTACAAAATTCTTTATTTACTGACAACATTGCTTTGTGTCTTTTAGCTTTATTCTTCATTATAGATGAATGCAACATAATAAAGTCAATATCAACAAGTCATAGACTCATCAACAAGTTACTCAGTGTATTCCTTATCCTCATCTGACATGTACATCTTCCTCATGTAGATTTCTTTGTTCTTCATCTCTTTTCACCTTTCTTCAAATGTGTCGGTATAGTAACTTACAAAATAATAATTGTCAAGCTAGTTGACATTAATGACAATATAATACTAATTTAATCATATTGCATATCTAATCAACAACTTCTCAGTGATCTTTAATCACAGATTCTTCAATCAAATTCCAACAATCTCTTCATCTAAATCAGTTATAGTCCAACAATTTTTAGTGCTTCCACTATTAATAATCACATCACAACATTTACCCTCACACTTGCATCTAGTGCGAAATAGGCTCCTCCTTTGCTCTGATTCATTTTCACTACTCAACAGGACTCTTTTGTTAATCAACGTTTCTCCTCTTTCAACATCTTTAGAATGTGATGATCTGGCATCTTCATCTACATGTGCAACTCTGGCCTAGCCTTCATTTCTCCTGTCTATTCTTCCTTGGCACTAAGGACATTCATATGCTCTATGACCTTCTTCTCCACAGTGAAAACATGTTCAATAGAAGCCTCCCTTTCCAGATCCTTGTCCTATTCCTCTTCCTCCCTAATCTCTATTATTCTGATCCTAGAAATGATTGGAATTATTTCCTCTCTGATTCTAACTACTACTGGCCTCATCCTTCTCTTTTGGATCTTCATTTTGGCCTCCATAAGACTGTCCACTAGATCATCTACCATGACCTCTTCCATTTTGTCTACTCTCAAACTTCTTATTCAACTTTTCCTCTATTTTAGGGAAAACTGGTATACCTCTTCAATATTGTTCATTTGAACCAGATTTAGCTCTTCTTGAATGCTTGGCCTCAAACCATTAAGGTAACATAAAAATTTATCCTTATCTGCTTTTGCATGGCCTGTTCTGATGAGGATTCAATAGAACTCCTATGTATACTCCTGAACACATCTTCCTGCTTGCTTTAAACTCTACATTTTCTTCAGTAGGTCAAGCTCATAATCAACATGAATGAATTGTCTCTTCAATTTATCGACCATCTGATCCCATCTTGTGATTTTATCTTTTCCTCTTCTATTTCAGTCCAATTGAATCTCTTGCCACCAGATCTTTGCATGACCTTTTAGTCTAGACTTCGCAAATTTGACCCTATCAGGATCCTCAATATCTTCATACTCAAAATATTATTCACATTCATTGATCCTGTTGATTAATTCCTCTGGGTTAAGATTCCTTGAAAATGTAGGAACCTCAATCTTAGGTCTTTTCCCAATCTTGGAAATGGCTTAGAAAAGTCTTTCTTCCTCCCGGTTTAGAATTTCACCTTCTCCCTCGGCTTCATCCTTGCTTTTATCTCTGACATTAAGATTCATTCCTCTGTGATCTCCTCTTGCAATTCTCACACTTTTCTATGTAGTGCCCTAATTTCATGTGTTACAACACTAGCTCTTCCGCTATGTTCCCTTTGTGGAGGCATTTTTGCACTGCTCGCTAAAACCCTAACCATGGTCCTGGTGCAAACTACCTCACAGTTGGTGATCTATTTACAAACTCAAGAAAACCTACTCTGATACCACTTGATGAAGGGTTCTCCCCTTAATACCACAAAAACATAACAAAAATAGAGAAACAACAACAATTTGCAAGAATAGAGAATGGGCTTCTTATTATCTCCACACATGTGAAATTACAAATTTTAGAATTAAAATATTCAAAGCCACATGGGAATTCCCTTACAATATTCTATATGACAAAGCCTTAGATCATTACCCAGATCTACCCAGAACTACCCTAGACAACACTATGGGCCTTCTTTATATAGGCAATTTCCACTGCCTGAGAAGGTTCCAGAAATTTAGCCCTAAAGGCCGACCAATCTTAGAATTATTTTATTTTTCAATTTATTTCATCAAATTCGGCTCAAAATAACTTTTGAAACCTGAAGAGAAATTTTGAAAGAAAATTATTTTCTACCATTTCAGGTGGCCCAACTTTCGGAGACCATAAGTCATCACCTGTTGACCCGATTGACTATTATGGCCCCAATTTAGAAAGGGTACAAGGATCTCTTCAGTGCTTGACTGGTGCAAGCTCCAATTAGCTGAAGTTTCAACCTCATCTGGGGCCTCTAAAGCCTTCAAAAATAAGTTCAAGTTTTCTGTACCATGTTTCCAATACCAAAAATTTTCAATATCTTCAAAACCAGACTTGATCTAGCAATGGAAATTTACTGGCAGGCTGATATGACCAAAATGAACCTCCACGGGTGAAATCAGAACATTCTAAGATCATATGACCAACTTACTAAAAATATTAAGTTTCCATAAATAGTAGCTCTATAGAAGATAGCTCTTATTGAAAAGAAACTAGAAATATTTTTTGGGTGATGCAAGATTGCTCTTACACCCAAGATGCTCTTGCATCAAAGTGAGACCTCAATGTTGGAGGCCAATGACATAATCATGTAGGTAAATTTTTTTTCAAAAGGCACAACATTATAGGATAAACAAATTATTGATGAGCTTCGGCTCAACTATGAAAACATCATGGAAGCTTATGATGCTGAAAGGAGAAGAAGAATTGATCTGATGGGAAGGCTTGCTAGGCTAGGAGACACATCAACTTTACAATTTAAAATAGGTGAGTCTTCCAAAATAATAATTGCATCATCTTGTGCACCACCACCTATCTCAAGCCCTATAATTTTTATCCCCTCATCTCCCATTTCCCCTGATGCTCAATTTGAAGAAGAATTGAAAGATGAAAAGGAAAATCTTAAGGCATTAGAAGTAGACATTGTAAGAAGGTATGGAGTAAAAAAAAATGGCACAATTCTGCATCTTCTTAGTACTATTGATACTATATTTCTTTATCATAGGATCTCAAAGATTTTAGATATTTTAAATTCTTTTAAAGAGGATAAGAGTAAATTGCAGGAAATCCTAAATAAATGGACTAGTGAAGAAAATAAGATGGACAAGATATAATCAGTGGCCAAGGAGGAAGCAAAGGTAGATGCAAAAATTGAGAAAACTTATGATCATAATGTAGTTCTATTAGAATTTTATATTTCCAGGGATTCTATGCAGAGTGAGTCTAGATTCATTATCTTGGAATATTCTAGTAAAAGTTTTGATTTATTCCCTTGCATTTGAAAGGTCTAAAACAGCTTAAAACCTATGAAGAGTGTATGGAGTAATTGGATGAAGCACTTACATTAAGGATCAATAATATTGTTATTGATGATGATAATTATTTGTTTGGAAGGGTGATTGAGGAAACTCTAACACCTAGGATATATTTTGATTCTCTAGGAAAATGGGTCAAGTAGTTGAAGGCCAAGTATAAGAACTTGATTGAGGAAGAGTAGAAATTTGTATAGCTTGAATGGCCTAATGATATTGTTTTCAATGAGTGGGCATCAAAGTTCAGCTAGGAAGTAATAGGTATCCACATCGAGCCATAATCAACACAAGAATGATGCTCCTAATTGTGTTGCTTCCTTTCTTTATGTTGGAGTAGAGTTTTGAGAGTGACTTTTTTGTCATGTTGTGGAAAACAATTTTATATCCTATTACAATGTGACATGTGTACTTTCCTAGTTCTGAAGCTTTTTTCAACCCTATGTCTATAAAGGGTTTCCAAGACTAGGAAGAATGGTCTGAATTTATTTTGTGATAGCACTTTTTGTCATAGTAGTTGGTCTAGACAGTGTACAGTTGCAAAATGTTAATGTCTATATTTTGATTTCAAGATTTAATGAAGAAAGTAGTTAGACTTTATTTCTGAGTTATTTTGTCAAGTTTTATAGAGCAATATAATGAATGTATTTTTCTCAAGGAGATTAATATAAAAGAATTTCAAGAATATTTGTGTCCAAAATCTTGTCTCCTTTATTTATTGTTTTGTCAATTTTATGAATATTTGACCAATTCTTGAATTTCATTTGCAACTCTTTCAGGTTGTATGTCATTTCATTTATTCTATTGGTTCAAGGAACTAAGTAAATTACTTCTATGATTTGATAGGATCACAAAATATAATAAAGGATATTATAAGAATTGGGTTTTATGATAACAATTGATACATTTATTTACAAAGTTGTTAGAAATAGGAAATACTGAGAGGGAGGGTGAATCAATATTTCACAAAATTTTACTTTTGCCCACTTATGGATATAACAGATTACTTTAAAGCATAAGAAACTAAATAGCATACATAACAGTAAATGTAAAGAACTCATAACACATGATATGTTCTCGAGGAAACCCTAGCCAAGGGAAAACCCCGAAAGATATCTAGTTAAGGATGTTGACCCTGTTAGGAGCCTATTACAATCATATAGTGTATCAGTCCTGGTTAAGGGACTATAGGACTTGTTAGAAGCCTCAACCCTATTAGGAGTTGTAGATACAAAACCTGATTACTAGATGAGCTCACTCCCCAAACAAGTAAAACAAATGTTTACTGATTACAATATGGTACTGCTTACAATTTCGCATCAACAACTTTCACTTGCTATCACAATATACAACTATCACAAGTTACATACTACAAGTTACATTTCAAGTATGTTTGGTACATCTTTATTTATATAAGATACAAACATAATATCTTTCTCATGTCGGCTTGCATATCTTTATCCAAGAGTAAACATCTAGGATATCATCTCTTTATAATATCAAGTCATTATTTTGACAAGCAAAATAATCCCTTAATTCATTTACTAGTTCTGTCTTCAAAACTGCTTTGTCAGCTATACTCTGTCATCGGTAAAACAATCATAACTTTATCTGTACTATCTGTAATCTTGTGTGCACTAAGATGGAGTATCCTTAGACACCATAGAGTCTATGTTCAACTACGCAAACTTTGATCATGCTCTAGTGAACGTTGTCAAAACAAACTGTATCGGGTGCTCTGTAAAAACATTGTTTCATACTTAGACAATTTTAGTCTGTGATCTTCCATACTTACTTCCCAGCTTATGTGATCTTCATAGGGAACATATGTTTCCATAATGACAACATCTATGTACATACCTCAGCTAAATTTCCAACAAAAGTAAGTAAATAGATAATAATATTCATTATATTTCTGTAACTCTATGATAGTAACAAAAGGATCTAAGGGCACTAGTCAGTGTTTAAGAAGTCAGGAAAATGTTCTAATGTTGTTTATGGTTAAAACAAATAGCCAAATCCATTTTAATCATAACTTAAAAGGAAGAAAGGTTTAAATAATGGTGACCTCTTAGTACTTTGATCAAATAGATGCATTTTTGGCTACTCTTAGATCTACTTTGTATCATTTAGTAAAAGAAGTTTTATATGACTAAATCTTCTTTAAAGGGATTATAAATAAAGAGTTACAAGGAAAAAAGTCAAAATCCAAGTGTACTCACCTTGGTTCTGCAGAGCAAAAAGTGTAGAAGGAATTTTTTCCTTGGTAATTGGCCCAAGGTCAAACAAAGTATTCTAAATATGAGAAATAACTGACCCCTATGTGTACTTTTTTTGTTGTCTCTTGGTTATTCAAATCTATTGAATCAGAAACCAACAAAATGACAACTCCGCTAGGGATTGTACTATAGGTAGTGTATTACTTGTTAGATTGGTGTCTATTGGGTTAGTAGAAGGTGTTTTCATAGGTCGTTCTATTTACATGTGTTTTAGTTTATTTGGGACTCCATGTTTCTCTTGTACTATTTGAGTTTTCTTTAGATTCTCAAGGTTTGTCTATTAAAAGTTCTCATTTAGCATGGGTGGTGACTCAAAGGCTTAGAACCACTATTTATTTACAAGTTATAAATTATGGATAAAAGAAAAAATATGAGGGATTTTGTCAGGAAACACCCAGAAATAAATTTTGAGGAATTACCTCAATCGGGAAAGAAGAAATGGCTAAAGTTATACCTCTTGTAGATTAGAATGTGAAAGTGGGAATAGAAGCCATATGTTAGGTGCACATCAAGATGAAGTCATCACTAAAAGGAAACTAATCAAACCAAGATGGGTCCCTTTCACTTATCATAATTTCATAGATATGGATGTATCTTCAAGCTCTGGTGATACTTTGATTAACCCAACTAATTTAGGTGTGTTGAGGTTACAACTAGCAGAGCAAGATGCCATATAATTTTTTTTGTAAAGAGAGAGAGAGAGAGAGAGGTATAGACTATTAATTCTTTGATGGAAAGAGAGTCTCTACTTAAAAAAATTGATGATTAAAGGAAAGGAACATAATATTTTCTTCTACTCCTAGAGCTTTATAACCTGATCTCTTTGGTGACCTTGCTTCCCTAAGAAGTGAGAAAGAACATCTATTAAATGACCATGAATTTGAAAATGAAGTTCTTGTGATTAGGAAAGTGGAAAGTTATATGACTCTACCAGGTGAAAAGGAAGGAAATAATGTTACCAAGCCTATTGTTGTTGACAATAAAAAGGGTAAGAAAAATATGGTTGGGGTCAAGATAAATGAGCTTGTGGTCAAACCAAAGAATCCATCACCCGTTTCAAGTTTTCATATAGAGATGGAAAAAAGAAGAAAAGAAAGAGATGACCTAGAAAGATAATTGGAGAAAGTTGTAGTTAAAGCATCTATTGTTGAGACAAGAAAGAAGATAAAATTCCTAAAGTCTTCATCTACAAATACTTCTAGACCATCTAAAAATGAAATAGGTATGCCATCTAGAACCACTCATGTTGCTTTACTTAGTAAACCTAGTGATCATAATGCTCCTTCTTCTTCATCCTCCAAGATAAATATTGAGCCTAAAAAAAAGTTAAATATGCATATGGGTGGGCTTATGACAACTAGTGTTGGTCTTAGTGGAAACACTGGATTAGGTTTCCAAAGAAGACCTATACAATTAGAAGGGTATAGGAAAATTTGTTTTGATGGGATACTTGATTATCCTAATATTATCCCAACTAAATTAAGAGATAAAGAAAATAAATTTTCTAGAAATAATGCCATCAGTTGTGAAGAACATCTAATTTTTTTATTAATATGTTGAATGATAACAAGGTACAACATGAAGATGTAGTTATGTAGTTGTTATTTGAATCCTTAGTTGAAGATGCCAGGAATTGGTTTAAAAGACTCTCAAGTCATGGTATTGACTCATGGGATGCATTTGAAAAATGTTTTAAGGAACAGTATGGTGATAGGCCAAATGCTAGCTTCATGTTGAATGAATTAAATAGCATAAAGAAAAAAAATGACTCTACAGCTAAATTTGACATGATAATTAAACATCCCTGATCCATTATAGAAAGCCTCTATGAATATGGTGTATGGCTTCTCAATCTCCCCATTCTTCAAAGTATTATGTAGTTACATAATCCATATGTTCTTACAAGCATGAGGATCATAAAAAGTCATACCAAAAAGAAAATAATGATGACATTGGGTATAATCTTGTCGATTCATATCCTGGACATGAAGCTGCTTGAGATTATGATGAAGAGACTAGTATTTGCTTGAAACTAAAGAATACAACATTGTTCCATCAACACATATTTTTTGATGATGAAAATGTTGATGACAAAGTGTGTAACATGAAATCTATTTCAGAGGGGGTAAATTTGAGAAAACCCTCAAAGGAAGAAATTGTTAGGATTATTGCATAAATGGTTGCACAAGTGAAAACTAGAAGCATGAGATCAAATGATAATACTCGTAAAGCTATTAGTATATTCATTAAAAATACTAGTTCTAAAGATTCCATTGGAAATAAACCAAAAAGTGATTACATTGTAAAGGTAAAGAATGTCAAAGGAAAGAAGTGGGAGCCAAAAAGGGTTGAAGCAAAAAAGATGTCTATTGTACAAAATAATGATAAACAAAAGGAAGCTGAAAAGCCAGTTAGTACAATGGCTAAAAATTTAGAAAAATAGAAATTGTGGCTACAACTGATACATTTGAGAAGCAAAAAGATGTTAAAGGTATGCAAGTTGAAATTGATGAACTGCAACTAATTGAATATCTGAATGCCTTGAAGATCAGTGATTAGAGATCACCAAGTTGCTGATTAGATATGTAAGATGATTAAATCAGTAACATGTTGTCATTGATGTCAACTAGTTTTTGATAGTACTTATCCTGTAAGTTACAAATACCTAAACATCTATAGAAAGGAGAAAAGAGATGAAGAACAGATATATCTACATGAGGAAGATGGATGTGATAGATGAGGATATGGAATACTTTTGGGTAACTTATTGATGAGTCTATGACCTTATGATATTGACTTGATTATGTTGCATTCATCTATGATGAAGAAAAGAGAAAAAATGTACAAAGCAGTGTGGTCGGTAAAAGAAGCACTTCAGTATACAACAAGATAGTGTAGTTTATACCTAGCGATAGTATTAACCAAGCTTGTTTTCATCGACACATTTCTTTATCAACTGAACATGAATAAAGGAACTAAATGATCAATTTAGCCAACATAAATTGATGAGCTAGAAAGTGTATGATTTTGAGGTTGAAGATGATGTTTGTTACAAAGATCCATGACTAACAAAATTTGAAGATCTAAAGGATGGAAATAAAATGTGTTATGGACACAACTATCGAGAAAGGTTTAAGCTACAAAATCAATGAAGGAGATTAAGTAGCAAAATCTAATGGATGAAAAGAAAATGGTTTACACATCTATTAAAGAGACATTTGTTTCATTGTGTAAAAAAATGCCAAAAGCAAGAATACTATAGAGAATATGTGTGAACACAGCTTCATGCATGCCTGATCAGACTGGTTGAAGGAGAACCGAACTCTAGAGATTATCAAGCATTAGAGAGCTATTACCGAAGGATGGTAAGTTATTAAATATTGTAGAATAGAATTGATATATTGATCAGAGGATTTTAATGGGCTTAGAATAGATTTGAACATTTGCAAAAGAAGTTGTATTGTAAATAGATCACCTACTATTTCAATTTAACCACTGTAACTATTATACACAAAATTTGTGCCTCTGATCTCAAGCTCTCATAGTCTTGATAATCTAGTATAACATGGGAATCATCTCAAGGTTGTGGGACCTTTTACTAACCAAGATGAGACCTCCAGATTATAGGCTGGTTCCTCTTAGATAATCACCCTGATTTGCTCTTAACAAGAAAGTAAACTTTGAGGGGAAAGGGTTAGAAGGAATGCATGAAAGGGAAATGACATGAAGCAAATCTACCTACTAGGTGATGCACCAAAACTAGGGTTTGGATCTCAGTATAGAGGAATGAAACCAGTGACAAACTTAGGTCTAGGAGATCACAGCTTACTGAATAGGCTGGCATGAGTATTTCATTAGAGGGCCTAAAAATTAGACACAAATTATGACCTGCAAGCAAACATTCTCTTCAGCAAAAGGACACAAGAATGAGATAGAATGGTAGGGGCTGAAGGATACCCACAACCTCACTGAGATCAAATCAAACACAGTAGTGCACAAATAAGTTGAAAGTAAAGGGGATCAGGAAAACTAAGTATCATTGAAAAGCATTCATAAACTTCAATCCAATAAGAGATAATCCAAACAGGAAAGCATAAGGATAGGAAAACATGTCACATAATACTTTGCAACATTTGTATTATCAATGACAACTTACAAGATGTGAAAAACTAGAGAGAAAAAATGCTATAGATAGTTCTCCAAGAAAAGACTTTCTCCTTTTACAAAATGTGAATTCTAAGCTCAAAAGCTCCAAAAAAACAATATATACAACCCTGCATGCAGGCAGGAATCAAAAATATCTCAATTATAACTACAGAGGTTTACAATAAAATATCCAACCCTAAATCAATCCAATCTGGCCATAAATGTACATGAAAATATCCCAGCAGATCAGATATATTTTGTTTGCATGTTCACTTCATGTTTATTCCTACAAAAATCTAGTTGTCATGATCCATCTACCTTCCTCCAACTCGGGCTCGCCATAACTGCAAAAATCTGATACTGTGAGATATTTGAATTTAAAAAATGATAATGGTCAGAGGTGGCACATAAATTTCCCATCGATGGTCAGTATTCAAAAATTGATCTTACTTTAAAGCATGACCATCAGATCCTTCCTCTTTACCCAGGCTCGACACTTGACTAAAAAACTAACTCGGTATTCACCCTAGGTTTCAATTTTCCTTTTGTCACTGAATCGCTTAACTTTTTAACTAACCCCAGCTTTTCCTAGTGATTAAATGAGTAAAGCCACAAAATTAGGTCCACCTTGCCACCTGTCATTCTCTTATTCATTCTTGACTTCTCTGTAAGCATACACCTCAGCGAGCTCTAACACAGTCCCACTACAACTTAGACTCTGATCCAGTGGTGGTCGCATGATTGCAAAGGAAAGGAATATTCCTTGTGAACACATGACCACCGTAGATCTCTTTTCCTTTGGTACCCCACTAACACATCTAAGAAATCTGGTCCCACTAAAAGATAATCCAACTCAGCACATGGACCAATGAGAAACGAGCATGTCAGTGAATGAGGATCCACCAGACAAAGGTGTGACAGTGGAATAAAATCAACAGTGGGTGCATGATCACAAAGGCAATGAATATTCCTTGCGATCATGTGACAACCATTAGATCTCTTGCTGGGAAGTCTGCTAGGCCCGCTCTAATAGATTGGAACAAGTCATTACCTCTGGCCAATGAGAAAATTCCACATTAGAATACATGGCACTGGACCCACCAAGGCTTTGAAGCAATGGAAAGAAGGAAACATCAACGGTTGTCACAATTTCACAAGGCTCTGACAGATCCTTTGTGAAATCACGATAGTCATTGATCATCTCAAATGGGACCCCACAAACTACCTGTCGCATGATGTTAACCGATGACTACAAACCACCACCACCGAAACTGTTGACGGTTTGTCGCATGATCGCATGCGGCTAGGAAGGCCCATGCGATCATGTGACCAACCGTAAGGTGTTAGTCACCGAACACCACCTCACTATTCACCTGACCGCTTACCATTTGTCACATGATCACATGCAGCCAAGAAGGCCCATGCAATCATGCAACCAACTGCGTGATGCTAACTGATGACCGCTTACCGCTTGTCTTGACTACCAAAAAAGAATGACAGGGAATTTTTAGGAAACATTTTGGTGAGCTCTATGGGATGTTAGCCTGCTAGACATTTAGACCAGTTGCCTTGAAAAAAATCCATTGGGCATGGGGTCATTACTGAACACAAAACTTCAACAGAGGGATGAAACTGGACCAGAAGGACAACTGTACCCGAGCACTTCTTGAAAAATAGGAACTAACCATGAAAGCAAAGAAAGAAAACAAGAAACATATTTAGAGAATTTACAAGAAGGACCTACAAAGAGGGATTAACCTCAAAGAAAGGCTTCAAGTGGAAACCAGTCACTGCAATTGGCAGGGCATCTCCTTCAAGGGTTGAAAGCTGAAAAGTGTTAAATCCTCTGCACTCTGTTATAACAAATGGTCCACCCCAAAAGGAATCAAACTTTGTGTGCTTGCCAAGTTTTGACCTGAACTCATCCCATTTGAGAACTACATCTCCAACCTTGAAGCTTCTGACCCTAGCTCTTTTATCAAAGATTCTCTTTGTTTGACTCTGATGGAATGCCATATCCTACATTGATTTAACTATTATCTCTTCTAGCTCCATCAACTGGGCATATCTGATTCACATAGGATCACCTTCCTCAAACAAGGCATACTAAGTGGCCAAGTCCAAGGCTGGTAATTCAGTTGAAATAGATAACTTGGCCTCTCTACCATACACCAACATGTATGGGGAATTACCAATGACTTTCTTTGGAGTAATTCTATCCAGCCATAAGGCAGATTTCAATTTAGTATGCCAGTCCCTTTGACTGTCTTGCAAGGTCTTTTTGATTATTCTAATCAGATTCTTATTTGTTGATTCTACCAAACCATTCCCCTAAGGATAGTAATTGGAACTTGCATTCAGATAAATGCCCTTCTTGACTACCCACTCTGAGACTTTGAGGCCTATAAATGCTAATGCATTGTCTGAAACTATAGAATCTAGAATGCCAAATCTATGAATGATGTCATCATAAGAACTTAAAATAGCACTCTCATTAGCTTCTTTTAAAGCAACTGCTTCTGTCCACCTAGTGAAATAATCGGTTGTAGTGATTATCCACCTGTGTCCTACACTAGATGGAGGGTTAATCATGCCAATGAAATCTATACCCCACTTCATGAAGGGCTGCTCTGTTTTGACTGGTTGTAGGGGTAGAGTTGCAAATCTTTCTTTCCCTACAAAAATAGCACATTTGACGCATCTTCTAACATAATCATGACTATCTTTGAAGATAGATGGCCAATAGTATCCAGCCCTCATGATCTTAAAAGTTGTAGTCCTAGGAGAGAAATGGCCACCAGAAGCTCCATCATGAAACTCAAATAAGACATCTGCAACCCTTTCTGAATCTATGCATCTTAGAAGGACACCATTGTGATCCTTTTTGAAAATAATTTCATCTATCAGTACAAAAGAAATAGATTGTAGCCTGTAATACCTCCTTTTTGCTGAATCTAGGCCTGCAGGACATTGTCCTGTCTTCAAATAATTGATCATAATAGGCAACCAGCTAGCTACCTTGGCTTGCTCTCTTGTAGAATGCACCACTAGAGATGCATCTATATATTTCAATTTCTTTGAACTTCCATCTTCTACCAGATGCTCGCAAAGACCTCTTCCTCTAACCAGCTTGGTAATTTGAATATCTATGTCATATTCCATCACCTTAGTGATCCAACTAGCTCTTTTTTCATTTAGGTCCTTAGAAAGAAAAAATTCCTTGACACTTGGGTGAGTAACCATCAAATGCACCTTGCTATGGGTCAAAAAATGTCTGAATTTTTTGAGGCTCCTTACCACAGCAAGAACATGCTTTTCTACAAAAGAGTATCTTTGTTCATACTCTTCTAAACCTTTGCTAAAGAAAGCAATAGGCTGCTCCAATCCTTCAGCATTTTCTTGAGTCAACATTGTAGATATGGCATCATGACCCCCATAAGCATAAAGGATAAAATCCTTACTGAAATTCAGGTATAGGAGAGCAGGAGCTTCTATTAAGGCTTCTTTAATAGCTTGGAAGTTAACTTTTCCTTCTTTGGTCCAACTGAAGGCTGAACCTTTCCTCAACATGGCTATCAAAGGCTTGAGTTACTCTGCAATGTTAGGGAAGAATCTCCTAACAAATTTAATCTTTCCTATGAAAGATTGGAGACCTTTCTTATGATGTGGTAATGGTAGTTATAAGATGGCTACAATTCTCTCAGGATCCACTGTAATTCCTTCTTTGGATACTACATATCCCAATAGTTTTCCTTCATGAACTGAAAACACACATTTCTTGGGATTAAGGGATATCCCAAATTCTTTGCATCTTTCAAAGATCAACCTCAAATGTCTGATGTGGTCTACTGCATGCTTTGAGTAGATAGTTACGTCATCTAGGTAGACCAGCACAAACTTGTACATGAGGCCCTTAAAGGCCATTGCCTTCTGAAATGTAGCACCCACATTTGACAAACCAAAGGGAATCTTTAGATATGCCATGGTTCCCCACTTGGTTGTAAATGCAGTCTTATATTGATCCTCTTCTTTCACTAAGATTTGATTGTATCCTAAATAGCCATCCAGCAATGAAAATCTCTCAGATCCAGAGACACATTGTAGAATTTGTTCCATAGAGGGTAGTGGATGGCGGTCTTTTAATGAGGATCTATTCAAATCCCTAAAATCAACACACAACCTTAGCTCCCCATTCTTTTTCCTGACAGGAACAAGGTTGGAAACCCAACTAGTATGTTTGATGGGGTAGATGATGCCACTTTCTATTAGTTTGAGTACTTCCTCATGCATAAGTGGTTCAATCTTGGGATTAACAGGCCTTTGCTTTTGCCTCACTGGTTTAGCATTAGGCTCCAATTCAATAGTGTGCTGAGCAAGGGTAAGATAAAAACCCTTGAGGTCTCCATACCTCCATGCAAAAACATCACTGAAATCTCTAAATAGTTTAGTGTAAGCTTGCTTTTCTGAATTAGTGTTTACTTTTCCAAATTGTAGGCTCTTACCTGGTTCCAACTCTAATTCAGCACAATGTTCCTGTTGGACTACTAGGCCAGCTTTATTTTTCTCAACTTCATCATCCTTGTTGAAGATAGTCTCTAAGGTGATAAGACCTTTAGGCATCTTATTAGATCTAAGTTGTATCACTTGATCACCATAGCTCTATGATAATCTCTTTTGATTGTGCCTTGAAAAGACATCTTCTTCAAATAAGAACTGCAAAATTTGTTCATCATTGTCAAACACTTGCCAACTAATATTACTATCTAGAATTGAAGGTCTAAAAATAATCTTGATGTGCTACTGATCTACCTCTTTTGAAATGCTATTGGGGATGTCAAACTAAGATCCAATAGAAGCTAACCTATCAGCATTTTGATTTAATTTTTTAGGGATAACAATGATATTGAAAGCATGGAAATCTTCAATTGCATCCCAAAATATATGTTTGTATACTTTCATGACATCATTTTTGGTTGCACTCATCCCTTTTACTTGGCTGACAACAAGTTCACTATCACCATATACTTTTAATGCTTTAAGCCCTCTTTTTCTAGCCCATTCTAGCCCATTAACCAGACTTTCATACTCTACAGTGTTGCTGGTGTAGGAAAAACTAAATCTAAAGGTAGTATAATACCTTTCTCCTTTTGGGGACACTAGCATAGCACCTCCACCAAAACCATGTCTACTTCTAGCTCCATCAAAAAAAAGTTCCCAGACCTGACTATCCCGATCATCCAAATCAGTGTATTCTTTGAGAAGGCTTGGTTCTATAGCTCCACTTTCTTGAATCAGATAACTCCCCAAACCAAAATTCCAAACAAGACTCTCTTGGATCTCTGAGGTTCTTTCATCTAGGAGAATATCAGGGATATTCTCAATTTTGGTGCTTGCTTCATTAGTGGTTGGGAAATCATTGTCATCAAATATAGGACAATTAGTATTGATGGAATTGGACACATATGGCTCTATATGATGTATTGCCAATGCTTCTAATTTAATGGTGACTTTGGTACCATACCTTGTATGAAAGAGCATGTGAGACCAGTCAGAAGAAAGATAACCTCCTATCTTGGCTGTGAACTCCCTTGAGAGACATATGGAAAACAATGCAAGGAGATCTATGATATATATGTCAAGGAAAATGGAAAAATTAGGACTAGCCTAGAGAATTAGATTGGTATCCTTGGCCACACCTATAGTACTAACTGGGGATCCATCAAGTTGTGTAACCTTCTTTTGGAAGGGTTCATATTTAAGTCCTAATTGATCAACCACTTTCTTGGGCATTACAATGCTAGTAGCTCCACTATCTACCATACAATTATGCACTAAAGATTTTCCAATAATTAAAGATACATAAAAGGGAGGTGGCTTTAAATTCTTACCTTGCATGGTATTGGCCTTGGAGTTGCTAGTTGGAGTCTCCTTTTCTTGATTAGTGTTGACCAACACTGGTTTTGCAATTTCTTTTGCAGGTTGAGGATTTGCTGCCTCTCTCATGGCCTTCTCTAAAATTTTAGGTTGTCCTGGAATAGACAAAGAGTCCCACATAGACATGGTGACATTCACCTTCTTCATGTTGTCTACAATATTGTAAGGTGCCACAGTGTGTACCCTTTGTTGTGCTTTTTCTATGATGGGTTCTGTCTCTTTTGGAACCTGGCCTTCTTTGCTTGTGACAACAGGGACCTCCTTGGATGTGATAGGGGTAGTTTTCTATAGTAGCTCTAGAGATGTATTGGACTTAGCACCAGAATCTACTCTCTCCATGTCTTGGACTCTTCTCTTTGCTCTTGTGTAGGCAACAAAAGCAGCTTCATCATTGACTCCATTGAAATCTGGTTGCTCCCAATTGAAAAGAGCAGTCTCTTTGTCTTGTGTTTCTTGTTGAGGAGCTATCCCACAAGAAGGAGCTTATGTTTGAGCTTGTGAAGCATTTTGAACCATTAGTGCTTGGTTCATCCATCCATTAGAATGCATAGCCTGATTGTGGGGCTGATTGCAAGGGAAACACCATTCATTATCCATGGCCATATTGTTTTGACTAGGAACCATATCCCTGACTAGATTTATAGAATTAAGAGGTGCAAGGTTATACGATTGGAATGGTCTTTGATTAAAACTTTGTCTTTTCCCTTGATAGCCTCCTTGGTATGGTGGCCTATTTTGTTGATAAGGCTATCCTTGATTTTGGTATTGCTGATTAGGACCTTGCCCTTGTGATTGGAAGGGTGGCCTGATGCCTTGGTTTTGTTTCTTCAAGTTTGTGACCTCTTTGGTTAGAGTCTGCAGCAAGTTTGTCATTTCTTGTATACTAGTTTGCTAACTACTCTTCACCTCTTGCAACTCTTGGGAGAAATTTGTTGTAGCATGCTCCTGACCACTGGTACTATCTTGAGGTGTTGAAATTGTGGGAATAGGGGTAAATTGGGGTACTTGTGCAGGTGCAATGGGCTAAAGATTAGGGAAGATAGGCACGGGAGGTCTTCTCTATATCATGCTTGCTTGGATCAAACAATTTCCAGCCTTGACAGTAGTGTCAAAAGCTTGGGGTAAAGTGGTACCACCCATAGACTGGATCATGACAGAAATTTGGTTATTTAGACTTTGCAAGTAATATAGGAAAGCATGGTCAGCTGATGGCCTTACAAAGACTGAGATTCTATTCCATGTTTTAAGGAACCTACTATTATAATCTGTCATTTTCTCTTGAGGGTCTCTCTTTATAGTTGTTAATTGCTCAACTAGAGACAAATTATCTAATTTATCCTCAAAATGCTTGTTTAATGCATCCCCTAATTCATCCCATGAAGTAATAGAACTAACAGTTAAAGTTCTAAACCACTCTAGAGCCTTACCTTTCAAAGATGCTGCTAATAATTTGGTGGCCACATCCTCTTGATTAATGTTGTGTATGCTGCAAATGGTGGTCACATCTCTTATGTGTTCAAAGGTTGTTGTCTGTCCCTCCCTTGTGAAATCAGGTATACTCTTTAATGCCACCAAGGGCACATCATGATGCACTACAAAATTTAATGGGCTCCCCTGATTGAAAGGTGCAAAGGTGAAATTTCTAGCCATTGTAGGAGGTGTAACCTGAAGATTAACAACTATATGAGCTATATTTTCTAGATTTGGATCTTCTTCTTCTTCTTCTAGATCTCTAGTCAGAGATCTGCCTCTTCTTCTGAAATGAAAGAGGAGAGGTCTCCTCTCTGAAGTATCAGGAGGTGTAGATTGGACTCTTCTTGCAGGAGATTCTCTCTGAGTTGTCTTGCCTTTGTAGCTTCTTTTCAAGGGAAACTTTGAAAATTCAGCAGGCTTTGAGCTTCTAGTCTTGATCTTTCTCATAAACCTTAAACAAGGTTGGCCTGAATCTTTGAAACCAATCGAGTCACCAGATATACTTGATAGAACAACCTCTAAAGGTATATATTATGCAATCTGTATATCAAAGATGACACAATCTTTAATAAATGAACTTCTTTACGGTCCCACCAAGCATGCCAAAAATTGTTATACACTGAATTTGTGCCTCTGATCTCAAGCTCTCGTAGTCTTGATAATCCAATATAACATGGGAATCATCTCAAGGTTGTGGGACCTTTTGTTAACCGAGATGAGGCCTCCAGATTCTAGGCTGGTTCCTCTTGGATGATCACCCTGATTTTCCCTTAATAGGAAAGTAAACTTTGATGGGAAAGGGTTAGAAGGAATGCGTGAAAGGGAAATGACATGAAGCAAATCTACCTACTAGGTGATGCACCGAAACTAGGGTTTGGATCTCAGTATAGAGGAATGAAACCAGTCATAGACTTAGGTCTAGGAGATCACAGCTTACTGAATAGGCTTGCATGATTATTTCATTAGAGGGCCTCAAAATTAGACACAAATTATGACCTCCAAGCAGACATTCTCTTCAGCAAAAGGACACAGGAATGAGACAGAATGACAGGGGCTAAAGGATACCCACAACCTCACTCAGATCAAATCAAACATAGTAGTGCACAAATAAGTTGAAAGTAAAGGGGATTAGGAAAACTAAGTATCACTGAAAAGCATTCATAAACTTCAATCCAATAAGAGATAAGCCAAACAGGAAAGCATAATGACAGGAAAACATGTCACAGAATACTTTGCAACATTTGTATTATCAATGAGAACTTACAAGATGTGAAAAACTAGAAAGCAAAAATGCTACAGATAGTTCTCCAAGAAAAGACTTTCTCCTTTTACAAAATGTGAATTTTGAGCTTAAAAGCTCCAAAAAAACAATATATACAACCCTACATGTAGGCAAGAATAAAAAATATCTCAATTAGGGCTACAAAGGTTTACAATAAAATATCCAACCCTAAATCAATCCAATCTGGCCATAAATGTACATGAAAATATCTCAGCAGATCAGATATATTTTGTTTGCATGTTCACTTCATGTTTATTCCTACAAAAATCTAGCCACCATGATCCATCTACCTTCCTGCAACTTTGGCTCACCATAACTGCAAAAATTTGATACTGTGAGATATTTGAATTTAAAAAATGATAACGGTCAGAGGTGGTGCATAAATTTCCCATCGACGGTCAATATTCAAAAATTGATCTTACTTTAAAGCATGACCATCAGATCCTTCCTCTTTACCCGGGCTGGGCACTTGACTGCAAAACTAACTTGGTATTCACCCCAGGTTTCAATTTTCCTTTTGTCACTGAATTGCTTAACTTTTTAACTAACCCTAGCTTTTCCTAGTGATTACATGACTAAAGCCACAAAACTAGGTCCACCTTGCCACCTGTCATTCTCTTATTCATTCTTAACTACTCTGTAAGCATACACCTCGGCGAGCTCTAACACGGTCCCACTGCAACTTAGACGTCAATCCAACTGTGGTCGCATGATCGTAAAGGCAAGGAATATTCCTTGCGAACACGTGACCATCGTAGATCTCTTTTCCTTTGGTACCCCACTAACACATCTAAGAAATATGGTCCCACTAAAAGATAATCCAACTCAGCACATGGACCAATGAGAAATGAGCATGTCAGCGAATGAGGACCCACCCGACAAAGGTGTGACAGTGAAATAAAATCAATGGTGGGTGCATGATCGCAAAGGCAAGGAATATTCCTTGTGATCATGCAACAACCGTTAGATCTCTTGCTAGGAATTCTACTGGGCTCGCTCTTGCAGATTGGAACAAATCATTACCTCTGGCCAATGAGAAACTTCCACATTAGAATACGTGGCACTAGACCCACCAAAGCTTTGAACTACTGCAGTGAAGGAAAGATCAATGGTTGTCACGATTTCGCAAGGCTCTGACAGATCCTTTGTGAAATCATGGCAATCATTGATCATCTTAAACGGGACCCCACAAACTTCCTATCGCATGATGTTAACCGATGACTGCAACCCATCACCACCGAAACCATTGACAGTTTGTCACATGATTGCATGCGGCCAGGAAGGCCCATGCGATCATGCAACCAACTGTAAGGTGTTAGTCACCGACCACCACCTCGCTATTCACCTGACTGCTTACCATTTGTCGCATGATCGCATGTGGCCAGGAAGGCCCATGCGATCATGCAACCGACTACGTGATGCTAACTGATGACCACTTACCGCTTGTCTTGACTACCGAAAAAGAATGACAGGGAATTTTTAGGCAACAGTAACAAATAAATCTCTTAACTGAGTGGACTTGAAAGTCTTGTATGTCATTCATAGAATGTACATTGTTATCTTGTCAACCCCATAGTGAATGCTAGTTGGATGATAACTATTAGTCTTAAATCCTATAACAAGGTCATACCTTACAGTTTGTTTTGTAACCTTTAATAGGGTTGGCTCTTCACTGAGCTCACTTCAGAAGAGAGAACAATATTTTGGGTTGTCAGTCCCAGGTGGTTTTTCCCTTTACAGGGTTTCCACATTAAATCTTTGTGTTATGTGTTTCTATGATGATTATTTTGTTATCATACTTTACATGTTGCATATTTGATTTGGTTGGTAATCACTATAAGCTATTAATTGGTAATTGGTAAAAGCACATATAGTTTACTATTTTATGTTACCGAGTTGTAGAAGTTTGCTAAATTTATTTAAGGATATACATTTTGTATTTGGGACTCTTGGACAATTGATCTAACTAGTTCACGCCCCCCCCCCCCTCTCATTTATTCTAAAAATTTGTATCAAAGCTACATTGGTTTCTTGGAACAAAGTTTCAAGGATTTCACCACAAAGATCACAAAATGTATAAGACAGAAGTGCCAAAGCTGAACAAGGACAATTTTACAATATGGCAAAGCCGAATGAAGCTTAATATATCTAGAATTAGAAATTCTTCCCTCACTCTATTAGAGAATGGCTACCTAGCACCATCTACTAGACCTTTGACTCCTGATTAGTTAAGAGATAGACATGAGCATAATATTACAATGATGGAGATTGTTGCTTCTCTGACTGATGGAGAATTTGAAGATGTCAAGGATTGTCTTACTTCCAAGGCAATATGGGATAAACTTTCTCTAGTTTATGGCAGAGAAAAAAATGTGAAAAGAGAAAGAGTTCAAAGCCTAAGAGGGAGATTTGATGATATGAAAATGAAAGAAGGTGAGAACATTATGCAGTATACAAACTGAATAAAAGAGGTAGTGAATGCTATTTGAGGATCTGGTGGTACCATAGAAGAAGATATAGTGGTAAGCAAAATTCTAAGTACCTTATTGCCTGCATATGCAATCAAAATATCTAAAATACATGAAATGAGGGTTGTACCTGGCAATACTCTTACTCTTGATAATCTGATTGGTAAGCTAACAACTTTTGAGCTTAACAACTTTGATAATAGTGTTGTACCATCTGTTGAATCTGCTCTTCTCTGAAGATCGATAAATCTAGTAGTAGACATGATGATAATGATAGTAATATTGATGATGATCTTGATGAATTTGAAACTCTTATGGCTAGGAGATTTCCTAAAGGTAAAGGTAGATATAAGGGTAAATTACCTTTAGCATGTTTTAACTACAAATAAGTTAGTCATATTGTTGCTAGATGCACAAATAGGAAAGAAGATGATAGAAACAAAGACTGATCTGGTGAAGGAAGCTATGGGAGAAGAAATAATAGAAGTTACCGACACTACAACAGAGATAACTAAGACACCAATGATAAGGATAAAAAGGTATGTTACATTGTTGAAGAGAATGATATTGACACTAATTTTGATGATGATTGTGAAGTAGTATTTGTTGCAATGAAGGATGATTCTGAGGAAGAAGAAAGGTATGTAGAAACTATTAGGAATAGTCCCAAGAGATAACTGAGAGGGGGGGGGGGTGAATCAGTTATCTACAAGATTCAATTCTTTATCCAATTAAGTATACTTAAACATAAGGCATAAACACAATGAAAGAACACATGAACACAACACCAATATTTTGGTTACGGGGAAACCCAAATAGGTAAAAACCCTGGTGGGACTTGATACCCACTAATATTCTATACTAGTGTATAATGATCCTTGTTAGAAGATCCTTTACCCTGTTAGGAGTAGCTTTACAATAAATGAAGTATAGTAGACCTAGTTAAGGGTCGAACCCTGTTAGGAGTCTTTTACAATTGTCCCTGTTAGGGGAGAGGATGCACTGTCTGAGAGCTCACTGCTCAAAGGGGTGAAGGCTACAACCTTCTGAATAATAGATACACACTATAGTTGGATCTTGGTGAACTACGCTTTGACCTACTATCTAGATTAGTTCCAATCAATAGCACACATACTCTTGTTGGTCACATAGACCTTCTTCTGATGGCTCAACACTTCACACACTCTGCTCTGCTCTACTTGATCAACCATGAACCACACTCCAGTAATCATAAATGACTGCCTATAAATATCTTTCCTCTAAATGATATAATCAAGTTGGCCTATTAGAACCACCTTGAAATCATAATAGAGAAATCATAATAAACTCCAAAAAACATTCATCAGCTTTATTATGCACGCAACATTAACTGGGACCTATCCAAATAAGATAATTATAGATGCACACTACACACTATCGGCTCTACCAAAACAACTAGAATTTTCTCTACAAGCTAAATTAACTCATGCACTCTTAACCAAACATCAAAAAATAATCTCTAAGGTTAACTCCAAGGTCACATACCATAAAGATAGGTACAACTGAAGAACCAATAAAATCGCTATTGTCTCTACTAAACAAACACAAGAAACTGCTACTGGTGAATAGCAACTACATAACTTTACTTGCATTCATCACCAGACCATGCACCCATGAACTTAACATCACTAACATGTTAGAAACATATATCCAAGGGCACATGCCCATAGGACAACTATACGGACAACCATACATAGAACACTACTGACACAAGCTGCTATATAATTGTCTTTACTCACATTCAACCTCTACACCCATGATATCATGCTGATATCATGTCCATAAAACATATACATAAATATTACTATATAGGACTTCCATCCATGCTACTTTCCATGTGTTGTCATCAATGACAAACATACAATCAGTACTGGCCTGCTGGCAAATCTCCACCAATCTCCCCCTTTGGCATTGATGGAAACATGTGGAATGAAAAACCACCATCAACCCAAATGAATAATTATTTTATAACATTCTCCATTTCCTCTTCAAAACTCCCCCAAAGATGAATCCTCCATCTATTGTAATATATTCCAACATTCTCCATTTCCTCAACTAAACTACTATCACAACTGAATAATGCTCCCCCTAAGTATATTAATCCTTCTATTTTTCATGACTCTGTATACTACTTCCCCTTTGACATCAATGGCAAAGGGTGCCATTCATTTTAAGCACCAATACTACTCCTAAGGTAGAGTAGTCAACCTCCCATTAGTCCCAGAGGATTGATGTCATTTCTGCTTCCTTCTAAGCAGAATTAGGGAAGGGAATTACTCCCAACTTCTCCCTGAGATACTCAAAAGTATCCTTAGGAAAGAGCTTTTTGAATATGTCTTCCAACTATTCCTTAGTATTCACATAGTCCAACTTAACTTCTTTCTCTACCATTTTCTCTCTTAGGAAGTGATACTTGATCTCAATGTGCTTTGTTTTTGCATGCATCACAGGGTTCTTCAACATATTGATAGTGCTAGTGTTATCACAGTGAATAAAAATAGGATAATCAATCTGAATTCCAAAATCTTTAATCATCTACTTGATCCAAACAATTATAGAACAATTCAGGGCTAATGCAACATAATCTACTTTTGTTGTTGACTAAGAAATACAATTTTATTTCTTGCTTGTCCAAGTGACAAGTCTATCACCAAGAAACATTTCTCCTCCTGATGTACTCTTTATGTCATCAACACATCCTACCTAATCTACATCAGTGTACACATGAAGCTCAACATTTTATGAATTGGGATACCATAGACCATAGTCTATAGTGCCTTGTAAGTATATGAATATCCTTTTCACTACCATGAGGTGACTTTGTTTAGGCTCTGCTACAAATCTTCCAACTATGCCAACTGCATTTGAAATATCAGGTCTAGCCTATGTAAGATAAATCAATTTACCAATCATTGACTTGTACAATGTTATATCAACTGCTAGTGAGTCATCCTCCTTTGTAAGCTTGCATCCAGTAATCATAGGGGTCCCTACTATCTTGCAATCATCCATCTTGAATTTCTTTAATATCTCTTTCACATACTTAGACTAATTAATGAATATACCTTTCTCTGTCTGCTGCACATTCAATCCTAAAAAGTATTTGATAGGACCAATCATACTCATCTCAAATTCATTTTGCATTTCCTTAGCAAATTCAACACTAAGTTTGTCATTACCTCCAAAGATAATGTCATCAAAAAATATAGCTACAAGTAACAAACCTTTAGATGTCTCTCTAATGAATAGATTACAATTTGCTACTCCTTTCTTGAATCCAATATTTGTTAAGTATCCATCTAGTCTCTCATACCATGCTCTAGGGGATTTCTTAAGTCCATAGAGGGCCTTCTTTAATCTGCATACCATATCAGGTCTGTCTAATAAGGTGAATCCTTTAGGCTGCTCAATATATACTTCTTCTTTTAGATCTCCATTCAAGAATGCTGACTTGACATCCATCTGATACACTTTGAATTTTTTGACTATAGCATAAGCTAGAAACAACTTAATAGCTTCTAATCTACTCACAGGTGCAAATGTGTCTGAATAATCAATGCCTTCTCTTTGTGCATAACCTTTACATACTAATCTTTCTTTGTTTCTTACTACTATACCATCTTCATTCATTTTGTTTCTGAATATCCACTTTGTACCAATCACATTCTTATCACTGGGTCTTGGAACCAGTTCCCAAGTGTCATTCTTAATAATCTGATCAAGTTCTTCTTTCATAGCATCATGCCAATCTGAATCTTTACATGCATCTTCAACACTTAAGGGTTCAATCTGAGATAGTAAACATACTGCATCATTGCTAGCTAAGTTCTTTGCTTGTGATCCTGTCAAGACTTTGTCACTCTGATCTCCAATGATGTCCTTCTTGGAATGATTTCTAGATGTAAACTTTGGAACCTTAGCTATTGTTGACTCATCAACCTTAGGAGTCTCTTCCTCACTTGTCTCAGGGTCATTGAACAATACATCAATGCTATCAAACATTTCTTCAATAACTATCTCACTAGAAGAGGGTCTAGGTTCTTCTTCAATCATGGGTGAGTAATCATGAAATATTTCTTGAACCATAAACATTTCATCAATCTTAACATGAGCACTTTCAATTATATTTTTCAATCTTAAATTGAAACATCTATAAGCTTTACTTTTAGTAGAGTAACCAAGGAAAATACCTTCATCACTTCTTGCATCAAACTTGCCTATTGCTTCATCCCTCTTGATGTAGAACTTGCTTCCAAATATTCTAAAGTATTTTACTATGGAAACATTACCAAACCAAAGCTCATAAGGTGTCTTGTTAGTGCCTAGCCTTACCTGAATTCTATTGATTATGTAGACTATTGTATTGACCGCATCTCTCCATTAGGTGTGGGCAACCTTTCCTTCTATCATAATGGTGCATGCTATATCAAGAATGATCCTATTCCTTCTCTTTGCAATTCCAATCTATTGAGGTGTTCTAGGTGCATTTAACTATCTCTGTATGCCATGTTCTTTGCAGTACTCATAAAATCTATAAGAGGTGAATTCTCCTCCTCTATCTGATCTCAAACATTTTATCTTTAATCTAGATTCATTCTCAACCTTAGCTTTGAATATTTTGAACTTATCTAATGCTTCTGACTTATCTTTCAAGAATGCAACCCACATCATCCTAGTATAATCATCAAAAAATAAAATGAAATACCTTTCACCATAGTATGATCTTGTTTGAGTTGGTCCACATAGGTCTGTATGAATAAGATCTAATTTATTCTTTGTTGAATTGTGCTTGCTTCTGAATAAATTCCTCACATGCTTCCCCATCACACATTCCCTACATATAGTATCAAATGGCTTTGCTATGCTAGGTAGATCTTTTACTACCTTAACATTGCTTATCTTCACTATGTTATCAAAATTGATATGACATAGTCTTTTATGCCACAACCAACTATCATCAACTTTAGCAACAAAACAACTTACTTCTTAATTGATTTGAAAAACATTACCTCTTGTCTTTGAGCCTGATGCAATCATAACACCATCCTTTTTTTTAATGATGCATTTGTCATCTTTGAACTCCAACTGATATCCTTTTCCAAGTAATTGTCCAACACTAAGAAGGTTATGTTTCAAACCATCAACATAGATAACATCATAAATACTATTCTTTCCATCTAGAGTGATGGCTCCTCTACCAACTATTGGTTTAGGAGTGTTATCTCCAAATCTAACCATACCACCATTGTATTTGTCTAGATGAACAAATTTTTCTTTATCACCTATCATGTGATGTGAACAACCACTATCTATAATCCAGTATGTCCTTATGTCTACTTCGAAAATCAATGCTAGCTCTTGATTTACTTTCTCATCTTTAGGAACTGACTGACTATTCATTTTGTCTACAATAGCAATGAATCCAATTTCTTCTTCACCTGATTCATCATCTAAAACTCCATCTCTAGCAAAGTAACATTCCTTAGAGTACTTAGGTTTGTAATCCTTCTTGAACTTTCTAGCTCTAGTAGGACACTTAAATGCAAAGTGACCTATCTTATTACATGAAAAGCACTTAAAAGGAAAATGACCTTCATATTTTCTTTTTGCTTTCTTTTCTCTTTTAGCAATCACAGCAATAAAGTCATCTAAGGTTTTCTTTTCATCATCATCATCAAAATTACCAGAAGTGTTTGTAGATTTCTTACCATGAACTATTGCTTTTAAGGCTATCTCACTTTTAGGTTTTGTCTTCAATCTTGAAATCTCAAAAGCTGAGATTTTGTTGATCAAGGTCTCTCTCTTGAAATTAGTTGTAAGTTGCATGGTTTCATCAAGGATGTTGATCTTGCTTTCCTATTCTAGAGTGAGAACAGTCATCAACTTGTCCATAATATCTTCTTCTAAGATCTCTCCGCCATTGTTCCTGATTCCAGCAACTGCTTCATTGATCCTTTGATTATAAGCTCTGATGTTTTCTTTAAGTAGCATCTCTAATGCATTGAATCTTTTCTTCCATGTCTTTCTACGTGCATGCTTTTCTTTCTTATCTCTTTCAAAAATGTTTGCAAGGTACTTACATATCTTGTGGGTAGTGTCTACCTTCTTTATCTCTGAAAAATCACTGTCAAATAGTGCGCTGATAAGGGCTTCTTTAGAAATAGCATTCTGATGAAACAAATCCTTTTGTGTTTTAGTAGCATCATCCTTTTCAAGGTCTTCTAAAGTAGGAATCTTGGCTGCTTTGATTGTTACATTAAAGACTTCATAACCAATGCATTGAAGATGAGTTACCATCTTGTTCTTCCAATCAAGATAATTCTCTCCATCAAACTTAGGACTCTCTTTCTTGAAGTATGCCATTTGATCAACCTCAAGCTATTAAAATTCTCTCCGAGGCACTTGGCTCTAATACCAATTGTTAGGAATAGTCCCAAGAGATAACTGAGAGGGGAGGGGTGAATCAGTTATCTACAAGATTCAATTCTTTATCAAATTAAGTATACTTAAACATAAGGCATAAACACTATGAAAGGACACATGAACACAACACCAATATTTTGGTTATGCGAAAAGCCAAATAGGTAAAAACCCTGGTGGGACTTGATACCCACTAATATTATGTACTAGTGTATAATGATCCTTGTTAGAAGATCCTTTACTCTGTTAGGAGTAGCTTTACAATATATGAAGTACAGTAGACCTAGTTAAGGGTCAGACCCTATTAGGAGCCTTTTACAATTGTCCCTATTGGGGGAGAGGACCTACTGTCTAAGAGCTCACTATTCAAAGGGGTGAAGGCTACAACTTTCTGAATAATAGATACACACTATATCTAGATCTTGGTGAACTATGCTTTAACCTGTTGTCTAGATCAATTCCAATGAATAGGACACATACTCTACTTGGTCACATAGACCTTCTTCTGATGGCTCAATACTTTGCACACTCTGCTCTACTCTGCTTGATCACCCATGAACCACACTCTAGCAATCACAAATGACTACCTATAAATATCTTTCCTCTAAATGATATAATCAAGTCAGCCTATTAGAACCACCTTGAAATCATAATAGAGAAACCATAATAAACTCCAAAAAAAATTCTTCGGCTCTATTATGCACGCAACATAAATTGGGACCTATCCAAATAAGATAATTGTAGATGCACGCTACACAATGTTAGCTCTACCAAAATAACTAGAACTTTCTCTACAAGCTGAATTAACTCATGCACTCTTAACCAAACATCAACAACTCATCTCTAAGCTTAACTCCAAGGGCACATACCATAAAGAGAGGTACAACTCAAGAACCGATAAAATCTCTGTCGGCTCTACTGAACAAACATAGGAAACTGCTACTAGCAAATATCGACTACATAACTTCACTTGCACTCATCATCAAACCATGTGTCCATGAACTTAACATCATTAATATGTCAGAAACATATATCCAAGGGTGTATTCCCATAGGACAACTGTACGATCAACCATACACAGAATATTGTCTGTAACTCTGTTAGGAACACTGCTGACACAAGATGTAATATAACTGTCTATACTCACATTCAACCTTTGTGCCCATGATATCATGTTGATATCATGTCCAAACAACATATACAAAAAGCTTACTCTATAGTACTTCCATGCATGCTACTTTTTGTATGTTGTCATCAATGACAAACATATAGTCAATACTTGCCTGCTAGCAAATCTCAAACAAAAACATCAATAATTTCTAAAGTTAATAAAAATGATTCATGGATCATTGTTAGTGGCTGTACACATCACATGACTGGTGATGAAGAAAAATTTGATCATCTCAAGAAATATAATGCAAGATTTGTAAAAATGGGCAATGATACACCTTGTATGGCTAGAGGAAAATGATCTTTGCTGATAAATGATAAAATTAAATGTGATAATGCTTATTGGGTAGAAGGACTAAACTACAATTTTCTAAATATGGCACAAGTGAACAATTTAGGTCACCGAGTAGCTTTTGAGAGCAAGGAGGTAAAGATATGTGATGATGGAGAAAAACTTGTTGGAACAAGAGCACAATCGAAAGGTAACTTGTTTTATCTTGACAATGTTGAGTATTCCTATTTAATAATGAAAAATGAGGATGCATGGTTCTGGAATAAAATGTTATGTCATGTAAATTTTGATAACATGATTAAGATCAGTAAAAAGAAAAAGGTTAGAGGTCTGCCTAACTTTAAAAAGCCTGATCATGTTATGTGTCATGAATGTCAAAAAGGTAAAATGACAAAATCTAGTTTCCAAAGTAAAGATTATTTAACAAAGAGAATACTAGAGTTAGTTCACACTGGCCTATGTGGTCCCATAAGAACTCATAGCTACTATGGAGATAGATATTTCATTATGTTTGTTAATGATTACACTAGATTAATGATTATAATGTTTTTAAAGGAAAAATTAGAGGCATTTAAGATGTTTAAATGGTACAAAGCAAAATTAGAGAAAGAAATCGGTAAAGAATAGAAATGCTTGAGATCTGATAGAGGTGGTGAGTTTGTTTCTGATGAATTCACTAACTATTGTAATGAGCGTGGTATAAAAAGATAGGTTTCTGCACCAAGAACACTTTAGTAGAATGGGATTGTTGAAAGAAGAAATAGATCAATTATTGATTGCGCAAGGACACTGATGATAGAAAAGAATGTAGCTCAAACATACTGGAGAGAGGCAATTAGCACAAGTTTTTATGGTTTGAACTGAGTACAATTGAAGAAGGATACAACCAAAACACCCTATGAGTTATGGTTTGGTCACAAACTGACTTTAAGTTACTTCAAAAAATTTAGTAGTAAATGTTTTATTCTGAAAGATGATAGAAATGGATAGTTTGACTCTAAAGGTGATGAAGGGATATTTCTTGGATATTCCATTAAAAAAAAAGCTTACAAGTGTCTAAATAAAGTTACTAACAAAATAATTGAAAGTGCTAATATCAAAGTTGATTAATTTGATGACAAGAATGGTGAAGAAAGCATAAAGGAACTAGAAGGTTATGGTATATTTACTTAGATTGAGAAACCAAAGTACCTACCAAAGCCACAGGCTGAGTTGACCGAGCACCAGGAAAACAACACTGAGGAACAACAAAGGGAAAATGATGAGCAGGAAGGAGCTACCAAGAAAGGAAATGAACCTTCACAGGATGAAGAACAAAGAAGAGACCAAGTGCTAGCAAGATTTGTCAGAAGACATCATCTTTCCAAATCATTGGAGATAGACAAGCTAGCATGATGACAAGAAGTAAGTTAAGACAAGGTACATGCTTAGTTTGTGAGTTTGAACCGAAAAATGTAAATGTTGCACTGGAAAATTATGAATGGGTAAATGCAATGAAATAAGAGATAGAATAGATTGAGAAAAACAAGACATGGACTTTAGTACCTAGGCCAAAAGATAAGAATGTTATTGGTATTAAATGGATTTTTAGAAACAAACTTAATGAAAATAGAGAGGTTAGAAGGAAAAAAGATAGACTTGTATGCAAGGGATATGCACAGGAGGAAGGTATAGATAATGGTGAAACTTTTTCACCTGTTGCTAGACTAGAAGGAGTTTGCATGTTACTTGCATATGCTGCACACAAAAAGTTTAAAGTCTATCAAATGGATGTTAAGTCTGCTTTTCTAAATGGGATACTAGAAGAGGAGGTCTACATAGAACAACCAGAAGGGTTTGTTGATCCAGACAAGAAAGATATGGTATGTAGATTACATAAAGATTTATATTGTTTGAAGCAACCACTGAGAGCTTGGTATAAAAGGCTGCATATTTATTAGCTAAGTATTGGTTTTGTTAGATCTAGTGAGAACAACAATCTATATATGAAAGGAGATTCAGATGATACTATCTTGATTGTTGAAATATTTGTGGATGATATAATTTTTGGAGGATAAGATCATGTATGTAAATCACTTGCTGATGAGATGAGAAAAGAATTTGAAATGTCTATGTTTGGAGAGATTAAGTTCTTTCTAGGCTTATAGGTTATTCAGTAGTATGATGGAATATTAATCACACAATCTAAGTACATAAAGGAAGTATTGAAAACATTTGGCATGGAAGATGCTAAACTAGTTGGAACACCGATGGTCATAGGCTGCAAAAAGAATCTACAAAAATAATCTTGAGATACCTGAATCTTGAGATACGTAAAGAAAACAAAGGATTATGGATTATGGTATCCAAAGGAAGGCAAGTTTGAACTCAGAGTCTACACTAACATAGATTGGGATGGAAATATAGATGATAGAAAAAGTACAACTAGAGGAGCATTTTTATTTGGTGAAAGATTTTTTACTAGGACAAGTAAGAAACAACCTTGTATTTCTAAGTCCACTGCCAAAGTAGAATATGTTGCTTCTACTACAAATTGTTCAAATATTGCTTACATCAAGCAAGTGTTGGAAGGTATGAATGAGGTAATCACTTAGCCAATGATTATATATTGTGACAATACTAGTGCAATAAATATTTCAAAGAATCATGTAATACACTCAAAGACCAAGCATATTTCTGTTAAGTATCACTACTTAAGAGAACAAGTACAAGAGAAGAAAATTAGATTGGAATATGTTACATCAAAAGAACAACTTGCTAATATTTTCACCAAGCCTCTATCGAAGGAAACTTTTGAATACTCGAGGACTAGACTTGAGGTCCGTCCCCTATCTACTAGTCACTAATGTGATCTAGAGGTTGCATCAACCTAATCTTATCAGAAGATCATTCATGTTGATGCATCATAGTTCACACTTTGGATTCTATCTAAGGTTGTGAAAGGATTGAGGAACTGGAACAAATTTTCATAATAGTATATAGAGATACATAGTATGCATCAAACAATAGTGAGTTACTTGGCTACTATAGAGCTGTATGTTTTATATTGTTCTTTGGAATTGTTGTCAAAGGGAGAGAGATCTCAATATAAAACAAGGAAGAAAATAGGAGAGAGATCTGAAATGAGAAAGGGAGAGAAGTCAATGAAATATCTAACAAAGATTGTTGTCAAAAGGGAGAGAACTCTTATGGAGAGAGATCATGATCCATCTATCTAAGGGAGAGATAAACTGAAGAAGTTGGGGAGAGATAAACTGAAGACGTCAAGGAGAGTATTGAAGATTTTTTGCTGAGAATGGAAGGAATCTGAGAAGCTAAAAAGATCAAATTGATAGAAGAAAGCCTACACACATAATGCTATTGTGTAATGTAGTAATTAAACACATTAAGTCAAGCTAGGAAGAGCTTATTGAGTTACATCATTTACTTGTATAGTTGTAGAATATATGTTTGGTATATGTATGGCATATTTCATATTGCTTGTGTTGCCATAAATGCCAAAGGGACAGATTGAAGAACTACAACTGATTGAATATCTAAATGACTTGAAGATTAGTGATTAGAGATCAACGAGTTGCTAAGTAGATATGTAAGATGATTAAATCAGTAATATGTTTTCATTGATGTCAACTAGTTTTTGATAGTACTTATCTTATAAGTTACAAATACCTAAACATCTATAGAAAGGAGAAAAGAGATGAAAAAATATATCTACATGAGGAAGGTGGATATGACAGATGAGGATAAGGAATACTTTTGGGTAACTTATTGATGAGTCTATGACCCTATGTTATTGACTTTATTATGTTGCATTCATCTATGATGAAGAAAAGAGCAAAAATGTACAAAGCAGTGTGGTTGGTAAAAGAAGCACTTCAGTATACACCAAGCTAGTGTAGTGTATACCAATCGATAGTATTAACTGAGCTTCTTTGCACTGATGCATTTCTTTATCAACCGAGCATGAAGAAAGGAACTAAATGATCAATTTAGCCAACAAAAATCATTGAGCTAGAAAGTGTATGATTTTGAGGTTGAAGATAATGTTTTTTATGGAGATCCACGACTAACAAAATTTGAATAAGATCTAAAGGATGGAAATAAAACATGTTATGGACATAACTATCGAGAAAGGTTTAAGTTAAAAAATCAACAAAGGAGATTAAGCAACAAAATATGATGGATGAAAAGAAAATGGCTTACACGTTTATCTAAGAGACATTTGTTTCATTGTGTAAATGGAGTTTGGAAGAAAGAATATGTGTGAACAAAGCTTCATGCATGCCTGATCAGAGTGGTTGAAGGAGAACCGAACTATAGAGATTACTGAGTGTTAGAGAGCAATTACCAAAGGATAGTAAGTTATTGAATATTGTAGAACATAATTGATATATTGATCAGAGGATTTGAATGGGCTTAGAATAGATCTGAACATATGCAAAAGAAGTTCTATTATAATCAAACAACCTACTATTTCAATTTAACCATTTTAACAGATAAATCTCTTCACTGAGTGGACTGGAAGGTCTTGTATGTCATTCATAGAATGTACATTGTTATCTTGTCAACCCCATAATGAATGCTAGTTGGATGATAACTATTAGTCTTAAATCCTCTAATAAGGTCACACCTTACAGTGTGTTTTGTAAGCTTTAACAGGGTCAGCTCTTCACTAAGCTCTCTTTAGAAGAGTGAACAATATTTTGGGTTGCTAGTCCCAGGTGGTTTTTCCCTTTACAGGGTTTCCCTGTTAAATCTTTGTGTTATGTGTTGTTGTGATGATTTTTTGGTTATCATACTTTACATGTTGCATATTTGATCTGGTTGGTAATCACTATAAGCTATTAACTGGTAATCGGTAAAAGCACAGACATTTTACTATTTTATGTTACTGAGCTACAAAATTTTGCTGAATTTGTTGAAGGATATACATTCTATATTTGGGACTATTAGATAATTGATTTAACTAATTCACCTCCCCTCTTAGTTATTATAACAAAAATTCCTTCTTCCACCTCTATTGACATATTGTTATTTTAATCACAAATAACTATCAAGGTTCCTTTGTTAGAATTTTTAAGAATCCTTGAATACAAGGATAAAGCTCTCACATGAGTTGATAATGTTCAGGACTGCACTAATGTTTCTTATAACACAAGTGAGCCTCCAATTGAGATAAAGAAAATATTGGAAGTTCAAGGAGTGGTATCTTAGATACCACTTATGTATCTTGATAGTTCTATAAATTATTTCCTTTATAATATAGATCTATTCTTCTTAAGCATCATAGTAAATATAAGAATAGTAAAAAATTACATCATAGATTTTGGAGCATCAAACACTATTATGCCATTTAAAATCATGGAGAGGTTGGGTTTAAAGGCTTACACTATTCAAGGTAGGCGTTTTGAAATGGATCAAAGAGAGGTACTAGTCATTTGTACTATTAATGCATTACCTTATAGGCTTGCATCTTATCATGATAAAGAATTGACTATGAGTGTCCTAGTTGTACATATACCACCTACTTATGGAATGCTATTGTCTAGAAAATGGAGTGCTACTATGGGTGGAAGTCTTCAATGTGATCTATGTTATGAAAATTTTAAAATTAATGACAAGTCTTTCAATATTGATAGAGATCCAAGAGTTACTCATAGGATTGAATAGAACATTGGTAATGAGACTACTTGCTTTGTGGATACTCACATTAATGCTTTTAGGGCTAAAGTTGTACTTGAGAAGGAACCTATTTTTCCTCCTATCACTATGGAAGCTAATACCAAGTCAAAAAAGGTTAATCTATGGATAATGTATTTTGATGGTGCAAATTGGAAAGATGGTTCATGAGAAGGTATTTTTCTTATTTCTCCTTATGGGAATACTTATAAATTTTCTTTCACAACAAGTTTCCATTGGACTAATAATATAGTAGAATATGAGGCATTATTGATAGGATTGAAGTTGTCTCACAAATATGGAATCAAGTGTTTGAGTGTGGTTGGTGATTTTGAATTGGTGGTATCTCAAATGAGATCAGTCTATGCTTCCAAAAATAAGAGATTGAAACAATACAAGAATGTTATTTGGGATATAATTGAAAACTTTGATGCATTTAATATTTTATGGAAGGACATAAGTAATAATAAAATGGCTGACTTTTTAGCTAATATTTCTATCAATGTAAGTGAAACAACTTTTTCAAGAGTTTCTAAAGTTGAGAGCCAAACTAGACCTAGTGTACCAGATAATATTGAAAACTAGCAGGTTTTTGAAGATGACCAGGATATTCTGAGGTTTCTAAACTATGAAGATTAATATTATGGCTAGGAGCTTGATTGTGAAGCTTTGGTAGAGACTATTGAGGGGAAGGAAACTATCCTTGGAAATGATGTCCTATAGCTTAAGACAAAAAAGTTTCCTAAGAGATTAGTTGTTTTGGAAAATGTCTTTGATAGTCATGATAGAGCCCAAATGGATACAAAAAAGAGAGATCAAATGGACTTAGAATAAATTAACCTTAGAACAAAGGAAACATATAAGAAGGAATAGATTGGGAAAGAGATGTCTCAAAAGATAAGAAGATCTATGATTGATCTATTGAGAAAATATAGGCATGTTTTTGCATGGTCCTATTGTTGGAAAAATTCCACTCAAGATTCATGACATGGCTTAGTTGCCTCTTGTGTCTTATATAAGTCTATTTCTTATACCAGGCATTAACAAGTCGATATTTTGGTGCAATGACAACCACTACTTGTAAAAGGTGGTAACAAAGCTTGGCCACAAGTTCAAATCCCCTTGGGTAACACCGAGGGGGATATTGTTGGAAAAATGGTCAGCACTCCCCTCAAGATTTGTGTCATAGCTTAACCACCTCATGTGTCTTCTATAAGTCTAGTGGTTGTATCAGGCATTAACAGGTTGATCTTTTTATGCAATAGAAACCACTACTTGTAACACCTATGATGATAAGAAGGTTTATAGAGAAGATATTTTTCAACATGTCATTACTTTGAAAATGGATACTAAGCCTTTTAGGCAAAAAACAAAGGCCAATCATTCCCACCCTAACACCTAAGATGCAAGAAGAATTGATCAAGCTGAGAGATGCTAGAATTATAAAATGTATAAGAAATTATTCTTGGGCATCAGAGGTTAGGTATTTGCAAAATTGATGGCCCAATCTAATTTGGATGCTAATCAGATCAATCAAATGGAAGTTGATTTCACTTGTGATATGGATGGGTGCATTTGGTATCAAGATGTCATTTATTAATTGAAGAACATGAAATATCCATGAAGACTGGATGAAAATAAAAGAAGGTCCTTGAAGTTACAGTCTATCAAGTATTTTATCATCAGGTCTAAATTATGGCAAAGAAATCTTGATTGTGTTTTACTCAAACATGTTAGGGAATATCAAGAGGATAACTTGTTGGAAGAAATGCATGAAGTAAATTGTGGGGGACATTACATGCATAAAAATGCTACTTAGAAGATTTTGAGAGAAGGATTTTGGTGGCATACAATTTTCAAGGATGCTGAGAGATTGTTAAGAAATTATGTTGCTTGTCAAAGATTCTCCAACAAGTTAAAATTCTCAGAGAATGTACCTTTAAAACTAGTGGAGGTGCAAGCTCCTTTCCAATAGTGGGGATTAGATTTTATAGGTGAGATACCAAGAAAATCAAGTGGAGGACATTCTTGGATTATAGTTTCCATTGATTACTTTAAAAAGTGGGTAGAATTTGTTCCCACAAGGAATGTAACTAGAAAAGTGGTAATTGATTTCTTATTGAATAATACTTTTACTAGATTTGGTTATCCTGAAAGGATAGTATGTGATAATGTAATGTGTTTTAGATCGAATGAGTATAAGGAGTTATGTGAAGGTTTGGGAATTCAAATGTCATATTCATCCCCATAGCATCCACAAGGCAATGGACATGCACAATCTACTAACAAAAGCTTGATAAAAATCCTTAAAAGGATCGTTAAAAAAATAAAAAGGCATGGAATTCAAAGTTGTCAGTGGTTGTGTGGGCTAATAGGGTAACTATTAAGAAGGAAATAAGATGTGAACCTTTTGACTTGGTGTATGGAATGCAAGAAAGGATTCCCTGAACCAATCTGTTGGAGATGTATAAATTTGTCCAACTGTATGATGAGGATCTTGAAAGTGAGATGCAGTTAATTGAAGATTTAATTCGGTTGGATGAAACTAGAGAAGAGAATAAACTACAAAAAATGCCAAGATGTAGCTATAGGTTAAAAACTTGTATGAAAAAAGAGCTTTGGGAAAAAAAATCGAATTAAATGATTTGGTGTTGCTATAGAATGCTAGATTCAGAGACAAATGAAAACATTGAAAATTTGATCCAATTTGGCTACGACCTTGTCTGATTCCTTAGAAATGGGGTCAAGAATAATACATCATTAAGGAATGTTATGGTGATATTCAAGAATTTCCTATTCATGGATAATTTGGGAAGAATATTTTTGATGAAGATGTTCTTTTCCATGAGAAGTAGTTTAATTTTTTATATTTTTTATTTTAATGAATAGTGTGGTGTGTTTTCTCTTGTTTGGTTCACCACTGTAAATAGGTTTTTCTTAGTGCTCTTTGCAGTTGTCATGTTGTCAAGTTTGTGGTGTACTCTCCCATCAATTCTAAGTTCTTGCATGGATACACATTTCCCATCAACCACAGACAAAGCCAATGTTGGTCAATTTTCATGTTTCAATACAAAATTTTGTTGAAAATTGCTTACTTTGGAGAAATTGGGTTTTATAATTGCCAAAGGTTTAAAAAAAAATTCAATTGAATATAGAAAACCTACCTTATTCTATTTTTGTGTTACTATTTGTTTAACTTAAGCCTTTTAAATCATGTATCTTAAGTTGTTAAACGAGGCTAAGCTATGTTAAAGTTGTCAAACCTAATAGGCCATTTTTAATATTTCCCTAAGTCTATAGTTCCTGATTAATTAAATCTTTCCTAAGTCATAACAAGTGGTAAACTGAGTCTGATCTCTTTTAGATCTAATGGTGTACATGATCCCACTATAGGAAGATGTAAGACCTTTATTCTTCATGACATTACGACTGCGACACCTCGAAGATGGTGGATCCTGGTTGGAGCTCAAGACAAATGATAGATGTTTGTCAGATCAAAGATCTAATAGCCAGCACATTACTGTTAATATGATTTAGAACAACAAAGAGGGGGGGTGAATTAGTTGTTCTTAGGTCCAGATGTATAAAACAAACTTTAAAACTTCTTCAACAAATTAGATCTAATAACTAACAGCTACTCGATCATTACTAATTTCATAATAGAAATATATAACAGTGCAGTCCACTTATCCAATAGTTACTAACTTGTAAAACACATAAATGTTCAAACCAAAACATTCACACAAGTATTAACACCAGGATTTATAGTGGAAACCCAATTTGGGAAAAACCACTTTGTAACATGTTACTATTATGTTCACTCTTCTGAAGTGATCTCAGTGAAAAGCCAACCCTATCAAAGGTTATAAACACACTGTCAAGTGTGACCTGGTTAAAGGATTTAACCACTCTATTAAAAGTGTGCCTTGTTATAGGACTTACATACACTCCGTTAGAATGCAACCTTGTTTAAAGGACTTAACATATGATTGTTACGTCGACCTCTGTTAAAAGGATTTTGACTATTACAATGGTTAGAAAGTAGTAGTAATAATGATCTAAAAAACATACAACTCACTTTGCAAATATCAGATCCAATTTCATATACATATATTGGCTTACTAACTATGAACCTTTACCATCACCATCACTGATCTACTCGGTATTCTCCTCAAGAAATCATAACTCTTCTCCTTTAGCCTTCTCTACTTGTACGGTCAATAACACCTCTAGTATCCTCTGTATATCTCAACCTCATGCTTAGGTTCCCTAAATACTCCTTCATTTAGGTCAATACATCTTTTGTCGCTTAATCTCCTTTGTCGATCTTAGGGTTAGGTCAAATTCATCAAATCCTTCCTACATTATGTTCTTTAGCTATCCTTCTGAAATATCTTAATAGATTTACAATAAAACATTTTACAATGCATTAAATTCTTTAATACAATCAATAAATAAAGTAAACTCATTTTACATAATCCAAGAATTCAATAATGTCGATTGGAAATTTGAATTCTCCCTCAAATGTAAAAATACTGACACTCAGTCAATACAATATTCAACTTCTCAGTCTTCATTAGAAAGCTTGACACATTCAAAAATATTTCCTTGGCTATTAATGTCTTCCTTGGCAATTAACTGGTGTTTGGTGAACACTAAATTTACTTGACATATACGAGCTCGGTCGACAGTAACACAACTCAGCTTAAACTAGATTTCTTCACCTTTTCTCAGTTAAGCCTACCAGTTTAGTCTTCATTCATACTAAGATAAACAATACATTATCTTATTATTATGCCACATAATCAAGTAATCAATGTAATATCAAGATAACTCAACCTTTCCTTAGGTGCTATTGTTACCAACCTTGCCTATCCCCTTCTCAACAATCAAATAGATATAGTACTTTCCTAAGTAGCAAGAATCTTAGTAATTAAGGTTTGACATCAATGATAGTACAACAATTGCTTCAATTGCAGTTTCCAACAATCTCCCTCTTTGGGATTGATGGCAAGACCATATGAATATCACATGAATTACCAACCAATCCAAAACTTATCTGTTGATCAAAAATATTTGTAATATCCTTAGCTTCATTCTGATACAGAATCTATTAGCTATGCTTCACTTAATCTTTCCCTCTTGCTTTTTATTTTGTGTATTCATCTGTGATCATCTCCCTCTTTGACAAAAATGCCAAAGTAGCAACTAAAACATACATCGTATAGATGTAGATATTATCTTATTCATTTTAGTAACAGTATTTCTCCCTCTGTCATCTTGCTTATGACTAATTCTTGGCTTTGCTCTTCTTTTCACAACTCTAGGCTGCTCCTAAAGTGTGACCTATTTTTGCATCAACTTGTCAGATATTCTTTGCACCACATTTGATACAATGCTCCTAGCTTGACTAGGCAGCCTTAGTTAGGGGAAGGACCCCTAATTGACTTCTTACATATTCATGCGCTTCTTTAAGTAAAGCTTTAGTGAATATATCTACTAGTTGTTCTTTTGTATTCACATATTCCATTCAAACCTCTTTATCTTGTACTAGCTCTCTCAAGTCGTGATACTTGATTGCAATGTGTTTGGTCTTTGTGTGCATCACTAGATTCTTAGAGATGTTGATAGCACTTGTGTTGTCATAGAAAATCACATCTAGTTCAGTGATTTCTTCTTTTATACCCATCAACAATTTCTTTATCCATACTAGGTTTGAACAGTTCACAGTTGCAGCCACATACTCGGCTTTAGTAGTAGATTGGGAAATGCAATTTTGTTTCTTGCTTGTCTAGGAAACTAATCTTTGTCCAAGAAAGAAAGCTCCACCACTAGTACTCTTTCTATCATCCACATTTCCTACCCAATTAGCATCAATATATACTCTCAGTTTAAACTTTTCATGCTTCTTGTAGTACAATCCATAGTTAGTAATCCCTTTCAAATATCTCATTATTCTCTTGACATCCATCATGTGTGTTTCCTTAGGATTAGTAGAAAATATTTCCACAATCCCAATAGCTAATGCAATATCTGGTTTTCTATGTACAACATATTATACCTTTCCAATCATAAATCTATACAAAGTCTAGTTTACTTCTGTAGCATCATCATTTTTAGACAACTTTTATCCAGTAGCCATGCGAGTACTTACTAGCGTTGAATATTCCATACCAAAGGTTTCTAGTATCTCATGAACATATTTAGACTAGGTGATGAAAATTCCTTTCTCCATTTGATATACTTGTAAACCAACAAAAAATTTGATTTCTCCAAACATGCTCATTTCAAATTTAGTTTGCATTTCATTTGAAAATTTCATACACAAGGAATCTTGTCCACCAAATATAATATCATCTACAAAAATCTTAGCTAACAAGATTACTTTACCTTCTTCATCTTTCATGTATAGATTGCTTTTGTCATTTGTTCTTGAGAATCCAATCTATATTAGGTAGTTATGCATCCTCTCATGCCATGCTCTAGGAGCTTGTTTTAATCCATACAATGCTTTGTTTAGTTTGCAAACCATGTGTCTTTTATTTGGATCAACAAATCCTTCTGGTTGTTCAATATACATTTCTTCTTCTAATATACCATTTAAAAATGCAGACTTAACATCCATTTGGTATACCTTGAAGTCTTTATAGGTAGCATATGCAAGTAAGGTTCTAATTCCTTCCAATCTAGCTATAGGGGCAAATGTCTCCCCATAATCTATTCCTTCTTCTTGTACATAGCCTTTGCATACTAGCCTAGCCTTTGTTTCTAGTGATTTGACCATGCTCATTCAACTTATTTTGGAATATCCACTTTGTCCCAATGACATTTTTATTTTCTTGTCTTGGCACCAGAGTCCATGTATCATTTTTCTCTATCTGGTCTATTATTCATTCATTTCTTGTATCCAGTCTTCATTTTCTAATGCCTCCTTTGTTTTCTTTGGCTTGAATTCACATAGTAAACATGTTGGATGTCTTGTCTTGCTTTTGGTCAGAACTCTAGTATCTTTGTCTCCAATTATTTATTTAGGCTTGTGATGTCTCCTTACATATTTTGCTAGAACAAGTTATTCTCTCCTTTCATTTTGCTCTATAGGTTCATCGACAAGATTGTCAGATTCAACTTCCGAATGCCATGTAATCTCTTCTTGGTACTCGACAAGTTTTGTCTGTCTCTTGACAGTGTTTTCCTGATGCTCAACATTTCTTACCTGAGACTCAGCATCAAGAGCAGGTCTATCATTCACCTCTTCTTCCTCTATATACACAAAATATTTGTAATCTTCTACTTCTCTTTTACTTTTAGCTTCATTTTTCTCTACATACTCATCAACTTTGACATTCACACTTTCCACAATTTTGTTAGTGTTAGAATTTAAACACTTATAAGCTTTAATTTTTGTGGAATAGCCTAGGAATATACCTTCATCGCTTTTAACATCAAATTTTCCATTCCTATTTTCCTTCAGTATGTAACATTTACTTCCAAAGATTCTAAAGTACTTTACATTAGGTGCATAGCCATGTCATAACTCATAAGGTGTCAGATTTGTACCTTTTTTATCTGTACTCGGTTAAGAGTGTAAACAACTTCCTTCCAATACTTTTGTGCAACATTCTTTTCAATCATTAATGTCCTTGCATAGTCCAAGATAGATCTATTCTTTTTCTCTACTATACCATTATGTGGAGGAGTTCTAGGTGCAAACATCTATCTTTTGTTCCCTCTATCATTGCAAAATAGATTAAATTCATTTGATACAAATTCTCCACCTTGGTCAGATGTAAGACATTTCAGGTTTCTACCTGTCTCCTTTTCAACTTTAGCCACATACCACTTAAAATTTTGAAAAGTATCAATTTTTTATTTTAAGAACATTACATGCATCATTCTGGTATAATCATCAACAAACAAGATAAAATATCTAGCACCATAATAGCTTTGTACACCCATTGGTCGACAAAGATCAATATGAACCAAATCTAAGATATTCTTAGAAGTAAAGGTTTTTCTCTTGAAACTAGACTTAGTCATCTTACCCAACTGACATTCTTTGCACATTACATTCTCAGGTTGCTTCAATCTAGGTAGACCTCTCACTTTCTTTTTCTTACTAATCTCTACCAGATTATCAAAGTTAACATGACATAGCCACTTATGCCATAGCCAAATATCATCAAATTGTGCAATCATACAAGTTCCTTTAGATAGGTCTAGATAGAACAAATTACCTCTTGTCTGTTCTCCACTTCCGATCAATTCACCAGTGGCATCAAATATTTTGGCCTTCCTGTGATGAAATTCTACTCAGTATCTAGTGCTATTAAGTTGTGCAACACTCAACAAGTTATAGTTAAGACCCTCAACCCAATAAGTATTTTAACAAGTGATCTTATCAGTCAACTTAATCAAACCTTTTCCTCTAACAGGACACGATGCATCATTACCAAATTTCACACTTCTGCCTTTATAATGATCTAAGGTATCAAACTTACTCTTGTCACCAGAAATGTGATGTGAACAACCACTATCAATAATCCATTTATCATTTTTGTTCACATAAGATATTAATGCAGTTTTCTCATCCTCATCAGATTCATCTTTCATTGCAACATAGACAACCTCAATTTCAAAATCATCATTATCAGTGTCAGTCTCCTCTTTAGAAATATAGCAGGATTTCTTACCTTTTCCTTTGTAGTCCTTGTATCTTCGGTAGCCTCTATCTTCTCTTTTGTCTTTATGCTTGTTATTTCTATCTTCATCCTTATCATCCCTATCAGGACATCTAGTAGCTATATGACCAACTTTATTACATGAAAAACATATAATAGGATGTTTACCTTTATACTTTCCTTTTCCCCTTTTCAGTCTTCTAGCCATAAGAGCTTCTAGATCCTCAAGTTCTTCATCAGATGTGTCACTATCACTTTCACTTTCACTTTCACTTTCACTTATGCATCTTTCTTTTTCCTTCTTTGAATTGCTCAGAACCATTTGTGATTTAAAAGAAGATTCAACATTACCAATAGAGAAGTTATCATAGTTAGAAAGTTCAAAAGTAGTGAGCTTACCGACCAAACTTTCCAAAGTAAAAGTGTTGTTAGGGTTACATCTAGATTCTTGAATTGCTGAAATTTTGATAGCATAGATAGGACACAGAGTTCTCAATACTTTTCCAATTATAGTTTCATCATCAATAGTTCCATTTGCTCCTCTAATAGCATTTACAACTTCTTTTATTCTACCATAATAGTGTACAATATTCTCACCTTCTTGCATTCTCATTTCATAAAATTTACCTCTTAGGCTCTCAACTTTTGCTCTCAACACATTTATGTCACCACCATAGATGTTTGCAAGGGTGTCCCACATTTTCTTTGCATTATTTCAGTCTTTGATGTCTTAAAATTCTAGATAACTCAGGGCAGATGCAATCTCTAACATTGCTTGGTTGTGTTCTTGCTTAGCTTTCATTTCCTTAGTAGTTAGAGGTGCAACAGGTGTGGTATACTCATGCTCAATGTAATATTTTTTAGAATCACCAATGCCGGCCAGATGCAGCTTCATCAAACTTTTCCATGCATGAAAGTTATCTTTATTCAGCTTTGGTACCTCCTTCTTATACATCCTGATCATTTACTTTAAGTACCTTTAAAATTTTTCTCTATAAGCACCAATAGCTCTTATACCAATTTTTAATATGATTTAGAACAACAGTGATGGGGGGTGAATCAGTTGTTCTCGGGTCCAGATGTATAAAAAAAACTTTAAAACTTCTTCAACAAATCAGTTCTAATAACCAACAGCTACTCAGTCATTACTGATTTCATAACAAAAACATATAACAATGTAGTCCACTTATCCAATGGTTACTAACTTGTAAAACACATAAATGTTCAAACCAAAACATTCACATAAGTATTAACACCAGGATTTATAGTGGAAACCCAATTTGGGATAAACCACTTTGTAACATATTACTATTATGTTCACTCTTCTAAAGTGAGCTCGGTGAAAAGCCAACCCTAGAAAAGGTTACAAACACACTATTAGGTGTGACCCGGTTAAAGGATTTAACCACTCTGTTAAAAGTGCACCTTGTTATAGGACTTACATACAGTCCATTAGAATGCAACCTTGTTCAAAGGATTTAACATATGACTATTAGGTCAACCTCTGTTAAAATGATTTTGACTATTACGATGGTTAGAAAGTAGCAGTAGTATGTTGGCAAAATGTTCAATGCTCCCCTTGGGATTTGTGACAAGATAAGCATGGACATTTTGTAAGAAACTGTAAGGCAAAGATGAAACAAGTCTGGACACCTAAAGAGAAACCACAATGAAAGCCTTATTAGCCTAAGAGACAAGGTAATTCATATGTTTGGGATTGTAATACATGGGCTAACTATGTTGTATGTGGTTGATATGGACACATTGTAGCAAACTACTATAGAAAGAGCCAGATCAGACAATTAAGAAGTTGGACTAGCACTAGAATGGCATATATGCACTGTCACAAGGTCAGTCACTTAAGAAAGAACTACAAAGACTGAGCACCTGATGAAAATCATATATTTGAGAGTGGATATAACATTGCAGAGATAACAAGATTATGGAACACTATGTGGAAGAAGGCATCTAGTGAGAATGCTGAGTCAAGTAATACCGTCGGTGAATCCTCGTCCACTGGACTGGGTGACATCGGTAATTCCACTTGAGATGAAAAAGGTATGTATGGAACTAACATTTCAAATGATCACATTTTACATATAGTTCCTTATATATGATGTAAAAATACCAAATCTACATGAATAAAGATGCACTATGGTTTATGTGTTATGAGCTAACAATGTCATATAGTTAGTAAAAGAAAGATCGAGAGTTGGTTACCCATCGATAATCACTACACAAGGTTAACCGACAATAGTACAAACCAATGGAGGAATCCTATGTTAACCAAGTGGAGAAAATTGTAGACATCACCGAGCTGACAGTTGTGTCATACTAAAGGTTAGGTTGAGCATTTAATGCATAAAAGTTAGAGCGGGAATATTGAATTGGTCTATAAATACATGAAAATAGAGATTATTGTCACATTGCAATTTCGAAGAACAAAAATCCACAGAGCAGAGTTCGAGCTGAAAATTTCTCAGAAAGATTGAATACAACCACAAATTGAACCAATGACATTCTTCAACTGAGCTGAGTAAGTTCATCTATTACCGGATACCTGCTACTCATTTGCTTTCCAAAACCCTATATTTGATTTATGGCATCGACATCGTCTGCAAGAAAATTGAACATCTTTGAGGAGGAAGTAGAATTAATTGTGAGAGCTAATTTCATGGAGGCAAAGTTTAAACCACATCCTAGGGTTGCAGCACAAACAGACGATATGGGTGCATTTTCTAGTGTTTCGGATAGGGTTTTGTTGATAGAAGATGTCAGGTCATACATTCACTGCAAAATAGGGGAAGTTGGTGATTTTGAAACCCTTGCTACCTACCAACAAATTTGTGGACCAGATGGGAAGATGAAACTTGAAAGTAAAAGGATTGATGAATCTGGGTTGTCACATTTTGCACACTTCCCACAGACCTTTAAATCAGAATGGATAAGAATAGCTTTAAGCAGATTTCATGATGATAAATTTGGGCTGGATAAACCTATGGAGATCACTAAAGAGATTATTAGTAGGGTTACTGGTTACCCTACTACCAACAAAGCCAAATCATTTCAAAGTTCATCACACCTTGACATTGAGAAGAACACTAGAGCACAATGGGATGAAAGGGCATTGAAGATATCAACAATTAGAGATCCAATGGTAAAATTCACTGCTCATGTCATTGGGTACAAAATATTCCAATCTAGCCAATTAAACAGTGTACCCTGTAGCGGACATGGCATACAAGATAGTGAAGAAAGATCATCAAATTGATCTTGCTGAAATTATATTACATCAAGTACAAGAGAATATGAAAAATATTCATTCAAAGAAATCTAACACATGTAAGTATGGTTCCCTACTTGTGTGCATATTTCTCTATCTATAGAATTTCATACCTGGTATTGATAAAGTAGCATGGAAATCAGATACACTAATAACAACACAGGTTAATGTAATGATGAAGAGTTTAGGACAAAACTTGAACAATGAATTTGATGCATATTTCAAAGAATTCAAGACAAGGATGCATCAAAGAAGCAGAATTCCAAGGGAATTAGTTGATAAATTTGAAAATGACATAACTTTTGTAGTAAGTACAGACTTTACAATGATCAAGGTAGTTGAACCTAGAATCAAATGGTTGGCACCGATGGGATACAAGATAAATAGAGATTTTGCCTTGAAATCTATTAATGCACTCTTGGCATTACCAATAGACATCACTACCACTAGGTTCAGAACATATGAAGAAGCAAAATCTAGAATAACAACTGATATTGAAATTGGTAAAATGTCTAGAAGGGAAAAGAAAATGAGAAAAGATCTCGCGGCTAAATATGGTAATGTATTAGACTCACCTAAGGAGTCATCGGTTAAAGAAGAAACTGAAGGTCAGCTAATGTTAACTGACAAGCCCTATGACAGCAACACCAAGGAAACCAAGTCAGTCAAGGAAAAGGATATTACACCAGTCCCTCCTACTAAAGATGAACAAGAAAAAGGCATGAAGACAAGATCATCTACCGCAACCTCATCCCCACCAAAGAAAGGAGAAGTAAAAGTAAAGAAACTGAGGGCAGCTACATCAATAAGGAAATACGTCAAAAGGAAAAACAAACCTATAGCTAAGGCACCAAAGAAAAGAAAGAGTTTCATAAGAAGCAAAGAAGATATTGAAGAAGAAGATGACACAAATCAGTTCAAGGTAGTAAAAAACAAGGCAAGTACAATTGATGAGATAATTGAAGACATTATTGAAAATGGAAATCTTGAAGATCCAAGTATAGGCAACTTTGACACAATGACAACTGAAGATAAAATGAAGATAGAACATGTGGTCATTCAGATGATGATAAAATTCAAAAAGGTTCCAATGGAGTTTTCATGTCAATTACCAAAGGAACTAGATGACAGAATAAATGTGCAATGGGCTACTGCACTAGAAATAGAGAAAAGGAAAAGAGAAAGGTCATTAGTTCGTATTGCTACAACTATGAGCTATGGTGAAGCAAGTGAATATTTGACAAAATACCAACAAATATTTTTAGTCAAGAATCAAGCATTACAAATATTGGATGAAAATGTGAGTGACATGGATGTCAAATGTGATTCATTATGGACATCAATTCTAAAAGTAGAAGAGAAAGCAGAGAAGGAAGCATTCCTCAAACTATCTAAAAGGAGACAAAATTCAAAAGGTAAGGAAACTACATTGATAATGGTAAGGGGAAGTAGGTACAAGATTTTGATATATCGGTTATCGAGGTAATTGATATCATTGATAAGAAGGAAGAGGTAAACGTGTCACAAGATGCACCGGATCCAATAGAGATCCACTTACAGAAGAAAACTGATGATGATGTACTCATTAAGGACATCACTAACGGTGATCTCGATGAAAAAGATGATGCAGATGTGATTATTGAACCATACAAAGATGAAGTAACAAAAATTATTGAAAATGTACTCACATCTTTACCGAGTGAACTTCTAGTACTTGAAAAGGTAGTAGAAATAATTTCACAGGTACAACCCGGTGCATCTATCCCTGAGCCACAAAAAGATACACCAAAAACACAAGTACCTACACAACCTGTAGAAACAAATCAACCTGATAATACATAGGCATAGTCTACTAAAACAATAGCAACATAAGAACCAAAGAAACCCAAAGAAACAAAGACAACTCAGGTGAACCCCTCTGACACTACTACTGAGACTCCTACACCATCTACCAAGGAGAAAAAGAAAGAAGATACAGTGTCAACTGGGAAAGATACTCTAAAAAGTGGAGAAAGATTGATTGTTCTTACTGACAAGAAGTCACCTCTTGGAAAAAAGAAGAAGAAGAAAGGAAAAGGGCTGGTCACTATTGATGAAGTGATCATTCTTCCAGAATGTGACCCAAGAACCTTGAGCCCTGAAGAATTAATGAAGTATGGAGAATTATGCTCAAGAAAAGCAGTGCAAGAGAAGCTAAAGCAAGAGCATAAAAGAAAAGAAGTTCTAAATGATGTATGAGATATTCTCTAGCAGGTAGTACCTGAGGTGGATGTTGATGAGAATACTCCTATAATAGATCAACTTGCTTTTCTTGCTAATAAAATAAATACACCTGATGTAGATGCTGATAAGAGGATTGAAGAGAGAATAGAGTCCAGAATTTAGGACAAATTGGCAAAAAAGATAAACCAAGAAGTGGAACTAAAGAAGGTAGAACTATCTAGGGTCATCACCAAGGCCAAATCAATCACTCATATAATTTGTCAATTATTGGTTATGATGTGTACTTCAGACTCCTTCACTATAGAAATCAGTGAAAAGATCAAAGGCTTTGAAGCAGAAATTTAGGCAAGTACACAAGCAGCTATCCAAGAGCCAAATGCTTTTCTCAAGCATATTCACCGAGTATAGGAACTTCGATGACTGATAGAAGAGTTAAGGAGACAAGAAGAGAAAATCATAGATCAGGTTACAGAGTTACAACTAGAACTCATTTCACACCTGAAGATTTATGAGGCACACATTGTCAAAGTTGAGCAATTAGTGGCAACACCTGAGATTTTGATATTAGAGAATATCTTTGACATGCATGTGCAAGTCGGTCTTGAGCATACTGCTCTTACCAACTTGAAAGAGGAGTGGGACAACCTCTTGGCCTCATTGGAGAAAACCCATCCATCAATTTTTGCTAAGATGTAAGTATACTATTCACATTTTTTTGGCATTACTATCAAAAAGGGGGAAAACATGTATATATATGCCAAATAGGTCAGAAATTCTGATTGTATACTACATTACCGAGAAGCATGTACTGAGGGGGAGTTCTTATAGAGAACTTAGAAAAAAAAAATTTTGAATATATATATGGCGGAGAGATAAGGATTATATAGAACATTTTGTCTATATACATTTGAAGTTTTGATACTAATGCCAAAGGGGGAGATTGTTAATCTCTATTGAGCATTCAAGGTTGTCATTAGTATCAAATGATGTCAAACAGATCGGTCAGTAACTATAAGCAAGATAGAGCAGTTGGTAAAGATTTACACCAAGCATTACATAGTTTACTGAGCACCAGCAGACACCAACACCGACAGTCAGTATACACCGAGCAGTCTATACTATGTTTACCGATGATCATAGAAAATGTCATAGTAATCATAAATGACACATTCTTCTATGCAGATAGTTACAACAGATCGTAAAATTGTTTACCAAGATTGAGGAGCATATATTGTAATAGATATTCATTAAATGTAATGTTTATCTTATTTGTAATAGTTGATCTAGGTTTATTTTGCACCATAGATCTTAGGGTTGTGATAATTTTTGTAACCTAATTTTTGCTTAAGCGGCAAAATAGAACACTATATATTCAGTATGTTCACACCACTTTATGAGGTCGTTGAATTGGGATATATGATTCATGAAGCACTTGAAGTCATTGCCTAACTTCAAGACAATCAGTTGGGAGAACAGAATAGTACACCAAGCAGATTCAGAAAAGGCTACCGAGCATAATAGAGTAAAGATTCATCATAGTCAAGGTGATATTTTATCATAGAATTATAAGATCTATTTCAGAAAATTGAGTGTCAATTAGAAAATAATTTTGAATTTTACTTTCTGACAATTGTAATAGAGCTTTTGTTAAATCTCTTAACAAAGTAGACTTAACAGTCTTTTGTAAATCTCTTAACTGAGTGCACACTTCATTAGTGTTGTTGAAACCCTATAACTAGGTAGATCTAGCTGATCTAACATGTCACTCCTAATACAGTGAGATCACCAGAAGTGATCAAAACTTGTAGCCCTAATAGGCAAACCTTTTCTATCTGTAGTAGTGAAGAATTTATGGGTGTCATCCCCACCATAGTTTTTACCTTCTAACAAGGGTTTCTGCGTTACCAAAATACTTATGTTATGTAATTGTGATATTGATTTCATGTTGTTTACTTTCTTAAGTTAACTAGATGATTGATTTATGCAATTGGATACAAGTCAATTTGGTCGGTCAATACAAATTACTAGTATAGATTTGAAAGGTATTACAAGTGAAATTTTTGAAGACACTGATTCACCCCTCCCCTCTCAGTATCTATCTCTCCTAATTCCAACAGTATTAATGATCTGAAAAACATACAACTTACTTTGTAAATATTAGATCCAATTCCATACACATATACTGGCTTACTAACTATGAACTCTTACCATCACCATCACTGATCTACTCAGTATTCTCCTCAAGACATCATAACTCTTTTCCTTCAACCTTCTCTACTTGTACAATCAATAACACCTCCAGTATCCTCTATATATCTCAACCTCATGCTTAGGTTCCCTAAATACTCCTTCATTTAGATCAATACATCTTTTTCCGCTTAATCTCCTTCATCGATCTTAGGGTTAGGTCATATTCATCGAATCCTTCCTACATTATGTTCTTTGGCTATCCTTCACAAATCTCTTAATAGATTTACAATAAAACATTTTACAGTGCATTAAATGCTTTTGTACAATCAATAAATAAAGTCAACATGTTTTACATAATCCAAGAATTCAACAATGTCAGCTAGAAATTTGAATTCTTCCTCAAATGTAAAAATAATGACACTCGGTCAATACAGTGTTCAACTTCTCGGTCTTCATTAGAAAGCTTGGCACATTAAAAATGTTTCCTTGGCTAATACTGTCTTCCTCGGCAATTAACTGGTGTTTGTTCAACACTAAATTTACTTGGCATATACTAGCTCGGTTGACAGTAACACAACTCAGCTTAAACTAGATTTCTTCTCTTTTTCTTGATTAAGCCTACTAGTTTAGTCTTCATTCATACTAAGATAAACAATACATTATCTTATCATTGTGCCACATAATCAAGTACTCAATGTAATATCAAGATAACTCAACCTTTCCTTAGGTGCTATTATTACCAACCTTGGCTATCCCCTTCTCAACAATCAAATAGATATAGTACTTTCCTAAGTAGCAACAGTCTTACTAGTTAAGTTTTGACATCAATGACAATACAACAATTACTTCAATTGCAGTTTCCAACAATTACCACTATGAAAAGATGCCTGAACTTTATTCTTCATGGCATTGTGACCTTGTGACATGTGTCCCATATGACATCATAACATAGTTGTGAATAAAGTTGAGCCAATTGTATCATCAAAGTTGATCCAATGGTTGTCACAAACCCATGATTAAAAGATGAAATATGTTTTTCCATTGCATCTTCATGACCAGATGCCACGTGTCCAAGATTAAAAAGTTAAAAAAGATAAAGTCAGATGAGATCTGATGGCTGTTGTGAAACTGTGAAGAGAAGTTAAAAGAATTTTATTCATTGAAAATTCACAACTAAGTGCCATATGTAATAGGTGATGACATGTTTCTCAATCTTTAGGATAGTTAAATAAAGGAAAGGTCTAGTTGATCTAAAGGTTGTTGCAAGCTTGCAATGAGAAGTTACAAGGTTTTTATTATTTACAATTGAATGGCACATAGCCCTAGGATCTTGTGGAGGTGTATTGTTTGATAAGAATGAAGAGGTGGTTTGTAAGACCCTCTGAGCCCATACCCTACTTGAAATACAAGAACAATCAGTAATAAGTGAGAAAATCTTCTTACATCAACTAGCCACTCAAAGGTGTACCTTTAGGCTTCTTCCAATGCACCCAGAGCCACCAATATACCAAATCTTAAAATAAGAATTTTTCCTTTTTTCTAACTCCATAGAACACCTTAACATGGTCTATATGCCATGTTTCACCAGCCCACCAAGTCTGGTTGACTCATCTTCCATCAATCCACTCTAATAGCCCTTCTAGGCTTGTAGCCTTCACCAGTCACTAAATTCCCTTTTCTCCAAAATTCTCCAAACAACTCAAGAAAATTTTGATTCATTTAGACACCCTTTTGGATTCCCCAAATCCTCTCCAAGTCTTAGGCTACACTCCTTTGGTCCATATTCTAGATTCACTACCCTAGCACCCACAAACTAGGCCTAATTTCCTCCAAATAACAAAGAAAATTATACATACACTTACTCCATGCACCCCAAAGAATGAAAAAGTATTTCATTAGGTTTCAAAATAAAATATTCTCAAGTTTATAAGGCTTTACCACCTACCCATTCATCTAGCCACAAAACCCTTGTTCCTAGGGTCACACAACTAGGGCCTACTCAAAATAACCCATGCCACCATCTCTAGACCACACCAATTGACCCAATGCATCATTATGGATCCTCACAACCATAATCAATCACAAAATCCTCCTTTTTTAAGGGCACTCATCCATCATAATGACTCATGTTAAATAAGGGCTCACCTTCAATCAACAAATCCCATCAAACAATGATCTCTCAACTATCACTTCACATATCCATGCATAAAACAATTATAATGCAAGGAAATTTTACACCATTTACTCCTCCCACCAATTAAATTTATCACACGGGGTGGGAGAGTAAATCCTTTATGGAGAATACAACCCCAAAAAACTAATTACAAACCAAAAACCTATCATAGTCTAAATGCCAATCAATTCCTTGGCTTAATAAAAATTAAAAACACTGATACAAATGCATATATATGTAAAAAATAACCAAGGAAATTGTATTATATCATGATCCAATCAATCACACCTTTAAAAACACATTTGAAGTGAATCCTTGTTCACTATTGTATCATCTTAAAATGGAAGCACTTCCATGTTAAGAGCATTTATCCCCCTGAGTAAGTGGTTTTGGGTCATGTCAAACACCTTGAGTTGGTCTTTTCTTGGATCTGGCTCTTTCCCCATTTCCACTTCTTTTCTACACGTGATTCCTTCATTCTAGGTGAAATTAGGGTTAGGATCCTAAGGATTCTCCTTAATTTCCCTTATCCATGGCTCTATTTTCTAGGTAGTACTTAAAAATAGGTCCTATAGCCTTCATCATGTTCATCATAGGATTTTGTGCCTCTCCCTACCACTCTACCCTATTTTGACATCATTTCTAGGTCTCTAGGCACCCTAGGACCTCATGTTTCTCATTCTGACTGAGATGTTGAGATCTACGACCTCAAGGTCAAGGATGACCTTGAGGGGTAAATGATGACCTTGAGGGTCAAGGAAAACCTTGTCCCTAACCTAGTTCAGGTTCTACCTCATCCTTGACCTTGGGTTCAAGTTTCAAGGTCCCGTGATCTCCGAATGTTGGATTTCAAAAAGAATTGTTTTTCCACTTTTGGGTTGGCTATTTTGGTCTTCAAAATGGTAAACTCTTAAATTATATTTAATTTAGGTCCATTCCTAAAGGTTTGAGGCCTAATTGGAATTTAATTCCCCAAGCTGTCCCCTCTAGAGGATTGTGTTGTAGATCACTATAAAAAGGAAGCCTTCCTCTCTCATTTTCACATCCATAATTCACTAAGCAACTTCATGATCAAGTGCTCTGAAGGAGAAATTTACAAGCCATCAAGTTTTCTCTCTGGAAAGATCAAGAAAAAATTCAAGTAATCATCCATTCAAGTCCTCTTCTCCATTCAAGTTCTCCATTGAAGATCAAAGATTCAAGCATTCAAGCCTTTGAAGGGATTTTGTTCATGCATTCAAGATTCATCATTCAAAACCCTAGATCTAGCCATCATGGTGGTGTGATATTCCTTCAAGATCCTTTTTTCATCTTCAAGATCTATTCATTGTCCCCTCAAGGTGGATTCTAAGCATACAATCATGGAGGTTTTAATTTACATTTGTTAATGATATGTCCAAGCTTTCATATCAATATACTTGATTACATTTCAAATACAATTGCATATCTATTGAATATCATAGCTTTGTTGTTAGATCTACTTCTACTACATGATAACATTCTCTATTTCAATTTCATTATTAAGGTTGATTCCAAACCAAGGTTTGACTAAGGAAAAGCCCCCAAACAAACAACAAAACCATTTTTCTTGCAGGTATAGGTACAAGACGGTCAGTTGAAGTGCAGATCTGGATACCCATTTTGTCAAACTTCTGAGATTCACGAATAGATTTTTCATCAAAGTAGTTGGATCAAGGATGACCTAGACCCTGACCTAGGTTAGGGAAAACCTAGACACTGACCTAGGTCAAAGATGACCTTGTCCCTGACCTAGGGTAGAGATGACCAGACCTTAGAAAAAGATTTTTAGGTTTTGTAGATCTCATAGTTTCGGTCTAGGCTCTGATACCACTTTATATAGAGGTGGTGTGTAAGACACTCTAAACCCATACCCTACTTGAAATACAATAATAATCAGTAATAAGTGAGATAATCTTCTTACATCAACTATCCATTCAAGGGTGCACTCTCTAGGCTTCTTCCAATGCACCTAGAGCCACCAATATACCAAATCTTTAAATAAGACTTCCTCCTTTGTTCTAACTCCATAGAATACCTTAACATGGTCTATATGCTAGGTTTCACTAACCCACCAAGTATGGTTGACTCATCTTCCACCAATCCACTCCAATAGCCATTCTAGGCTTGTAGCCTAAACCAGTCACTAAATTGCCCCTTTCTCCAGAATCCTTTAAACAAATCAAGGAAATATTTATCAATTTAGATACCATTTTGGATTCCTTAAATCCTCTCCAAGTCTTAGGATAGACTCATTTGGTCCATATGCCAGATGCACTACCCTAGCACCCACAAACTAGACCTAATTTCCTCTAAATAACAAAGCAACTTATACATGCACTTACTCCCTGCACCCTAAAGCATGAATTAGTCTTTCATAAGATTTCAAAACACAAGATTATCAAGTTTATAAGGATTTACCACCTACCCATTCATCTAGCCACCAAACTCTTATTCATAGGGTCACACAACTAGGGCCTACTCAAAATAACCCATGCCACCATCTCTAGACCACACCAATTGATCCAATACTTCATTATGGATCCTCAAAACCATAATCCATCGCAAAATCCTCTATTTTTAAGGGCACTCATCCATCATAATGACTCATGTTAAATCAGGGCTCACCTTCAATCAACAAATCCCATCAAATAGTGATCTCTCAACCATCACTTCATATATGCATGCATAAAAAATTTATAATACAAGGATATATTACACCAGTGAATCCTCCCACCAATTATATTTTTCATAGGGGTTGGGAGACTCAATCATTTAAGGAGACTACAATCCCAAGATGCTGATTTTAACCCAAAAACCAGTCATAGTCCAAATGCCAGTCAATTCCTTGGCTTAATAACAATGAAGATCACTGATAAAAATGCATAGATATGTAAAAAATAACCAATGTAATAGTCTTATATAATGATCCAATCAATGACACATTTCACAACACGTTTGAAGTCAGTCCTTGTTGACTGTACCCTGCGACAGACTCACAGTATGTAATGAAATGATTATTATTTTATTGATTTCAAAACATTCATTGGTTTCTATACACACAAAACTCTCCATCATGCCTCCACTCATGTGTATCTCCCATAATATACTCCTACATACTAAGAATTGACTGTAACCATTCCTAACTACCCAAAAACTATCTAGGAATAGTCATGATATTGACTATCACAACAATATGTGATTTAAAGATGTTGTGAAGTTAACAACTAATGTTTTCAACTAGACAACTTGAATCTAATATCACATCTCATGACTTTAAAAAGGTTTTTTTAAGCAACCTTATTAATCCTACGAACCCCTTAATCCCCAATGAGCCTTATAGGCCATTTTTGCCAACTTAGGCAACTTACACATTTGAGCACTTCAAATGTATTTACCTCATTTTAATGGCTCTATTGGCCATGTTACATTCATTATAGACCTTATGGGTCTTTAGATCACTCCTCTAACCTAGGATCAACATAATGACCCCTAGTGACACCCTAGGTGCACTTTGACCTTATAAATCCCATTCAACATGTATTGCATGCCTTTATACATTTAGGCTTATTACATCAAATACATAAAATTAGCTTCAAGCCATATTACATTCAAATATATTTATCTTTTAGATCATTCAATCTTTAGGATTCATCCATGTTACCCTCTCTTCATGTCTTCATCAGGGTACCCTACACCAGATCAGGTAATGCCATATTTGATCTAATATTTGTCCTAAGCCCATGATGGAAAGATGCATGATCTTTCATCATCACGGTTTTGTGACCAGCTCACACATGTCTAAAGTGGAAAAGTAAAAAGGTGTTGACGTTTCTTTTCCAGGTGGTTTCCATGTCTTGCATTCTCATAGGTTGACTTTCCTAGTGGGATTTTAAGGTGGACCACTCTTAAATAATTAAATCTAAGTCACATAATTTGTTTGCATGAAGATTCATTGACAGTCAAAATTTAAAATTTTCAAAAATAAATGTCTCAATCACTGGTGTCATTCAATTCTATTTCGGTAAAAATTATTGTGAAGTGTACATGACCTTTGAAGTTTATGGGTTAATATTTGTTGTCTCTTAGGTGTCATTGCACAAAGTTTTCATTCTATGAAGAGCGAATTTATTTCCTAAGAGTAGTGTTATCAAGAGTTTACATAAGAAATAAATTTTTAGGTTTTCATAATTATGATTTCAAAGTCCAAACCAAGTAAGTTATTTTTGTGAATCTATTATTGAAAGGGTTTTGTGAATTGTGTGGTATATTTGAAAGCAAAAATCCTAGTTTTAGAAACATGGCACCACAAAGGGATTTTACTAGAAAAATTGAGTATAAAGCTAGGGTTGTGTATGATGATTTCCTAGTTCAATTGGACTACTCCATGAATGTGTCAGATAACTAAGAGGGGGGATGAATCAGTTAATTCTATTTATCCTATAGTCCCAAACTCCCAGATGTATATAATCAAAACTTTTCAAAAAAATAATCAAGTCAGTAAGCTTGTTATCAATAAATTTATCTTCATTTACCGAATACCAGTAAATTCAATATTGTGTTTACCTATTAATCCAAATATAAAATATGTAAAGTAGAATAACAATCCAATCACATCAAGTAACACATAACACAAGGATTTTAACATAGAAACCATGCTAAGGGAAAAACCACTTGGGATCGGTAACCCAAACTATTTCACTCTTCTCAGGTGAGCTCGATTAGAAGCCAACTCTATTAATGATTACAATGCACATTGTAAGGTGTCACCTGATTAAAGGATTTATCACTACCCATTAAATCTTGACCAACATTCACTATGGGGTCAAAAAGAAAAAAAAATACACATTCATGAAATGTCATATTGAAATACAAATAAGACTGTTAAGTCCACTCGGTTAAGAGATTCAATTGTAACAATAGTTAAACTGATATTATAGTGATCTGATTCAAATACAACTAAGATTGGAGATTTTAGAATCTATGCTAAGATCAAAATACCTCCTCTAATCAATAATCACATCAATCCTTCATATCCTTCAACATATTCATCTCGGTCAACAATACTCTAACGCTTGGTTATTCCTGCATAAATGGAGAGATTGATAATGCATGACTTAAAGATCAATCATTTAAGATCATCAAATTTTCTAATTAGATATGTAAGATGATTAAATCAGTAATATGTTGTCATTAATGTCAACTAGTTTGACAACACTTATCTTGTAAGTTACTATACCCAAACATTTGTAGAATGGAGAAAAAGAAATGAAGAACATAAATATCTACATAAGGAAGATATATATGAAAAATGAGGATAAGGAATACATTGGGTAACTTATTGATGAGTCTATGACCTTATGTTATTGGCTTGATTATGCTACATTCATCTATGATGAGGACAAGAGTTAAAAGACACAAGGCAGTGTTGTCAGTTGATGAAGCATTACAGTATACACCAAGTAGTGTAGTGTATACCAAGCACAGTATAAACCAAGCTTGTGTTCAGTGACACATTTCTTTGTTAACCGAGCAGGAGAAAAGAACTAAATGACTAGTTTAGCTGATAAGATTGATGAGCTGGAAAGTGTATGAACTCGAGGATGAAGATAAAGTTTGTTACAAATATCCACGACTAAAAAAATTCAAGGAAGATCTAACGGATCAAAATTAAACATGTTATTGACACATCAACCAAAGAAGGTTTAAGTGGCAAAATGAACCAAGGAGATTAAGCGACAAAATCTAATGGATGAGAAGAAAATAGTTTACATGTCTATATAAGAGACTAGGGTTTCATGATGAAACATGTTGAAAGAAGAAGTAAACTGTAGAATTATCACATGAACAAGTTTCATGCATACCTAATCAAACTGGTTAAGGAGAGCTGAACTAAAGAGGATTATCGAGCGTGACAGAGCGATTACTGATGGATAGTAAGTTGATGAATATTGTTGAAACATAATTGTTATATTGATCAGAGGATTTGAATGAGCTTAATATTGATCTGTACATCTACAATTGAAGTTGTATTGAATCAGATCACCTACTATTACATTTTAGCCATTGTATATAGTCAAATCTCATAATAGAGTGGACTATGAAAGTCTTTCATGTACCATTCATAGAATGAACATTGTTATCTTATCAACCCCATAGTGAATATTGGTTGGACAATAACGGTTGGTCTAAAATCCTCTAACAAGGTCACACCTTACAATGTGTTTGTAACCTTTAATAGGGTTAGGTCTTCACCGACCTCATTTCAGAAGAGTGAACAATTTTTGGGTTGCCGGTCCTAGGTGGTTTTTCCCTTAACATGGTTTTCACATTAATTCTCTTATGTTATGTGTTGATCGTGATGATTGTTTGTTGTCATACTTTACATGTTGCATATTGGATTGATTGGCAATCACTATATGTTATTAACTAGTAATTGGTAAATGCACAGACATAATAGTATCTTACCTTACCGAGCTGTAGAAGTTTAAGTAAATTTTTTTTTTGGATTATACATTTTGTATTGGGATAGTGGATAACTAATTCACCCCCCTCTTAGTTATTCTAACAATTGGTATCAGAGCATTGGTTGCTTGGAACATAGTTTTAAGTACTTCATCACAAAGATCTCAAAATGTATAAGAGGGAAGTGCCAAAGCTAAATAAGGATAACTTCACAATATGGCAAAGCTGAATGAAGCTGCATATATCTAGAATTGGGAATTCTTCCCTCACACTAATTGAGAATGGCTACCTTGCACTGCCCACTAGACCTTTGACCCTTGATCAACTTAGGGAGAGGCATGAACATAATGTTACAATGATGGAGATTGTTGCTGCTTGTTTAGATGCCAAATTTGAAGATATCAAGGACTGTACTACTCCTAAGAAGATGTGGGATAAACTTACTCAAGTTTATAGTGGTGATAAAAATGTCAAAAGAGCTAGAGCTGAAAGCTTAAGGGGAAGATTCGATGATATGAAGATGAAAGAAGGTGAAAACATTGTGCAGTACACAAATAGACTAAAAGAGATGGTACATGCTATTAGAGCATCTGATGGTGTTATTGATGAAGAAATAATGATAAGAAAAGTTCTCAAAACCTTATTGTCAGTTTATGCAATCAGAATATCTACAATTCATGAAACAAGGTCTACATCTAGTAAAAACCTTACCCTTGACAATCTGATTGGTAAGCTTACAACCTTTTAATTGAAAAAATTTGATAACAGTGTTGTACTGACTGAGGAATCTTCTATTATGTCTTCTCTGAAGATTGGTAAGTCTAGTAGCAGAAATAAGAATGATGATAGTGATAGAAATACTGATGATGAGCTTGATGAGCTTGAAGCTCTTATGGCCAAAAGGTTACCTAAAGGTAAAGGAAGATATAGAGGTAAATTGCCTTTAGCATGCTTTAACTGTAAAGAGGTTGGTCATATTGTTGCTAGATGTCTGAATAGGAAATATGATGAAAGAATCAAAGACCGATCTGAAGGAAGCCATGGGAGAAGAAACAACAAAAGCTACCGACACTACAACAGAGACAACCAAGACAATAATGATAAAGGAAAGAAGGTGTGCTACATTGCAAAAGAAGGTGTCACCAATACTAACACTAATGAAGATGTGGAGGTAGTATTTGTTGCAAGGAAGGATGAATTAGAGGAAGATGAAAGGTATGTAGAGACAACACTTATCTCTAAGGTTAATAAAAATTATACATGGATAATAGATAGTGGTTGTACACATCACATGACTCGTGATGATGAAAAATTTGATCATCTTGAACAATACAATGGAGGATCTATTAAGATGGCTAATGATACACCCTACATGGTAAGAGGTAAAGGATCCTTGATGATAAATGATCGAATAAAATCTGAAAATGCTTATTGGGTAGAAGGACTGAACTATAATTTGCTAAGTGTGGTACAACTAAACAATTTAGGTCACCAAGTTTCTTTTGAGAGCAAGAGAGTAAAAATATTTGATGATGAAGGAAGACTAGTTGGAATTGAAGCACAATCAAGAGGTAATCTATTGTATCTTGATACTGATGAGTCTTCATGTTTGATGATGAAAAATGAGGATGTTTGGTTATGGCATAAAAGGTTATGTCATGTGAATTTTGATAACATGATTAAGATTTGTAAAAAGAAGAGAGTTAGAGGTTTTCCTAACTTATCAAAGCCTGATCATGTTATGTATCATGAATGTCAAAAAGGTAAAATGACCAAATCTAGTTTCAAAAGCAAAGACTATTCAACAAAGAAGATACTTGAGTTGGTTTGTACCGACCTATGTGGTCCTATGAGAACTCAGAGTTATTATGGTGATAGATACTTTATTCTTTTTGTTGATGACTAACATGTTTCTAAAAGAAAAATTAGAGGCATTTAAGATGTTCAAGTGGTATAAAGAAAAAGTAGAGAAAGAAACTGGTAAAGTATTGAAATGCTTAACATTTGATAGAGGAGGTGAATTTATCTCTAATGAATTTACTAATTTTTGTAATGAGCATGGTATTCAAAGATAGGTCTCTGCACCAAGGACACCTCAGTAGAATGGCATTACTAAAAGAAGAAATAGGTCAATCGTTGACTGTGCAAGGACACCGATGTTACAAAAGAATGTTGCTTAGACATACTGGAGAGAAGTTGTCAGGACATCTATTTATGTGCTTAACCGAATACAACTGAAGAAGGACACTAATAAAACACCCTATGAGTTATGGTTTGGACACAAACCCACTGTAAGTTATTTCAAAAATTTTGGAAGTAAATGCTTTATTTTGAAAGATGAAAGAAATGGGAAGTTTGACTCAAAAGGTGATGAAGGGATATTTCTAGGATATTCCACTAAAAGAAAAGCATAAAAGTATCTTAACAAAGTAACTAAAAAAATGATTGAAAGTACTAATGTTTGAGTTGATGAGTTTGATGATAAGAATGCAGAGGAAAGTAGATAGGAACTAAAAGACTATGATAGATTCACTTGCATAGAACAACATGAGTACCTACTGACGCAGTAGACAGTGATAACTGGTAAGTAGGAAAACAATACTAAGGAACATGGAAGAGAAATCGATGAGTAGGAAGGACATACCAAGCATGAAAATGAACCTACATAGGATGAACAAGAAAGAAGAGATTGAGTACTAGAAAGATTTGTTAGAAGACATCATCCTGAGACACAAATCATTGGGGACAAACAAGTTGGCATGCAAACAAGGAGTAAAGCAAGACAAGGTACATGTCTAGTTTGTGAATATGAACCTAAAAATGTAAAAGTTGCATTGGAAAGTGATGAATGGATTAATGCAATGAAAGAGGAAATAGAAAAAATAGACAAGAACAAGACTTGGAGTTTAGAACCCAAACCTAAAGAAATTTTTTTTATCGGTACTAAGTGGATTTTCAAAAATAAGCTGAATGAAAATGGAGAGGTAACAAGAAATAAAGCTAGATTAGTATGCAAGGGATATGCATAGGAGGAAGGAATTGATTATGGTGAGACATTTGCACCTATTGCTAGATTAGGATTTAGAATTTTACTTGCATATGTTGCACACAAGAAGTTCAAAGTTTATGAAATGGATGTTAAGTTAGCATTTCTAAATGGAATACTTGAAGAAGAAGTCTACATAGAACAACTAGAAGAATTCGTTGATCCAGACAACAAAGATATGGTATGTAGATTACATAAAGATTTATATGGTTTGAAACAAGCACTGAGAGCCTAGTATGAGAGGCTGCATAACTATTTGCTAAGTATTGGATTTGTTAGAACCAGTGAGAATAGAAATCTGTACATGAAAAGGAAATTTAGATGATACTATCTTGATTGCAGGAATATTTGTGGATGATATTATATTTGGAGGTCAAGATCAAATCTGTAAGTCATTTGCTGATGAAATGAGAATTGAATTTAAAATGTCTATGTTTGGAGAGATTAAATTCTTTCTAGTACTATAAGTGATTTAGTAGAATGATGGTATATTCATTACACAATCCAAATATATCAAGGAAGTATTGAAGACATTTGGCATGGAAGATGATAAACCTAAGAGAACACCAATGGCTACTAAATGTAAAATGACAAAAGAAGATGGAAGTACTAGGGTAAACCAGACACTGTACCGATCCATGATTGGTAAGTTAATGTATGTAGTTCATAGTAGACTAGACATAGCACATGTTGTTGGAATAGTTGTAAGATTTTCTACAAATCCTAGGGAGTCACACATGGTTTCTAAAAAGAGAATCTTAAGATACCTGGAGAAAACAAAAGATTATGGACTATGGTATCCTAAGGAAGGCAAATTTAAACTTAAGGTATACATCGATGCTGATTGGGCTGGAAATGTGGATGAAAAAAAGAGTACAACTGGAGGAGCATTTTTCTTTGGTGAAAGACTTGTAACCTGGACAAGTAAGAATCAGGCTTGTATTTCTCAATCTATAGCTGAAGCAGAGTATGTTGTTGCTGCTACTAACTATTCAAATATTGCATATATTAAGCAAGTGTTGGAAGGTATGAATGAGGTAATCACTAAGCCGATGATTATATATTGTGACAACACCAGTCCAATAAATATTTCAAAGAATCCAGTGATGCACTCTAAGACAAAGCATATATCTATTAAGTATCACTACATAAGACAACAAGTACAGGAGACTTGCAAGTGAAGCTAGAATTTGTTACATCTAAAGAAAAACTTGCAGACATATTTACAAAGCCTCTACCAAAGAATACATTTGAATACTTGAGGACTAGACTTGGGGTCCGTCCCCTGTCTATTGGTCACTAATGTGATCTGGAGGTTGCATCAGCCTAATCTTATTAAAAGATCATACATGTTGATGCATCATAGTTCACACTTTGGATCATGTCTAAAGTTGTGAAAAGTTTGAAGAATTGGAACAAATTGGCATATCAGTATATAGAGATACAGAGTATGCACCAGACAATAGAGAGTTGCATGGATACTAGAGAGCTATATGTTTTATATTTTTCTTTGGCATTTCTGTCAAAGGGAGAGAGATCTCAATATGAAACATAGGGAGAGAATATTCAATGAAATATCTGCTACTCAAAGGGAGAGAGATCAAAAGGAAGGAAAGAGAGAAATCTGATACAAAGATCATGAACTAAAATGAAAGGGAGAGCAATTGAAGATTTGTTGCAAAGAACACAGAGAACAGATGGAGTTGAAAAGATCATATTTGTAGAAGATTGCTGCATATTTGAATGTTGATTGAGTAACATAGCGATTAAACATATTAAGCTAAGGAGAGCTTGTACAACATTTGTTTATAGAGTTGTAGAATACATGTTTCATATGTGAATGGCATATTTCATATTTTATGTGTTGCCATTAATGCGAAAGGGAGAGATTGTTGAACCTACAATTGATTTACACAAAGGGGGAGATTGATAATGCATGATTTAAAGATCTATGATTTAAGATCACCAAAGTTTCTGATTAGATATGTAAGATGATTAAATCAGTAATATGTTGTCATTGATGTCAACTAGTTTGACAACACTTATCTTGTAAGTTACTATACCCAAACATCTATAGAAAGGAGAAAAAGAGATGAAGAACATAAATATCTACATAAGGAAGATGTATATGATAGATGAGGATAAGGAATGCATTGGGTAACTTATTGATGAGTCTATGACCTTATGTTATTGACTTGATTATGTTTCATTCATCTATGATGAGGAAAAGAGCTGAAAGACACAAAATAGTGTTGTCGGTTGATGAAGCATTATAGTATACAACAAGCAGTGTAGTGTATACTAAGCATAGTATACACCAAGCTTGTGTTCAATGAAACATTTCTTTGTTAATCAAGCAGGAGAAAAGAACAAAATGACTAGTTTAGCCAATAAGATTGATGAGATGGAAAGTGTATGAACTTGAGGATGAAGATAAAGTTTGTTACAAAGATCCACAGCTAAAAAAATTAAAGGAAGATCTAACGGATCAAAATTAAACATTTTATTGACACATCAGCTGAAGAAGGTTATGGCGGAAAAATGAATGAATGAGATTAAGTGGCAAAATTTGATGGATGAGAAGAAAATAGTTTACATGTCTATATAAGAGACTAGGGTTTCATGATGAAACATGTTGAAAGAAGAAGGAGACTATAGAATTATCATGTGAACAAGTTTCATGCATACCTGATCAAACTGGTTAAGGAGCATTGAACTGTAGATGATTAATGAGCATGAGAGATCTATTACTGATGGATAGTAAGTTGATGAATATCGTTGAAGTAGAATTGTTATATTGATCAAAGGATTTGAATGAGCTTAATATTGATCTTTACATCTATAATTGAAGTATTGAATCAGATCATCTACTGTTACATTTTAACCATTGTATACAGTCAATTCTTTTAACAAAGTGGACTATGAAAGTCTTCTATGTATCATTCATAGAATGAACATTGCTATCCTATCAACCCCATAGTGAATGTTGGTTGGATGATAACAGTTGGCCTAAAATCCTCTAACAAGGTCACACCTCATAGTGTGATTGTAACCTTTAACATGGTTGGGTCTTCACCGACCTCACTTCAGAAGAGTGAACAATTTTTGGGTTGTCGGTCCCTGGTGCTTTTTCCCTTAACAAGGTTTCCACATTAAATCTCTTGTGTTATGTATTGATTGTGATGATTGTTTGTTTTCATACTTTACATGTTTCATATTGGATTGATCGGTAATCACTATATGTTATTAATTCATAAATGGTAAATGCACAGACCAAATAATATCTTATCTTACTGAGCTACATAAGTTTAATTAAATTTTTTTTTTGGATTATACATTTTGTATTGGGATAGTGGATAACTGATTCACCCCCCTCTTAGTTATTCTAACATGATTAGTGGTTCATGAAAAAATTCCTTTCACGTGATTTATCCTACAGTCTTCAATAATCTCCAGACTCAATAATGAATCTCACGTCTCTTTAAAAGACATCATAAACCATTTTCTTCTCATCCATTAGATATTGGCTCTTAATCTCCATCATCCATTTTTTCACTTCAAGCTTCCTCATCGTATGTGTCTATAACATGTTTCACCCTTCTCCATAAGATCAATCTTGAATTTTTTTTCAATTTTTAGATCCTCATAAAAAGCTTTATATTTTACCTCAGAATCATAAGCAACTTACTAGCGCATCAATTTAGTTAGTTGGTTGTGAAAATGGTTAAACTAATACAGTAGTGATCTAATTCAAACACAACTAAGATTGCTGATTTTTAGATCTATCCTAAGCTCAAAATACCTCCTCTGATCAATAATCACTTCAATCCTTCAACATGTTCAACTTGGTCAATAATACTCAGATGCTCGGTTATGCCTCTATTTTTGGTCGATTCTATCTATAACTAGTTTGATTAGTGGTACATGAAAAAATTCCTTTCACGTGATTTCTCCTATAGTCTTCAATAAGCTCCAAACTTAATAATAAATCTTATGTCTCTTTAAATAGACATCATAAACCATTTTCTTCTCATCCATTAGATTTTACCTCTTAATCTCTATTGTCCATTTTGTCACTTCAAGCTTCATTAGGAGATGTGTCTATAACATGTTTCATCCTTCTCCATTCGATCAATCTTGAATTTTTTTAGTCGTTGGATCCTCATAACAAACCTTATCTTTTATCTCAGAATCATAAGAAACTTGCCAGGTCATCAATTCAGTCAGATGTTATAAACTTTAATTGTTTCTCTTACTTGATCAATACAAAAATATGTCAGAGAATACTAACTCTATTACTACTAATACTCAGTATACACTGCACTAGCTCGATGTATACATAAATCTTCAATTACTGACCATATTAACTTTTTTAATTTTGATCTTTAATACATAACAAGTTCATGTAATACAATCAAGTTAACAAAATGATGTCATTAACTCATTAATAAGTTGCCCAATGTATACCTTAGACATCTCCATATCCATCTATTCTTCATGTAGATATCTCTAACCTTGAATACTTTATCTTATTTAGATGTTTGTAACTATCATGATAAGTATAGTCAAAACTAGTTGACATCAATGACAACATATTCACTGATTTAATTGCCTTACATATCACTTTAGTAGCGCGGTGATCTCTAATCACTATCTTTCACTTGTCCATTTAGTTCATCAAGTTATGCAATCAATTGTAGATTATCATTTTCTTCATTTTTCATTGATGGCAACACAATATGAAATATGCCATAGAATACCAAATATCTGTACTACAACTCTATGAATAAATATTGTAGCTCGATAAGCTCTCCCTAAAATGAGCATTTAATATGTTTAATCACTACATAGCATTTCAACATTTTACGAAAACTCTCCCTACGGATTCGATCTTCTTCTTCCTTTCTCTGATACTTCTCTGATTCTCTCTCCCACTAGGTAGATATTATAGGGTGATCCCACAAATTTGTGTCCCACTTTTAGGGATGAAGAAAATAGATGTTGTAGGAAAATAAAAAAATTAGCGTCTTCGTGCGAAGTCATTACTTCAGGTGAAGTGGTGGAGCCACTTCGCGTGAAGTACCCTACATAAGAGCCTTCACATGAAGACCCCTCTTTGTGCGAAGTAACCTACGTAGGGTACTTTGTGTGAAGGGGGTATTCACACGAAGCCCCTTATGGCTGCATTTCATTATATATTTCTAGTAATTCTTTTTTATTTCTCATTGTCACTATTTGGATTTTGTAGACCCCAGGCCTTAGGAGCGAAGCAGTGATGTCCAGTACAACATCAACACCTCCCAAGCTTTTTGACATCTTCAAATTGTTAGCAATATCAGGTACACACATTTTTCTCATTTTTTATTGTAAATTATATGTTTTATATTTATTTTAGTTAGTTATTTGTTTTAAAATAATTTTTTATTTGTAGAAATGTTAGAAAATCGTAGTTAAATATTAGAATATATTAGAAATTGATAGTAGAATATTAGAAAATCATAGTTAAATATTAGAAATGATAGAAATATTAAAAATTGTAGTATAAATGTTAGAATATTTTAGAAAATGGTAGAAAATTGTAGTAGTTTGTTAGCCACTGTTAGAAAATATTTACAAAACATTAGAAACTGTAGTAGAAATGTTAGAAAATGTTAGAAAACATTAAGATCTTGTAGAAATTATTAAAAATATTTGTTTTTAAATTTCAAGTTTAAATTTAGTAAATATTAGGAATCTCTCTCTCTATCACACATGTACATGCATTTGTAGTAAATTTAGTAAATATTAGTTAGATATTTGTTTTAAATAATTTTTAGTTTGTAGAAATCTTAGAAAATCGTAGTTAAATTTTTGAAAATGATCTAGTACTATGTATTGGCTAACATTGCATTAAGACCAGAGGATATCACTTTTGCAGGGATATCTAGGATTGAGATTCAAACTAGGCCATCCATACCAGATAACTATGAAAATTAGCAGGTTTTTGATGATGACCTAGATATTTTGAGATTTCTACATTGTAATGCAAGTTTTGGAGACAAAGAGATAAATTTTGGTGAATATGTAGAAACATCAGATAATAAGGGCTCTCTCCTTGGCAAGGAGATCTTACAGTTTAAAACAAATCAAGTCCCAAAAGGTTTGGTAGTGTTAGAAAGAGCATTTGACAACCATGATAGCTCTTCCCAGGCAAAGCTTTTAAGCAAGCCTGAAGATGTGGAGGAAGTAAACTTAGGAACTAAGGAAGCCCCAAAGAATGTATATATTGGGGAAGCCTGACTCTTGAAATAAAGAAATATCTGATAAATCTTCTTAGAAAATATAGACATGTCTTTGCATGGTCTTATGATGATTTGAAAGCATATAGAGAAGATTTATTCCAACATGAAATTCCTTTGAAGGAGAATACCAAACCTTTTAGGAAAAAGTTGAGACCTGTTAACCCTACCTTGGCACTGAAAATGTAGGATGAGCTAAAAAGGATGAGTGATGCAGGCATCATTCAACCTATTAGACATTCAACATGGGTTTCTAATCTTGTCCCAGTAAGAAAAAAGAATGGAGACATCAAGCTATGTGTAAACTTTAGAAATCTGAACATAAATTCTTTAAAGGACAATTATGGTCTACCAAACATGGAAGCCATGTTACAGACGGTTATTGGATTTGAATTAATGTTTATGATGGATGGTTTTTCAGGTTACAATCAAGTTGTTGTCAAAGAAAGAGTAGTTCAAAATTGCATTCACTACTCCATGGGGTACTTATGTGTATGTTAGAATGCCATTTGGTTTAACCAATCTTAGGGCTACCTTTCAGAGAGCCATGGATGTAGCATTTGCAGATTTTATAAACAAATTTCTTGTTGTTTATCAGGATGATTTAACAACTTATTTAGAAAAGAAGGACCAACATTGTGGTCACCTGGAAAAAATCTTTGTAAGAGCTCTAGAATATGGGGTTTCCCTTACCCCAAGGAAGTGTGCTTTTGGAGTAACTCAGGGTAAGCTTTTGGGACACATTGTATCCAAGGATGGAGTTAAGATTGATCCTAAAAGAGTGGCAGCAATAGACAAAGTACCATTTCTAAAAAATGTAAAAGGTATCCAATCTTTCTTTGGTTAGATAAACTTTGTTAGAAGGTTTGTTACAAATTTTGCTGAAATCAGTGTTCCCATCTCCAAAATGCTAAAGAAGAATGCAAAAGTTGAATGGAATAATGAGGCTAAGAAATCTTTTTCTGATATCAAGATGGCTATTAAAAGTGCCCCTATGTTAAGATCACCTAATTTTAGTAAGCCTATCCAAATCTTTTCATTTTCTTCCTATCATACCATAGTTGCAGTACTATTACTGAAGAACTCAGAAGGTTTTGAACAACCCATATCTTTTTTCAATAAGTCATTGCAGGTGGCTGAGTTGAAGTATGATATAAATGAGAAATAGGCCTACACATTGGTCAAAGCTATCAAGAATTTTAGATGTTATTTGGTAGGGGAAACTGTAGTTGCATATGTGCCTAGTGCTACTATGAAAGACATCTTGGTTCAACAAGAATTTTTAGGGAGAAGATGCAGGTGGATAAATAGAATCCAAGAGTTTAATAAAGACATCCAAATCACCAAACTACTGAGAGGATTGGGGCTAGAAAAACTCATGGTGCAAGGCAATTTGGATGCTAACCACATCAACACTTTTGAAGAGGAACAAAGGCCATACATATGTGATCTAGACTGCTATGAATGGTATGAGGATATCATTAGATACCTAAAAAATCTTGTACTTCCTTCTAACATGGATGACCACAAAAGGAGGACTGTCAAATTACATGCTTTGAAATATGTGATCATTAAAGGGGAGTTATGGTGGAGAATCAATGAGGGTGTCCTGCTAAAGTGTGTTGACCCTCAAAAGGCTAATGATCTGATACAAACAATGCATGAAGGTGTATGTGGTGGCCATTATATGGTCAAGACTACTGTACATAAAATACTGAGGTCTAGTTTTTGGTGGCCTAGTATTTTCAAGGATTCACATTCCTTCGTAAAAAAATTTGATGCTTGTCAGAGGTTCTCAAGAAAGTTGAAGTTTAATGGAAATTTTCCTTTGAACCCTATGAATGTGGAAGCCCCTTTTCAAAAATGGGGCATGGATTTCATAGGAGAAATCCCAAACAAATCTAGTGGGGGACACTCTCACATATTGGTGGCAACTAATTACTTTACAAAATGGGTGGAAGCCATTCCCACTAAAAAAGCAACCAGTAAAGTGATTATTGATTTCCTGATGCAAAATTTGTTGATAAGGTTTGGATGCCCTGAAATTTTGATTGTAGACAATGCTATGTGTTTCAGATCTAAAGAATTTTTTAGTTTTTATTTACACTATGGTATAAAAGTTTCATACTCTAATCCTTACCTTCCTCAAGGAAATGGTCAGGCTGAATCAAGTAACAAAAGCTTGATAAAATTTTTGAAAAGAGTCTTAGATGTGAACAAGAAGGCATGGGACTCCAAATCATAGCTAGCTCTGTGGGCTGACAAAGTAACAATTAAGAAGGCTATAGGGTGTGCTCCCTTTGATTTAGTGTATGGTATCCATGCTAGGTTACCTCAAAATAACTTGTTGCAAATGTATAAGTTCATCCAATTATATGATGATGATCACGATGATGAAATGAAGATTAGATTAAAAGACTTGATACAATTAGATGAATCAAGGAGAGAAGCACATGATACAAATTTGAGATATCAGCTCAAGTATAAAAATTTGTATGAATCAGGTCCCCATGCTTGACTGATCAAATATGGTCCCAACCAAATAGGGTCAAACTTGTTTTGTTTACCCTTTTCTTCACCTTTACTCTTTTGAAACCCTATTAGTCCATCATGGATTAAGTCAGCAATGAAGAGGGCATAATCAAAAGTAATTGACAAATGTGGATGTAATATCTAGATCACCATATACATCAGGTGCTGTGGCATTTTATCATTAGCAGCTTCCCCAATAATCTAACATAATGACCAATAGGCACCTCTTGCCAATAAATCAAAATATTCTATTTTGAATGGCTCTTGTGCACCTAGTCCTATAATAATCATTTTTCCAATCTAAGTGAAAAAGTCTTTTATAGGACCAATTCTAAGGAGATGTCTCTGTGCATCATATATCTATCTTAATTCTTTGAAATCAATTGGCTCTAGGTTAGGTGAGGGGTCATTCAATTTGAAAACCATTATGATCTCCTCAGCAGAAATTGTTAATAGCTTTTGGCCCCTAACACCCCTAATCTCCCTAGTAATAGGGTCAATTTTTTGTAACTTCAAACATCAGGTTTGCATCTAAGAAGACACCGGGTACCACAAGCTTGCCTAAGTCATTTTCCCATACATTATAGGTGGGAACATGGGTATTTCTCTAGCTAAAACCTACTGTAAATAATGTCAACCCAGTGAAGTCAGAAGTGCCACTTGCATTAGGAAAACCAATCTTAGCATCCCTGATATAATTTCCTATATCATATAATTCATCTACTACTTTTACCCTAGGCTCCTTTGGTGTTAGTTTTTTGACCTCTACCAAATTTACTATTGAGCTAGGAAAAATTTCTAATAAGTCTTCATGCAGACCCCTCTTAAGATAATCGGTTTCACTAGACAGCTCCTTCCTAGGTGGCATTTCTAGGGCTTATAGCTTAAGTATACTTGGTGCAAAAGAAACACAGTAGCAAAGCAATACTTCTTAACAGAACAAGTAAGTGCAGAAATAACCAACCTTTTCTTCAAGATCCCAAGAAAATAGCAATTGATCTCTACAATTCTATTCGCCAAACTTTCTACAAATTTTTATCTCCTTGTGGCTTTCGAGAAAGCATAGATTTTTTATATACTCACAATCATTCCATCAATTATTTCAGCAATTTACTTCACATGATTTCGCCATTAATTTTTTAGGAGATTGAACTGTCACTTGTCTGAACTTTTCACCCACTTCACCTTCAATTTAAATTCTGACTGTTGATTTTCACTTAGCAAATAATCCAACGGTTTGTCACATGATCGCATAGCTTGAAAGAAGCTCATGCGAACATGTGACAAACCGTTAGCATTCAATCACCAGATGGTCTGCTTATCCTAGAGTTTTTGAATTCTTGTCATGCCTGCAAGAGGCATACATCCCCAGATAGAGCCACTATTGGCACTTCAATTTTTTAGTATGTCAATCCTGTGAAATTTTTATGAAATTGAAGTGTGCATAAGTGTTAAAAGATTGTGATAGTTTTGCTACAAAAAACCCACAAAAAATCTTGCAAAATTTTCAAGATTTTCCCCCATATCTGGCCAGCCCTAGATAAAGTTCAAGTTTGAGGAAAGCCCTAAATATTTGACACTTTCAAAAAAACCCTAAGTGACTCTTTTTATGATCTATTTGAGCATTACTTTTTTGGATCACTTAAGTTCCTAAAAAAGCATGTGTTCTATTTTATCACCACGTGGAGGTCATATCTTTATTTTCCCTAAGTCTAAAGGCCCGGTGATATTAATATTTCCTAAGTCCTTAGTGCCTTATCTTTCTAATGTTTTGGTGTGCCTTGAATCTTGGAATCCTCATCTGATCGATGGTTGTAGTGTTTTTGCATAGAATCTTTTAGCTCTATGTGATCATGCGACCAGCCGTTGATCTTACTTTTTAGCACAATGTTTCAAGCGAAGCGGGACCACTGCCATGTGTGCATAGATGCTCATCTCTAATTGGTCAATATGGCTAGTGATATGGTAGTTCTTGGTGGGACCAGTGTTAGAGGGATCTTCAGAGCTGAAAGTAATGAAGGGAAGATCTGACAATTGTCATATAATCTCATAGAATCTTTGAGGCCTATGGGATCATGAGACTAACCATCAATCTTGCATAAAGCTCAGTGCAATTCTTAGGTGGGACCATTGATAGGTGTACACGACTGGAAATTTTTCATTAGTTAAAAATAGCGGGACCAATGTCAGTTTTTGCATGTGGTTTTTCTTTGATTGGTCAATAATGCTTGTTGATGTGGAGGATGTCAGCAACACTGGCACTTGGAAAGAAAGAATTTCAATGACAACTTGCCAGGTGTTGCAAGCATGAATTTTAATTGTTAACAAAGGTAAAGTGGGATCAGTAACTTAAAGAATAAATGATGGTGATTGAATGCTAACAATTTTTCGCATGTTCGCATGAGCTTCTTTCAAGTTATGCGATCATGCAACAAACTGTTGGATTATTTGCTAAGTGAAAATCAATGGTTAGAATTTAAATTGAAGGTGAAGTGGGTGAAAAGTTTAGACAAGTGATAGTTCAATCACTTGAAAAATTAATGGTGAAATCATGCGAAGTAAATTGCTGAAATAATTGATGCAATGATTGTGAGTATATCAAAAATCTATGCTTCCTCGAAAGCCACATGGAGATAAAAATTTGTAGAAAGTTTGGCGAATAGAATTGTAGAGACCGATTGCTATTTTCTTGGGATCTTGAAGAAAATTTTGGTTATTTCTACACTTACTTGTTATGTTAAGAAGTATTGCTTTGCTACTGTGTTTCTTTTGCACCAAGTATACTTAAGCTATAAGCCCTATAAATGCCACCTAGGAAGGATTTGTCTGGTCAAACTGATTATCTTAAGAGGGGTCTGCATGAAGACTTGTTACAAATTTTTCCTAGCTCAAGAGTAAATTTGGTAGAGGTCAAACAACTAACACCAAAGGAGCCTAGGGTAAAAGTAGCAGATGGTTTATATGATACAGGAAATTATATCAGGGATGCTAATATTGGTTTTGCTAATGCAAGTGACACTTCTGACTTAACTAGGTTGACATTATTTACAGTAGGTTTTAGCTAGAGAAATACCCCTATTCCCACCTATAATGTATGGGAAAATGACTTAGGCAAGCTTGTGGTACCTAGTGTCTTCTTAGATGCAGACTTGATGTTTGAAGTTGCAAAAAAATGACCCTATTACTAGGGAGATTAAGGGTGTTAGGGGCCAAAAGCCATTAACAATTTATGTTGATGAGATCATAATGGTTTTCAGATTGAATGACCCCTCACCTAACCTAGAGCCAATTGATTTCAAAGAATTAAGAGAGATATATGATGCACAAAGACATCTCCTTAGAATTAGTCCTGTAAAAGACTTTTGCACTCAGATTGGAAAGATGATTGTTATAGGACTAGGTGCATAGGAGCCATTCAAAATAGAATATTTTGATGTACTGGCAAGAGGTGCCTATTGGTCATTATGTCAAGTTTTTGGGGAAGATGCTAATGAGAAAATGCCACAGCACCTAATGTATATGGTGATCTAGATATTACATCCACATCTGTCAATTACTTTTGATTATACCCCCTTCATTGCTGGCTTAATCCATGATGGACTAATAGGGATTCAAAAGAGTAAAGTTGATAAACCTTTCTGCTGGTACTCTTTTATGATGTACATGTTTTTATTCAAAGGTGCTGATTATTTTGCAAAATAAATGGACTTATCCAAACAGAGAGATGGGGAGGACATGCCTCTTCAACTATGGAATTCCAATATGACATGGGATAGAAAGGATAGTAGTTATATATGGTTTAACAAGTGTTTTTCAGCAAGATTGAGACTATTCTTTGTGCATGATAACCCTAGACTCTCGGTTGCCTTGGCTGAAATTGTTAGACCACAACAATTTGCAAAGGACCTCAACATAGTGCACAATTGGGGTGATTTTATTTTCTATCCATATTAAACTATTATTAGATTGTATAGTTTCAAGGGGACCCCTTTTATTTTGCCTTTCCAAGTTCCCATCAAGATTGGCAATGCAGAGTTTTTTAGACAATTAGGGGATATTGAGAAGAATAATATTGCTAAGGGTAGAGGAACTTTGTTCCCAAATATTACCATTGCTCACCAGTTTATGATCACAAAAGGTGGGTGGCTTCATATGCACAAGATCCAAGATCCATATCATTTGACAACCATAATTGCTCGGACAATAGACCCAGAGGGTTTCTACAATGATTTGTTCAAAAAGAGGGTCAGATGCTCAGCAATAAACCACATTTTTAATTTTCCTAAAGACATTATTAGAAATATCCCAAGGTTGCAAGACCAAGTAGTTAGAAAGGAAAAGTGGTTGGTGTACAAAAAAACATGGGATTTTGTCTGACAATTTGATCCCCAATATGACCCTATAGGTAGTATAAATCCTATGGAAAAGAGGATAGATACTCTTATGAATTGTTTTCAAGAAATTTGCAAGGCTCTAGAAGAGAAGAAAAAAGCCATGGAGGACAACCCAGAGAAGGCTAAATCATTATTGGGAAAGGGTGCATTCACAAAGATGTTTCCTCCTAGAAAATATATGTTGCAAGAAAAGACTAGTTATGGTGTAATAATCCCTGAATCTGACATCAGGAAACAATAAAAGAAAAGGGAAGATCTCCCTTCTTCATCAAAGTAGACGGGGAAGCAAAAGGAGGTTGAAGAAACTATAGATATACCACAAGACCAGCCAGGTGAAAACATCCTTGATTTTTCACCCCCCACAAAGAAACAAAGGATAGAAGAGAGGCCTCATGATCCAGAGGAAGAATACTATCCTTCACAGTCACCCTTGACTGTTAGAGATGATCAGGAGATCATTGAGCAAGTTCAACAAAAGGGATCTCAGGGTCAAATATTCATGAATCAAGATGAAATAAATGAAGGGATTCCAGATCAACCAAAGGAACCTAAGTTAGGCTTAATAGTGGGACAAATTGCAGGGATAGAATTGGACCCTATAGTCAAACAGGCATGTGAAGAATTTATGGCTGATGATGCATTTGTGAAGACCTGAGCCTTTTTACAATTTTTATGGAAAATGAACATGAGTAAATTTGAGGAAGCCTATGAGAAGAAGCACAAGGAGAATCCTGATAGGGATCTTAAAACTATTGAAGATGAAATAAGGAAAGAGATGACAGAGAGCTTTGAAAGGACTACTCCAGAATAGGGGAGAGAATTAGTAAAGAATGCAGGAGTACTTATCCTCCCTGAATGGGACATAGCTGATGCAATGGTCCTTGATGCAGTTAGAAAACAAACTACACCTATGTACAAGACCAAGGAAGAGACAGAACAGGCTGTCAAAGGAGTTTTTTTCAGTAATGACCACCAAGCATTGGTCATGTGGTCACTAAAGAGGAATGAGAAAAACAAAGGAAAGAAAATGATCAAGGATAGTCTCTTTGGTGGTCTCATAGTCAAGAGGGTTCTTGACACATCAACAATAGAAGCATCAAGTATGGTGGTAGCCACAGCTCACCTTGCAGAGAAGGTAGTAGAAAGGGAAGCAAAAGAGAGGGAGGAACTCACAAGAAAATTCAAGGAAATGCTGAGGGTGTATGGAGAATTGAAACAAGGATTGTTTGAGAAGGATAAAATAATTGCAGAGTTGAAGAAAATGTTGGGGGAAGAAAGCTCAATCCAAGCACCACAATAGTTGCAACTTCCTTCTTCTACTACTGGTCCTTCTTCCTCAAGCCCCATTATTGAGTTTCCCATGTCTCCTCTTCCCCCTTCCCTAAGCAGTGAGGATGTAGAACAAAGAGAACAATAGAAATTTGAAAAGAAAATAAAGGACACCATTCAACACTATGTTAGGAATGTAAAGCCTAGGGAGGTTTATAAACATGCAGAGTAGTTATCTATAATTTTTCTTTCCTTTAGAAAAGAAGAAGACATTGTAGGAAATTTTTTGGATATATGGGTGCCTAGGGAAAATGTTTTGAAGTTATTTCTTAAATCAATTAAAGATCATAGTACTATGTGCCCCCAATTGGCAAGTACTTATAAAATTGTCAAATCTCTTCTTGATTTTGAAGTATCTAGGGAAGAAGTAAAGAGAAAAGTAGCTCTTTTAAGAGTAAGATACCTATAGAATGATTTTCAAATATTCTTGGGTCTTGTTAAAGAAGATGGAACTATAAAAGAGAGGGAAAAATGGTTGCAACAAATTGAGAATGAGGTGTCAATCAAGATTGATGTTGTTGTAGGCATTAAAGATACCCTTCCTTTCATACAAATAATTGAAATGTTACAAGATGCCAGGGTGCATTTTACTAAAGTGATAACTAAAGTGCATCAATTGGTTACTAGCTGGAACAAGATTCTACCAAAAAGGGATGAAATTTTGGCTTTTAATTGGCCTACTGAATATACCTTTTCAGCCTAGGAAGCAGCATCCCTTTCAGAGGTTAATAAAGAAGAAGAAGCATCCTTTGAGGAAGCAACAGATGGCAATGCCCCAACTCCCTAAAAGAGGCAAGCATAGACATAACACCTGGCAGAAGCTGAACTACCTTTGGGAGTTGTTGCAATTTTTTACGCTCACTTTTACGAACCCTTTCTTGTAACAAGAAAATTTCCATTTATGTGTTTTGTCTTGTATAAGAACTCCTTTCTTGTCTTTTCTAAATGGATCTGAAGCTTGTTTGCAATCCTTATTTTCTATAAAAGGATTACCAGGATCAATGAAAAAGGACCGGGAACTTGATCAATTTAACTGATAAGCTTCTTGAGTCTAGGATATCATAGACTGTATTTAGGCATATTTTTGTAGAAGAACAATATTTTTGGTTCAAGTTTATTTCAGAAGGGTTGCACTATAAATAATTTTTTATACATGAATACTAATATAAAATTTGAAATAAATCCAAGGTTTATGTCTCTCCGTGAGTGTTCTTGTTGAATTACGAATTGTTCCAATTCATTGCATAGATAAATCTCTATGTGTGTGTTTATATTTCTTAGCTCTGATTCATGATTAGATTAAAAAAGCTTTGAATATGACATAAATTCTCTGAATTTTTACTCAAGGATACACCAGTAAGTAGTATAAACCTAGGGATCTTCTAATAAAATCCACCAGAGGGTGATTAGTATTTTCAGAAGGTTACAATCTTTTTGGATTTCAATATTTTGTTCATATATAACAATCTTGTAGTGGAAGTGTTGCCCAATAGATAAGACACTGGCCATTAATGGTGTCCTTCTTACGAAAAGTAGTGTTTGAAAAGGTTTTACTGGTATTTCCATCTTTAAATACAAAATTGTCAAAATTCTTTGAACTACAGTGATTTGTAGAGTAGTTTACTACGTAGTGATAGTGAAAAATCTATGAATGAATGGTTATCATTTAGGTTTCTCTTATCATTTATCTATTACATTTGAATCCAGTTAGTGATTATTGAGATAAGTCTTGTGTTACTAGATTAGGAGCACCCTCCTTGGTTTTGTAGAGCCAGAAGTGCAGAGGGAAATCTTGTCCCTATAGTTGGTCCAGTCATTTCTAGAGCTCAATATTTGGATCTAACCCATCCAAAAAATCTGTAGATGCATTGGTTTCCTGTTAGAGCATAAAGTCCATTTTGGGAACCAATAATATGTTAGAATATGATAGAAAATTTTAGTACAGTAAGTTTCTAGGACCCTTATCCCTCCCTTACGCCATATTAAGACACTTAGGATCCCTTAGGAATCTCAAGATCTTATATTACATATTAGGATGTTCTATGACCCATTGATGTACATGTTAGGTTCTGTTAATACATACAAGGACTCATTTCTTCCCTGAAGGCTCCTTAAGACATATTAGGATGAATTAATGTAACCTATGATCTCTTAGGACCTATTATGATGCCTACAACCCCTTAAGATATTCTTGGACCATTACGTATCACTTATGACATCTTAAGACACATAGGACCCCTTACAACCCATAAGGCCCTTTATTATATCTTAACATGTCCTAAGACACATTCATCTATCTTAGCTTCTCTTAATACATATGAGAACCCATCGTTGCCCACAAGAACCCTTAAGACATACTAGTATCAATTAATGTAACCTACGATCCCTTAGACCACTTATCACATCTATGACCCATTAACATTATTGGACCATTATACATCCCTTACGACATTTTAAGACATATATGACCCATTCATATCATCAAGACCCATTAATATATCTTAGGTTTTCCTAGGACACATTTATGTATCTTTGATTCAATAAATATCATACGAGGATCCACTAATGTAACCTAGGACCTCTTATGTTACCCATGACCCCTTAAGAAACTCTACCTAACCCTTATCCATCCCTTACACTATCTTAAAGCACATCTAGGACCCATTGATTCCCTCAAGAAACCTTAAGACATACTAGGATCAATTAATGTAATGTAGGATCCCTTAGGACCACTTATTGCACCTACGATCTATTAACATTCTAGGACTCTTATCTGGATCCCTTATGAAATCTTAAAACAAATATGAAACCTTAGGACCCCCAAGACCCATTAAAGAATCTTAGGATGTCCTAGGACCACTTCTAGACCACTTATCACATCTATGACCCATTAACATTATTGGACCATTATACATCCCATACGATACTTTAAGACATGTATATGACCTCTTCGGGTCCTGAAGACCCATTAACATATCTTAGGTTGTCCTATGACACATTTATTTATCTTAGATTCAATTAATACATATGAAGATCCACTAATGTAACCTAGGACACCTTAGGACCTCTTATGTTATCCAGGACCCCTTAAGACACTCTAGGACCCTTATCTATACCTTATGACCTCTTATGTTACCCACAACCCCTTAAGACACTCTAGGACCACTTATTTAACCTATGACCCATTAACATTCTAGGACTCTTATCTGGATCCCTTAGGACCCCTTAGGACCTCTTACATTACCTACGACCCCTTAAGACACTCTAGGACTCTTATTTATACCTTAGGACCTCTTATGTTACCCACGAACCATTAAGACACTTTAGTACCACTTGTTGCACCTACAACTCATTAACATTCTAGGACTCTTATCTATATCCCTTATGAAATCTTAAAACAAATATGAAACCTTAGGACCCCCAAGACCCATTAAAGAATCTTAGGATATCCTAGGACCACTTAGACCACTTATCACATCTATGACCCATTAATATTATTGTACCATTATACATCCCTTACAACATTTTAAGACATATATGACCCCTTTGGATCCTCAAGACCCATTAACATATCTTAGGTTGTCCTATGACATATTTATGTATCTTAGATTCAATTAATACATACGAGGATACATTAATGTAACCTAGGACCCCTTAGAACATCTTATGTTACCCATGACCCCTTAAGAGACTCTACGAGCCTTATTTATACCTTATGACCTCTTATGTTAGCCACAACCCCTTAAGACACTCTAGGACCACTTATTGCAGATACGACCCATTAACATTCTAGGACTCTTATCTAGATCCTTTAGGACCCCTTAGGACCTCTTATATTACCTACAACCCCTTAAGACACTCTAGGACCCTTATCTATACCTTAGGACCTCTTATGTTTCCCATGACCCCTTAAAACACTCTAGGACCACTTATTACACCTACAACCCATTAACATTCTAGGACTCTTATTTGGATCCCTTATGAATTCTTAAAACAAATATGAGGACCCATTCATGTATCTTAGGTTCTATTAATTGATATGAGGAGCCATTGTCACCCTGAACAACTACGTTAAGACCTATTAATACCAATTAGTACATCCTAGAGCCCTTAAGACCTAATAAGACCACTTACTTAACCTAATAGGACCTATTAATACCAATTAGTACATATTAGGAATCTTAAGACCTAATAAGACCACTTACTTAACCTAATAGGACCTTTTAATACCAATTAGTACATCCTAGGACCCTTAAGACCTAATAAAAATAACTTACTTGACCTAATAGGCCCTATTAATACCAATTAGTACATCCGAGGACCCTTAAGACCTAATAAGACCATTTCTGTGATATAATAGGACCTATTAATACCAATTAGTACATCTCAGGACCCTTAAGACCTAATAAGACCACTTCTGTGATGTAATAGGACCTACTAATACCAATTAGTACATCCTAGGACCCTGGAGACCTAATAAGACCACTTACTTGACCTAATAGGACTTATTAATACCAATTAGTACATCCGAGGACCCTTAAGACCTAATAAGACCACTTACTTGACCTAATAGGAGCTATTAATACCAATTAGTACATCCTATGAACCTTAAGACCTAATAAGACCACTTACTTGTCCTAATAGGACCTATTAATACAAATTAGTACATATTAGGACCTTTAAGACCTAATAAGACCACTTACATGACGTAATAGGACCTATTAATACAAATTAGTACATCATAGGACCCTTAAGACCTAATAAGACCACTTACTTGACCTAATAAGAGCTATTAATACCAATTAGTACATCTTAGGACCCTTAGGACCTAATAAGACCACTTACTTGACTTAATAGGACCTATTAATACCAATTAGTACATCCTAGGACCCTTAAGACCTAATAAGACCACTTACTTGACCTAATAGGATGTATTAATACTAATTAGCACATCTTTGGATCCTTAAGACCAAATAAGACCACTTATGTGACCTAATAGGACCTATTAATACCAATTAGTACATGCTAGGACCCTTAAGACCTAATAAGACCACTTAATTGACCTAATAGGACCTATTAATACTAATTAGTACATCCTAGGACCCTTAAGACCTAATAAGACCACTTACTTGACCTAATAGGACCAATTAATACAAATCAATACATATTAGGACCCTTAAGACCTAATAAGACCACTTACGTGACCTAATAGGACCTATTAATACCAATTAGTACATCATAGGACCCTTAAGACCTAATAAGATGACTTACTTGACCTAATAGGACCTATTAATACCAATTAGTACATACTAGGACCCTTAAGACCTAATAAGACCACTTACTTGACTTAATAGGACCTATTAATACCAATTAGTACATCTTAGGACCCTTAAGACCTAATAAGACCACTTACTTGACCTAATAGGACCTATTAATACCAATTAGTACATTCTAGGACCCTTAAGACCTAATAAGATGACTTACTTGACCTAATAGGACCTATTAATACCAATTAGTACATCATAGGGCCCTTAAGTCCTATTAATACCACTTACTTGACCTAATAGGACCTATTAATACCAATTAGTACATCTTAGGACCCTTAAGACTTAATATGACCACTTACATGACCTAATAGGACCTATTAATACCAATTAGTCCATCCTAGGACCCCTAAGACCTAATAAGACCACTTATGTGACCAAATAGGACCTATAATTTTATATATTTAGATATTTGTTTCCATTTTACATGCAGTTATAAGATGTAATCAAGTACTTAATTATTAACATTTAGCTTTCACATGTTATGTATTTAGATGGCTACTCAGGATGCACCGTAGACTCTTGATATATAGACCATTTTTCATATTGCTAACATAGAGATGGCTCGACTTAGAGAGTCCATCCATATGTCTTTAGCAGATAGTAAATATTGAGATACTTGTACTACTATATTGACTAGTTTGGAGGTGATGACTGCTAGATTGGGATCTCACTCCTCCTTCATGCCTTAGGTAGTTGAGACTTCTTTTGAGAGTTGAGGGCTGAGGTCTTGGGTGATGTTTCCTTGGTGACGGTTTAGAGCCTTGTCCCCAAGGAAATCATCAAACAAGAGGTTTTCCCACATTATGATGGGAAGGCCATTCTGAGGGCATATTAGGTCACACAGTGTGTCATTCCTTAGATCACATGTATGATATACCCTCAGTTTCTTCCAACACATGGTTTTTATCCAAATAATGACTAGATTCCATTATATTTTGCACAAGTATTGTACGCTAAGTTCTATTTGGGACTCAGGGTCAACTATTTAGATCTTCCAGCATATTATGGTTAGGGGTGCGGTAGGTTTAGAAACCATAATCAGTATCATAGGGCTGATCAAGTTGTACAACCTCATAGATAGCTAGTTGGGCATAGGACTCAATAGTGGGACTGGCGATGGATGCTACTGCAAATAGAGTCATCATTGCTTCTCCTAGGGGAGTAGTAGATAGTATAGGATAGATTTCTTCTGCAGCCACATCCATCAATTCAGATTTAGTAGGAAGATATATTTTAACTAGACCAAGTAGAGTCAAATCATCCTCTAAGGATTTGTCTAGTACTAATGTAGGTTTGACTGATGAGACATATAGAGCTGCAGGTCTTCCTACACTTGGAGAGATACGAGCACTTTCGGGTCATCATAGTCATTTAGATGTGGCCCTTTACTTTTTGGAGGATCTCATACAATCCTATTCTCATATTACTGACACACACAGGATCCCAATACATTCAGTCAAGGATTTCATTGGACTTGCACATGGTCCTATATTTCCATTGACATAGGATGCACCATCTACTAGTCAAGCACAATATTGTGCAGAGCACTCTGCACCCATAGATCACTCTACCCATGCATCAAAACTGAGGGCCTAGACACTTTTGATGAGAATTTGTGTGGATTGGGTCATGTGGACATTGGCACTAATGTTGGGTCATTTATGGATATGTTATTGCATCCAGATGGTTCAGGTTCTACATCACTCCCCTCCTAGCTAGTGTCACCCCTACACTCATCTTTACTAGAGAGGTTTGAGACTAAAGATGGTATGGGTGATGTAGTTTTAGTTGATGATAGGATGGTGTAGTGCGTTGATGATCCTCCTGCTCCTGAGACCAAGGTACATATAAAATTTTTTTTTCTTTTTTATTAGGAGTTTTAGAGAACAATTAATTGTAGACATGTGTATTGATGTTTGTTCAATGTATAATATTTTGCAGGCATAGTTAGGAGAGCACATTACCTCTAGTGTGGACTCAGAGCATCTTCATATGAGAGATTGATTTGATGTGACACCTACTAGTGGTCAGTTATGTTTTAGATATATGTATGTTTAAGCATGCATGTGTACACATGCATTTATATATTTCAAGTACTTTACATAATATATATACTATGTAAATGTATATAACCAGCTGTTGTACTAAATTTGTCTGGGTCAGTTGTTGCTTTATAGCCAGAGGATGCTTTTCATAGGAGTGATTCAACAGATGTGACACCTAGTAGTGGTCAAGTAAGTTTTAAAAATATGTAAGTTTCAACATGCATTTATAATATTTTAATTATTTAGATTATTATTATATATACATGCATTTATATTCATAGGGATTAGTTGTTGTCTCCCAGCTAGAGGATTTTTGTGGCAATCACTTAGAGATTCACTATGTTCACATGTGCCTAGATGAATCCCTAGTTTAGGACATGTTGCACATATCTTTTATTTGAGACTCATTATATATGTCATTAGTATATGTTTGATATTTTTAGTTTATGATTCGAGACATATATTTGATTAGAGACATATATATTTGATTAGATACATATATTTGATTTGAAGCATATGTTTGATTAGATACATATGATTTGAGACATCTATTTTATTAGAGACATATTTGATTAGATGATATGATATGATATGATTTGATTTGATTTGATGATTTGATTTAATGATATATGATTTGATTAGATGATATGATTTGATTTGATTTGATTAGATGATTTTATTTGATGATATATGATTTGATTAGATATGATAAGTAATCTAACTAATTTCATCATTTTTTAGTGTCTTAAGGGGATCTTTAACTAATAAGAAATCTTAAGGGGAGGTCTTAAGGGGATCTAGAATTAATATCATAAAAAATAACTAGTTAATACATGTAACTAATGGACAATAACTATTCTATCTAATTCTAGAACTAACACATGTCATAAGTAATCTAACTAATTTCATCCTTTTTTAGTGTCTTAAGGGGAGGTCTTAAGGGGATCTAGAATTAATATCATAAAAAATAACTAGTTAATACATGTAATGTTGGAGATTTTCTAGCAAACTAGTACTGACTGTATGTTTGTCATTGATGACAACATATGGTAAGTAGCATGCATGGAAGTCTTATGAAATAAGACTTGAGTATAAGTAGCATAGACATGTTATCAACATTATACCATGGATGCAGAGGGTAACTGTTAGTACAAATAGTTATATAGCAACTTGTGTCAGCAGTGATCCTGACAGAGTTACAAGTAGTGTTCTGTGAGTGATTGTTCATATAATTATCATGGAGCCTTGCACACTTAGATATATGATGGAGACATTCTAGAGATGTTAAGTTCATGGACATAGAGTCTGATGATCAGTAGAAGTAAATTTATGTAGTCGATATTTACCAGTTGTAGTATTTTGTGTTTGTTCACAAGAGCCGACAGAGATTTTATTGGATCAGGAGTTGCACCTATCATTTCAGTATGCACCCTTGGATTAGTGGTTGGAGAAGAGTTAAGAAAGTTTGGTTAAGAGTGCATGATGTAATTTAACTTGAGAAGAAAGTTACAGTTAATTTGGTAGAGATAACAATGTGTAGCATGCGTCTACAATTATTGATTTAGACAGGTCCTAGAGTGTGATGCGTGCTTAGTAGAGTGGAAAAAATTATTATTGGATGATGTTATGATTTCTCTTATGTGATTTCAAGGTGGTTCTAATAGGCCAAATTGATTATATCATTTGGAGGAAAGATATTTATAGGTATTCATTTTTGATTGCTAAAGTATGGTTCATGGTTGATTGTGAAGAGCAGAGTAGAGTGTGTGAAGTGTTGAGCCATCAGTAGAAGGTCTATGTGACCAAGTAAAGAGTTTGTGCTATACATTGGAATTGATCCAGACAACAAGTCAAAGCATAATTCACAAAGATCTAGATATATCATGTATTTGTTATTCAAAAGGTTGTAGCCTTCACCACTTTGAGTAGTGTGCTCTTGGATAGTGCATCCTCACCCCTAATATGGTTAATTGTAAAAGAATCCTAACAAGGTCTAACCCTTGACCAGGTCACTATACTAAATGTATTGTAAAGACAACTCCTAACAGGGTTAAGGATCTTCTAACAAAGATCATAAAACAATAGTGTAGATTATTAGTGTGTGACAATTCCCACCAGGATTTTTACCTATTTGGGTTTCCCCATAACCAAAATATTAGTTTTGTGTTCAAGTGTTCTTTCATTGTGTTTATGCTTTATGTTTAAGTATCCTTAATTGGATAAAAAATTGAAACTAGTAGATAACTGATTCACCCCCCCTCTCAGTTATCTCCTTGGGACTATTCCTAACAATTGGTATCAGAGCCAAGTGCCTCAAAAATAAATTCTAACAGCTTGAGGTTGATCAGATGGAATTCTTTAGGAAAGAGAGTCCTAAGTTTGATGGAGAGAACTATCTTGACTAGAAGAACAAGATGATGACACATTTGTAGTGCATTGCTTTTGAAGTGGCTATCAAATAAATTAAGATTCCTTTTCTAGTAGATCTTGCAAAGGATGATGCTACTAAGAAGAAAAAGAAGTTGTTCTATCAGAATGCAATAGCCAAAGAAGCCCTTATCAATGCCCTATCTGATAGTGAGTTTTCAAAGATAAAGAAAGTAGACACAACCTACAAGATATGGAAGCACCTAGAAGACCTGTTTGAAAGAGACAAACAAGCAAAGAATGTGCATAGAAAAACATGGAAGAAAAAGTATAATACATTGGAGATGCTACCTAAAGAGAATATAAGAGCCTATAATCAAAGGATTAATGAAGTAGTTACTGGAATCAGAAATAATGGTAGAGAAATCTCAAAAGAAGACATCATGGATAAACTGATGAATACATTGACACAAGAATATGAGAACAAGATAAACATCCTTGATGAGACCATGCAATTTTCAAAGAACTTCAAAAAGGAAACCTTAATCAAAAAGATTGCTGCATTTGAGATATCAAGTTTGAAGACAGAGCCTAAAAGTGAGATAACCTTCAAAGCTTCAATCCATGGTAAGAAATCCTTGAAAACCTCTAGTAATTTTGATGATGATGATGAAGAGAAAACATTAGATGATTTCATTTCTATGATTGCTAAAAGAGAAAATAAAGGAAAAGGAAAATATGAAGGTCAATTGCCAATCAAATTCTTTTCATGTAATAAGGTTGGTCACTTTGCATCCAAGTGTCCTACAAGAGTTAAGAAGTTTAAGAATAACTACAAGCCTAAGTATACAAAGGATTGTTACTATGTTGAAGATGGAGTATTAGATGATGATTCAGCTAAGGATGAAATTGGATTCATTGCTATTATAGAGAATATGAATGATGAGATTCTTCATGAAGATGAGAAAAAAGAACAAAAGCTAGCATTGATCTCACAAGAAGACATAAGGACAAATTGGATCATAGATAGTGGTTTCTCACATCACATGATAGGTGATAAAAATAGATTTGTTCATCTAGACAAATACAATGGTGGCATGTTTAGATTTAGAGACAACACTCCTAAACCTATCATTGGTAGAGGAGCTATCACATTAGATGGGAAAAATAATACTTACAATGTTCTATATGTAGATGGTTTGAAGCATAACCTTGTTAGTGTTGGACAATTACTTGAAAAAGGCTATCAGTTGGAGTTCAAAGACAACAAGTGCATCATTAACAAGGATGGTTTTATGATTGCATCAAGTTCAAAAACTAAAGGTAATGTATTTCAACTTAATTCAAAAGCAATTTATTTTGTCTCTAAAGTTGATGACAGTTGATTATGGCATAAAAGACTATGTCATATCAATTTTGATAACATAGTAAAGATAAGCAATGTGAAGGAAGTAAGAGATCTACCTTGCATAGCAAAGCCAGTTGATACTATTTACAGAGAATGTGTGATGGGAAAACATGTGAGGAGTTCATTCAGAAGCAAGCATAATTCAGAAGAGAACAAGTTTGATCTGATTCATATAGACCTATGTGGACAAAATCAAACAAGATCATACTATGGTGAAAGGTATTTCATTTTGTTTGTTGATGATTATACTAGAATGATGTGGGTTGCATTCTTGAAACATAAGTCAGAAATATTTGACAAGTTTAAAATATTCAAAGGTAAGGTTGAGAATGAATCTAGACTAAAGATAAAATGTCTAAGATCAAATAGAGGAGAAGAATTCACCTCTGACAGATTCTATGAGTACTGTGAAGAACATGGCATAAAGAGATAGTTAAGTGCACTTACAACCCCTCAGTAGAATGGGATTGTAGAGAGAAGGAATAAGATCATCCTTGATATAGCGCACACCATCATGATCGAAGGAAAAGTTGGACACACCTATTGGAGAGATGCAGTCAATACGATAGTCTATACCATCAATATAATTTAATTAAGGCCTAGCGCTAACAAAAAACCTTATGAGATATGGTTTGGCAATGTTCCTATAGTAAAATAGCTCAGAATCTTTGGAAGCAAGTGCTACATCAAGAGGGATGAGGCAATAGGAAAGTTTGATGCAAGAAGTGATGAAGGTATTTTCCTTGGTTACTCTACTAAAAGAAAAGCTTATAGATGTTTTAATTTGACATTAAAGAAGATCATTGGAAGTGCTCATGTTAAGATTGATGAAAATTTTATGGTTCAAGAAAGATATCATTATTACTCACCTATGATTGAAGAAGAACCTAGACCTCCCACTAGTGAGACAATTGTTGAAGATATGTTTGATAGTATTGATGTATTATTCAATGACTGTGAAACAAGTGAAGAAGAAACTCCAAAGGTTGATGAGATAGCATCACCTAAAGTTTCAAAATATACATCTAGATATCATTCTAAGGATGACATCATTGGAGATCAGAGTGGCAAAGTCACAACAAGATCAAAAGAAAAGAGTTCTACAACTAATGAGGTAGTATGTTTACTATCTCAGATTGAACCTTTAAGTGTTGAAGTTGCATGCAATGATTCAGATTAGCATGATGCTATGAAAGAAGAACTAGATCAGATTATCAAGAATGATACTTGGGAACGAGTCCCAAGACCTAGTGATAAGAATGTAATTGGAACAAAGTGGATATTCAGAAACAAGATGAATGAAGATGGCACAGTAGTAAGGAATAAAGAAAGGTTAGTATGTAAGTGATATGTGCACAGAGAAGGTATTGATTATTTAGATATATTTGCACTAGTAAGGAGATTAGAAGCCATTAAATTATTTTTAGCTTATGCAACATTCAAAAAATTCAAATTTTATCAGATGGATGTTAAGTCAGCATTCTTGAATGGAGAGCTAAAAGAATAAGTATACATTGAGAAGCCATAAGAATTCACCTTATCAGACAAACCTGATATGTATGCAAATTGAAGAAAGCCCTCTATGGACTTAAGCAAGCCGCTAGAGAATTGTATGAGAGACTTGATGGATATCTAACAAAGATTGGATTCAAGAAAGGTGTATCAGATTGTAATATATTCATAGGAGAGACATCTAAAGGTTTACTACTTGTAGCTATATTTTTTGAGGACATTATCTTTGGGGGTAATGACAAACTTAGTGCAGACTTTGCTAAAGAAATGCAAAGAAAGTTTGAGATGAGCATGATTGGACCTATCAAATAGTTTTTGGGATTGAATGCACAAAAAATAGACAAAGGCATATTCATAAATTAGACCAAATATGTGAAAGAGATCTTGAAGATATTCAAGATGGATGATTGCAAGCTAGTGGGTACACCTATGATAACATGATACAAGCTTACAAAAGAAGATGATTCTCTAGTAGTAGATACAAAATTGTACAAGTATATGATTGGAAAACTCATATATCTTAGACTAGATCTAATATTTCCAATGCAGTTGGCATAGTTGGAAGATTTTTAGCAGAGCCTAAACAAAGTCACCTCATGGTAGTAAAGAGAATATTCAGATATTTACAAGGCACTATAGACTATGGTCTGTGGTATCGTAACTCATAGAATGTTGAACTTCATGTATATACTGATGTAGGTTGGGCAGGATGCATTGATGACAGAAAGAGTACATCTAGAGGAGCAGTGTTTCTTGGTGACAGACTTGTCACTTGGACAAGAAAGAAGCAGAATTATATTTCTCAATCAACAATACAAGTAGAGTATGTTGCAACAGCCTTGAATTGTTCCACAATTTTTTGGATCAAGTAGATGATAAAATATTTTGGAATTTAGATTGATTATCCTATTGCTATTCATTGTGATAACACTAGCACTATCAACATGTCAAAAATTCTAGTGATGCATGCAAAGACAAAGCACATAGAGGTCAAGTATCACTTCCTTATAGAAAAAGTGGTAGAGAAAGAAGTAAAAGTGGATTATGTGAGTAAAAAAGAATAGCTAGCATATATATTCACAAAGCACCTACCAAAGGATACTTTTGAGTATCTCAAAGAGAAGCTAGGAGTAATTCCCTTCCCTGATTCTTCTTAGAGAAAGACAAAAGAGCATTAGCCCTTACGAACTGATGGATGGTTGACTACTCTACTTCAGGGGTAGTACCAAAGCTTAAATGAGTTGGCACTCTTTTCCATTGATGTCAAAGGGGGAGTAGTATAAAGTCATGAAAAATAAGAAAATAAACAAAATAGAGAAGAAGATATACAGTAAGGGGGAGCATATTCAATATTGAATATGGAGAAAGAAGGATTTGCATCAGTTGATGGAGGATCCTTCCTTGGGGGAGTTTTGATGAGAAAATGGAGAATGTTATAAAAATAATTTCTCATTTAGATTGGTGGTGTTTCTCATTCTATATGTTGCCATCAATGCCAAAGGGGGAGATTGTTGGAGATTTTCCAGCAGACTAGTATTGATTGTATGTTTTTTATTGATAACAACATATGGTAAGTAGAATGCATGGAAGTCTTATGCAATAAGAATTGAGTAGAAGTAGCATGGACATGTTATCAACATTATATCATGGATAAAAAGGTTGATTGTTAGTACATATATTTTTATAGAAGCTTGTGTCAGCATTGTTCCTAACAGAGTTACAAGAAGTGTTCTGTGAGTGATTGTCTGTACAATTATCATGGAGCCTTGCATACTCAGATATATGATGGAGACATGCTAGAGATGTCAAGTTCATGGATACAGAATCTGATGATTATTAGAAGTAAAGTTATGCAGTTGATATTCACCAATTGCAGTATTCTACGTTTGTTTAGAAGAGCCGACAGAGATTTTAATGTTTCAAGAGTTGCACCTATCATTTCGGTATGTGCCCTTGGATTAGTGGTTGGAGAAGAGTTAATAATGTTTTTTTAAGAGAAAATGATGTAATTAAGCTTGAGAAGAAAGCTACAGTTAATTTTGAAGTATCGATAGTGTGTAGCATGCATCTACAATTATTGACTTAGACAGGTTCCAGAGTGTGATGCATGCTTAGTAGAGCCAAAATAATTATTATTGGATGATGTTATGATTTATTTAATATGATTTTAAGGTGGTTCCAACAAGATGAATTGATTATATCATTTGGAGGAAAAATATTTATAGGAAGTCATTTGTGATTGCTAAAGTGTGGTTCATGGTTGATTGTGAAGAGTAGAGTAGAGTGTGTGAAGTGTTGAGCCATTAGTAGAAGGTCTATGTGACCAAGTAAAGAGTTTGTGCTATATATTGGAACTGATCCAGATAGTAGGTCAAAGCATAGTTCACCAAGATCTAGATATAGTGTGTATCTATTATTTAGAAGGTTGTATCCTTCACCCCTTTGAGTAGTGTGCTCTTGGACAGTGCGTCCTCACCCCTAATAGGGTTAATTGTAAAAGACTCCTAACAGGGTTTGATGCTTGACTAGGTCACTGTACTAAATATATTGTAAAGACAACTCTTAACAGGGTTAAGGATCTTCTAACAAGGATCATAAAACACTAGTGCAGATTATTAGTGGGTGTCAATTCCCACTAGGGTTTTTACCTATTTGGGTTTCTCTTTATCCAAAATATTGGTGTTGGATTCAAGTGTCATTTCATTGTCTTTATGATTAATGTTTAAGTATACTTTATTGGATAAAGAATTGAAACTAGTAGATGACTAATTCACCCGCCCACCCCCCTCCATTATCTCCTTGGGACTATTCCTAACATGTAACTAATGGATAGTAACTCTTCTAACTAATTCTAGAACTAATAGATGTCATAAGTAATCTAACTAATTTGATCATTTTTTAGTGTCTTATGGGGAGGTCTTAAAGGGATCTAGAATTAATATCATAAAAATAACTAGTTAATACATGTAACTAATGGACAATAACTATTCTAATTAATTCTAGAACTAACACATGTCATAAGTAATCTAACTAATTTCATCATTTTTTAGTGTCTTAAGGGGAGGTCTTAAGGGTTGTTGGAGATTTTCCTTGCAGGACCAAACTTGAATCAAATGATGGGCTTGATTCTCAGGGTAGGCACTCAAGTTTGACAAGAAAATAGTCCAATTGATGAGGATTAAAAGGAATCCTCCTTCTTCTTTGAGCTCCACATCACTCAGGTGGGTATTACCTTATCTGCACACTCAAAACACCTCATGATAAACAATAGGCATGCAAATAGATTATTATGGAATACTCTTCAAACACCTTCAGGTAACTTGTACCCCAATGAAGAAAATTCATATGCAATAGCCCTACTTGCATAGAATGAGTCTAAAGACTAGAGAGAACCTCCTACTACTACTACCAACATGAAAGGGAAAGGTATTTGAATTGAATGATTGATGTTGGGTTGAAAGAACTCCTAAGATACCCTAAGTCTCTCATAGACCAGTGCCTTATCCAATGGGAAACAAAGTCAAATACCTCACTGCGATAGAGAGCTTATGAAACAAGAAGACAATACATTGAAATATGTTGATGCCTTACACCAAACATACACCATCAATTAGACCATACTGCAACTATCCACCTGTGTACCCAAATGTATTATCACTCATTTAAAGGATTTTAACCCTCCCCTTAGAAGAGACCTCTAAATAGGTAATACATAACCAGCATCCACTTGAAGACAAGCATGAAATACCCTTGATACCTTAGCTCATAAACATGAAAATTAGTCCTAGACTTAGTTGCTTCTATGAAAACAACTCTATTGCAGACACTCACTAGAAATGCAAGTAGAAAGACCATAACACCCTTGATGCCATAATCAATAAGTCTAAAATCCAAATGGAGACAATTTGATAATAGTAAAAATGTATTGAATCTCATGCATAAAAAAAGCTAATACAATCTGTATTCTATTCTCAGAACTAGCAAGGGAAAAGAAGAACACTCTATATGCAAAGAAAAGGAAATATCTACATGAAAATGATCCTTCCTTGGAACCAATAAAAACTAGAACACTTGGAACTGATCAAAATTTGAACCCCTCCTAATGATCTTGAAAATCCTTTTATAGGAACAAGGATTGCAACAAGCTACCGATCATTAGGGCACAAAATTTAGGTCTACAAACACCTAGTACAACAAGAAATGAAAGATTGCAAAAAAGCCTAGCAACCCGAGAAGAAATCAGGTCAAAGCTGATGTACATATGCATTGGTTTCATCATCATAGACTAACTACGATCATAATTAAAAGTGATTTCTTGTTACAGGAAGAAAAAACATCGATGCTAGAGAAAGCCTAAAGACTTTGCATGTACAAAACATGGAGATCTCTGACATCAATCAAAACCCTAGCCGCTTGCAGAGAGAAATAGATCAATGCATTAAAAACTGACATGGCACCCAAGAAGCACAATCAGCTCTGCACAGACACATAGATCTTCACCATCAACCTCACAACTGCCATTGAGCTACCACACTCATCGCAACTAGCTAACTGCTAGAAAACCTTGCAAAATAAGGGTTGTCTCATGATCACATAGCCAAGAAAAGGTTTATACGAACATGTGACACATCACCAACATTCACCGCCGGGTACAAAACATCATGCCACCGATCAATAGGACCCTCAGGCCAGATCGCAACACCTACCACCATCAAACCAGCAAGAAATCCATTGAAAAAACATTAAAACCAGTACATTTTGTTGTTGCAGATCCTTAGGAAATTCAAATTCAAATTGCAATGGTCACCAAGTATTTCACAGGCTATGGCTTTAACTCAACTGCACCTTAGGTTAACTCTGTGAACTGGCGACAAGGTATTTCTTAGTCACGGAATGAAAGAATTAACTTTGATTTAACTCCATGAACTGGTGACAACACATGCTAAAAATGGCCACTTAAGTTATCTGGTGAACTGGTGACTAAAGGCACTTTGCCAGTTCGTAGAAACAATAGCGCCACTGCTAAAGTATCACGTGAACTAGTGACAAAGAGAAAAAAAAGTTGAGGTCACCTCATTTTATCCATACCATCAAAAACACTAAGAAGTCACACTGGGCCCGCCAAGGAAAATTGATGGCCGGTCACATGATCGTATGGATCAGCAAGATTCCACACGATCACATGACCACCGTTGTTCTGTAATATTTCCAACAGTACCTAGGCCCATCCACCATTATGCCACCTTAGACCAATTGGAAGATGCCACACCACCACCTACCACCGGGCTCAGGAACAGGTGTCAACAAGTCACATGATCGCATGTCAAAAAACTCTGACATGCGATCATGCGACAGCCAACCACAGGCTGCCACATAACCACCAGCGGGACCACAACCCTTTCACCAATGGGCCCCATGCACAAGGAAGGAAACTTGTTGCATGATCGCGAGCCATGAAACTGGCCCTTGCGATCATGTGATAAGGCCATATGACCACTGAGCATTTGGAGATTACCTAACAAACTACCCTCCAAGTCGTTAGATGCTAGCCGATAACCGCCAAACATGGAGAGATTATGCGACTACATAGTTGCGTGATCTCTGAATAAAAGATGCAACCACTAGAAGATTTGGAGAATCAGTGACACAACCAAGCAAGGATTCGGCCCCACACAAGAAATAGTGGATCTCATGGTCACGCAATCATGCGACAACCAATCACTATAAAACTTTCAAAAAATCAAGCCCACCATTAGGTCACAGCTACGCAGATAGGGAATGCCAACAAAGACAAAAAAGTGCAAGGTTGAAAACACGTAGGGTTTTCAGTGAAAGATTGAAAACATCTAGGGTTTTCAAAAACATTGTGGGTTTTTGACACTGAGGCATATTCTGAAACTATTTCTTGCAAACCTTAAAAATTGAATAACTCCATGGGTTTTGTGACTTAGGAGGTGCGATCTGAACTAGAGCAAGGTGACAACATGAAGAACATAGGGCTAAGAGCACAAACCATGAAACATTATGGATTTTCTTTGCACATTAAAATAAGCTTGTAGCAGGGCAGGACAACTTCACAAAACTTTGCAGGGAAAAGGTCATTTTCAAAGGATTTTTGCTATGACTGGAAAATGACCCAACAGTGGCTCTATCTAAGGATGCATGCCTCTTGCAGGCATGGCAAGAATCTAGATCTCTGGGAGAAGCAGACCACCTACCGAGAAAAACACAGAGACCTCAAAAAACATAGGGAATAGACAGCAAAGGGAAACTATTCACAAAATGTACATTTTTTACAAAAAACTTGTGGTAACAAACAAGAGTCAGTTCCTGCCTCTCTCAAAAATCTGATTTTCATTTCTTCCTTCATGAGGCACACCAGACATTTTGTTTTCATTTGTCTCCATAGGCTTGTCAACATGTTCAATCAGAAAATCAGGAAGAACAAAGTAGCTATCTTCATAGTGCATGTAAATTTTTTTAGCACTCCCCTCTTTTTGCTCACTATGAAGAAAAGACTCAACATGCCAATGATCAGCACCTCTATACTAAAATTGATCTTCACCTACTGATTCATGCATGCTATCAACTGAAAACACAAAAGCCTCATATTCTGCCTATAGAAAGGCCTCATTCATACCTTGACTTTGTGTTTCCACATGTATAACCGGCTGGACCTCAAATGCATAATCAAATTGATACCCACAAATGGAAAATGGGCATCCTGATTCAATTGAATCTGAGACCTTGACATGTTCTTCAAACAAAGGATTGATAACTCCATGCAATGCACCATGTTGAACATCATGACAAAAAATGGGCTGATAATCATCATAGTCTTCATCATATAAAGTGTTAGTGAATACTTTAAACTCACTACCCATTGTAGGATTATTTAATAACCCATCACTTAAATCTTCATGTTCAAACTCACTGACTTCACAATCAATTATCACTTCCTTATCTTCATACTCCTCACTGAAGGAGAGTTCACTTTCACCATTACTTTCTTCTTCCCATGATGCATCTGATTCATATGAGGATACATCAACATCACTGCCTTCATCATCCTCACCTGAATAACCATTGAAATCACATTCAGACATCTCTGAATGAATGGAGGATCTTGCACACCTTGATTATGATTCCTACTCACTACCACAATCTAAATACTCCTTTGACAAAAATTTATCAGAAGTACCCTCAGCATTAGATATGGGTTGCTCTGAAATACAACTTGCATTCCCTTTTTGTTGATGATCCTTTTGCAACTTATTCCATTCATCATCATCAACAAACTCTTCTAAGAACAACCACTTGAATTCAGTCAAAGAAAAGATGCATTTTGGGGGTAGATTTAGATACCAATTAGATGCAACCCCTTTGAGGTATCTCCCAAAAAACATCATACTAACATCCTTATCAAGAATCTGATATTCTATAATAAATCTATAGAATGCTAGGACATGCTTCACTACTGAATCAGACTGACAATCAAAAGTAGGAATCAAATCCAAAAGCTCACTAGGAAAAGAGTGAGGAGACCTTGGAAGAACATAACTCAAAGGTCTATCCACCTCAAGGAAACCAAGCAACCTAGACTAACTTTTCTCCTGATTATTCATTTGACTTAATGCAATACCTCCATAAAATTTTACAGAGATGCAACTGAAAGTTTGAAGTATTCAACCTCTATTCACACCTTACTCCTTTTCTTAGTGCTTGATCACTTAATAAGGAACATTTGAAACTTGAGAAGTACTTGGGAGTCTTGCAGTAGAAGACCTTGCTTGTTGATTGGAAGGTAGGGCTGATCTAGAGCTCACCTTGAAGCTCCATTAGATTCTTTACTATGTAGAGTCACCACCTCTTTGAAGAGGAAAGTAATTCTTTGTTTCTTCTTCCAACCAATACAAAACTCCACAAGTAACCACACTGTTTATCAGAAACTGCACTGATCAAACAAAGACAAATCAAAGCCGCCACTCACAACTAGGTGAGAACATATTAATAATGTGTTTTTTACTTCAAACTCTATCATCTTTTAACCAGACTCTAGGATGATCCAGCCAAGCAGAAACTTGCTTCCTTTTACTTCTTTCCCTAGTAGAGTCACCATTTTGTTGGTGACTCAGATGGGGCAAATCAATCTGGACAGTAAGATTTTGAATTTACAATGTAACCACAACCAGAGATCTTAATAGATATATTTATTTTTCATTGTTCTCCCCAGTAGAGTCACCATTTTGTTGAAGTTTTTCTTTGTAGGACCAAACTTGAATCAAATGATGGGCTTGATTCTCAGGGTAGGCACTCAAGTTTGACAAGAAAATAGTCCAATTAATGAGGATTAAAAGGAATCCTCCTTCTTTGAGCTCCACATCACTTAGGTAGGTATTGCCTTATCTGCACACTCAAAACACCTCATCATAAATAATAGGCCTACAGATAGATTATTGTGGAATAGTCTTCAAACACCTTCAAGTAACTTGTACCCCAATGAAGCAAATTCATATGCAATAGCCCTACTTGCATAGAATGAGTTTAAAGACTAGAGAGAACCTCCTACTACTACTACTACCAAAATGAAAGGGAAAGGTATTTGAATTGAATGATTGATGTTGGGTTGAAAGGACCCCTGAGATAGCCTAAGTCTCTCATAGACTAGTGCCTTATCTAATGGGCAATAGAGTCAAATACCTCACTGCAACAAAGAGCTTATGAAACAAGAACATAATACATTGAAATATGTTGATGCCTTACACCAAACATACACCATCAATTAGACCATACTTCAACTATCCACCTATGTACCCAAATGTGTTATCACTCATTTAAAGGATTTTAACCCTCCCCTTAGAAGAGACCTATAAATAGGCAATACATAACTAGCATCCACTTGAAGACAAGCATGAAATACCCTTAATACCTCAGCTCATACACATATGAAAACCAGTCTTAGACTTAGTTGCTTCTATGAAAACAACTCTATTGTAGACACTCACTAGAAATGCAAGTAGAAAGACCATAACACCCTTGATGCCATAATCAATAAGTCTAAAATCCAAATGGAGACAATTTGATAACATTAAAAATGTATTGAATCTCATGCATAAAAAAAGCTAACACAATCTGTATTCTATTCTCAGAACCAGCAAGGGAAAAGAAGAACACTCTATATGCAAAGAAAAGGAAATATCTACAGGAAAAAGATCCTTCCTTGGAACCAATAGAAACCAAAACACTTGGAACTGATCAAAATTTGAACCCCTCCTAATGATAGTGAAAATCTTTTTATAGGAACAAGGATTGCAACAAGCTACCGATCATTAGGGCACAAAATTTATGTCTGTAAACACCTAGTGCAACAAGAAATGAAAGATTGTAGAAAAGCCTAGAAACCCGAGAAGAAATTAGGTCAAAGCTGATGTACATTTGCATTGGTTTCATCATCATAGACTAACTGTGATCAAAAGTAAAAGTGATTTCTTGTTGCAGGAAGAACAAACATTGATGCCAGAGGAATCCTGAAGACTTCGCATGTACAAAACATGGAGATCTTTGACATCAATCAAAACCCTAGCCACCTGTAGAGAGAAATAGATCAGTGCATTAAAAACTGGCATGGCACCTAAGAAGCACAATCAACTCTGCACAAATACATAGATCTTCATCATCAACCTCACAACTGCCACCGAGCTACCACACTCATCGCAACCGGCCAACTTCCAGAAAACCCTACAAAATAAGGGTTGTCGCATGATCACATAGCCAAGAAAAGGGTTATGCGAACATGCAACACATCACCAACATTCACCACCTGGTACAAAACATCATGCCATTGATCAGCAGGACCCTCAGGCTAGATCGCAACACCTACCACCATCAAACCAACAAGAAATCCACCGAAAAAGCATTAAAACCAATACATTTTGTCGCTGCAGATCCTCAAGAAATTCAAATTCAAACTACAATGATCACTAAGTATTTCATGAGCTATGGCTTTAACTCAACTGCACCTCAGGTTGACTCTGCAAATTGGTGACAAGGTATTTCTTAGTCACAAAAAAATGGCCACTTAAGTTATCTAGCGAACTGGTGACTAAAGGCACTTCACCAGTTCATGGAAATAATAGTGCCACCACTAAAGTATCATGTGAACCAGTGACAAAGAGAAAAAAAAGTTAGGGCCACCACATTTTATCCATACCATTAAAAACACTGAGAAGTCACACTGGGCCCGCCAAGGAAAATCGACGGCTGGTCGCATGATCACATGGACCGGCAAGATTTTACACAATCAAATGACCACCATTGATCTATAATCTTTCCAACAGTACCTAGGCCCATCCACCATTATGCCACCTCAGACCAACTGAAAGATGCCACAACACCACCTGCCACTAGGCTTAGGAACAGGTGTCAACCAGTGGCATGATTGCATGTCAAAAAAATTTGACATGTGATCATGAGATAGCCAACCACAGGCTGCCACATAACCACCAGTGGGACCACAACCCTTCCACCAACGGGCCCCATGCGCAAGGAAGGAAACTTGTTGCATGATAGTGAGCCACAAAACTAGCCCTTGCGATCATGCGATAAGGCCATATGACTACCAAGCATCCGGAGATTATGTGACGAACTACCTGCCAGGTCGTTAGATGCTAGCCAGTAACTACCAAACATGGAGAGATTACGCAACTACATAATCACGTGATCTCTGAATAAAAGATGCAACCGCCAAAAATTTGGAGAATTGGTGACATAACCGAGCAAGGACTAGGCCCCACACAAAAAATAGCCAGTCGCATGGTCGCACGATCATGTGACAACCAATCACTTTAAAACTTTCAAAAACCTGAGCCCACCATCAGGTCGCAGCTACACAGATAGGGATTGCCAACAAAGAGGAAAAAGTGCGAGGTTGAAAACACACAGGGTTTTCATCGAAAGATCAAAGACATCCAGGGTTTTCAAAAACATTGTGGGTTTTCGACACTGAGTCATATTCTGAAACCATTTCCTGCAAACCTTAAAAATTGAATAACTCCCTGGGTTTTGCGACTTAGGAGGTGTAATCTAAACTAGAGCAAGGTGACAACATGAAAAACATAGGGCTAAGAGTGCAAACCATGAAACATTATGGATTTTCTTTGCACATTAAAACAAGCTTGCAGCAGGGCGGGACAACTTCACAAAACTTTGCAAGGAAAATGTCATTTTCAAAGGATTTTTGCTATGACTGGAAAATGACCCAACAAGGGTATCTAGAAATCATAAGCATCATAAAAATTATCATAAAAATCATTGAATAATCAGAGCATGCATAAAATCTTTAACTAATATGCAATCTATAAAAATCATTGAATAATCAAAGTATACATATAAAATTCTATATATTAAAACCATTGAACCATCAAATAGGTCCATAATATATCAACAAATTATAGTCCATCACATGTTTAAATATATAAACATAGTTTAATGAAATTTAATCCAGAGATATCAAGTAGGTCCTAACACAAGAAATATGTATACATATTATACTTTTTAGACCAACTCAAGTGGTTTAGACCTTTCATGGAGAACAAGTAATATTCTCTCATGATCCTCACTATCTAGTCTCCAATTACAATGCCCACATTGAGATTTAACTGTATGGAGACAAATGGATGTGGCAACTAGTAGGTGACTATATTGAAACACCTTATTCTCTGGTTCGTAATCAACAAAGTGAATACCATGTTGAATTACTTTGATTTTCTTGAAATATGTTCCCTCTAAAACAATTGAACCTGTAGGTCCCAAATTTTAACAATATATAAATTTAAACAAACTCAATTTGAAATTTGTTAAAAGGTTGAAATTTAAAATTTACAAATTGAGTTCAATATATTTATGTAAACCATATACAAACCTATGGGGAACAACATTACTTCATCCTCTTTGCAGTACAACGCAATAAATAATAACCAACTCCTTCTACATTTCTACGCTCATCAATCAATGCAAAGACATCTCTTGCACAGTAAATTTATATATACATGGGTGAGATCTTAAATTTACTTAGTTCAATCTATATATCTATCTATCTATCTATACATGAATCCTAATCTACCATATAATGTGAAATATATATACTTACCAATTTTTACCAATCCTGAGATATGATCGTAATTAGTAGAAATCAAAGGGCCATCATCAAAGTTTTCATCTTCATCTCTATCAAATGTATCAGTAACAACTAGTGGCATGAGCTTTCATGCACCTACATATCCATGGTCTTGATTGATACATTCCTCATAATTGTTAGCAATGCAGTGACAACAAAAGCATGAGTAGTCCCTAGTGTTCAACATCCAATTGCAATAATTTGTACTCATAACTAAATGTAAAGATGACGTCTTTTCTATCCTATTGCAACCATGCATAATTTTTCTATCCACACTTGAACAAATGCATATATAATACATTCTATAAATATAATTTGAATAGAAAACATCATAAAAAATTTAAACACTTTCAAATAATTTAAAAATGTGTGCATACCTTTTATCTCCCAAAATTTTCTATATGGCACCGCTTGATTCAATCCTAATGACGTGTCATTCTCATTTGGTGTGAAATGTGTCTTACACCATTCAACCACATCATGTGCATTTTTTATATGCACTCCCTTATAATTTATTTGATACTTTCATATAGCATGTTTGATGCAAGCTCTGACACCATCATGTTCACCTTTTCCATGTCCACTCTCAAAGAAACTCCATATATGTGGTGTGTTTTCATTACGATGATATCTACATAGTGCATAAAATGGTCTCAATTATTTGAATTGTGCATCACATCCATCTGACCAAACATAATGGGTATGTGCAGGATCATGGTATGCCAAACTAGGCCCTTAAGTGGCAATGAAAATTCAGAAAATCAGGTTTAGGCAAGCTGACATAAAAATTTGAACAAGTTATAAATATTATATAAAAAATATGTAACAAGAGAATCTGTAGAAAATTGAATTTAGTTTCTAAGATACTAGGCCTTTTTTAAAAAATAATTATTCTATATGTTGAAATTTTCAAATTTCAATGTAGTAGTACAAAAATTTTAGGAAAAAAAATAAGAAGTAGGTGTACGTCTGACCACCTTAAACACAATCAAATGATAATATGTTTTTACAAGATTCTAGATATAAGTTGTAGACTCATGTCTAGATGTGGCACATTGTTTTGTAATTTTTTCCAAGTAAATAATTAATTATGATTTTTCTTCTACAATTTTTCCAAAATACAAGAACTCCCATGTCTGACCACATTAACTTAGTCTAAACTTTATCAAAGTGATTTTTTTTTATATTTTTCTTGTAGTAGGAAAAAAATAGAATGTGACACATGTTTTAGATTTCAAAAATGTTAGACAATTTAAAAGTTATAGCTATTTTTCAATAAGTCTATCAATCAAGACTAGAAAGACAACAAGTAGGTGTATGTTTGACCACATTAAACAAAATCAAATGATAATATTTTTTTATAAGATTCTAGATAAAATTAGTAGACTCATGTCCAAATGTGACATATTTTTTTATATTTTTTTCTGAGTAAATAATTAATTATGATTTTTTGGCTGCAAATTTTTCTAAATATAAAAACTCTCATCTTTGACAACCTTAACTTAGTCTAAACTTCATCAAATTGAAATAATTGTTTATTATTATCGTATTAGGTGGATAATAGAATGTGATGTATATTTCAAATTTCAAAAATGTTATATTGTCTGAAAGTTATAGTTTTTTTTCAAAGAGTCTATCAATCATGACTTCTTTTTCGCATCACCACTTTTTGGCATACCATGATCCTGCACATACCCTAATGTTTATCAATTTTTATACCTCTTTCTTCCAAATTTGCAAAAACTATCTTGAAGCAGTGTTCTACATAATGAATGTCAGGCTCTCTATCATCACTTATATAAAGACTGATATTCCTTCTTGATGACCTGTGCTTCAAATGTTCTCTTAATACCATCCAAATCTAATTGTGTGTGTCAATAACACACATGTACCATAATTTCCATAATAGTTCCAAGTGGGAAATTGTCTCTCAATGTTTGGAATTGTTGTGCTTGCCACTTTGCAAAAAATACATGATGAATGTCGGGTTGAATCAATTTTAAAAAAAATTTCATAAATACTCCAACATTTATCTCCTTTTCAACATATTCTAACCTTTTGGATTCTTTCCCAAATTTTATTTCATTCTTTACATATTTGTAACTCTTACAATTTACCATCTTTGTTACATCAGTATTTTCCTTTTTCAAAGGAAAAAGAGAAAAATCAGCACATGTTTGACATATTCCTTTTATGCAATTTATTTGTCTAGCTACATCATCTCTTTTGTCACATAAAATGGATGAGATGAACTCACTTCATCTAGTAGGAGGAGCATTTTCAAAACCATAAGTGTCTTCTACAAACTTTCAAAAAAACTAGTAGTGGAGATCAAATTCAATATGATAACAATAATAACAAGTTTCAAACACTTTGTTTGTCCTGATATAATATGGCTTCAATCTTTCAAACAATGTTTGCCCAATATTTATATTAGGATTAGAACTACAAAATGACACATACATTTCATGTTGTGTTGTGTCCAACCAATGTTTCATATGATATTCATATTGATTAGTTGAAATTCTATGTCTGATAACATCTCTAGTGTTTGATGAAGGACGTGTATTATCATTCCAAAATGATGTGACCAATTTTTTTATTCCTTCATCAATCCTATCAGAATGAGGAGCTCTACACATGATTACCCAATTTCCTTCCAAGACGCTATCATCCAAATGTATTCTTCTATTAACATATCATGATATTGTTTTCCTAATAAAACCAAATTGAGATGAAACTAAAGATATCTATCTTTTCCATCCCATAGTGTCACCTACAATGGATGTCAACATAACTTTTCTTGTAATGGTCTTATCTTTAGTTTGAGATTACTTCCCTAGATAGTTCAAACATTTCCTAAGATTTTCAATCATATCAGTTTTCATGTCAACAACTTTTCTCTTCTTTGATGATGTGTCTATACCTAATAATTTTAATTCCGTTTCCAAATTCTTGTTTATAATTACAACTAAAAGCAATTGAGCTTGTTCAAGTGTTTCAAAATTATCAAATTTATCCAATATTTCTCTTGCTATCATATTCATTAATCTCTTCTTAGAAAGACTTAAGGGTTGAACATTAGCAAGTGATCTCAAATTCTCCACATCCATTATAAGTAAATGATCTAAGTTTCTATAATTAATATTTCTCTTTACATTTGAGCTAAATTTAAAAGTTCATCCATAATAGTAGAAGCACATGATCTTAACGCTTCTCCAACATCAATTGTTTGAGCTTCTGTAGGGAGTGATCCCAACCCTTCTTCAATGTGCAATTCTTCAACTTGACTTGACCCTCCTACTTCATCTTGTCTTTTAGCTTCTTTAGTTTTATGATAATATGTCAATGCAGCTTTATGATTTCTTTGTTCAGTACCCTGTGACCTTTTTCTAGAATATTTACTTTGTCTTCCCTTCTTGTTCCCCTTTTCTTTGAGCTCCAAAAAATATCTTCCATAAGATCGTTAATAAAAATTATCTTCTTCAAAAAATACTTTATTCTAATCTTTCTCCTCTCCAAACTTATGTCTTTGAAAAAATAGAAATAGCCATCCTCCTCTAAAAAATGCCTTCAATAATAGAAAATGTGAATTTATTAATTGCACTTCAGTATAAAATAGAAACAAAATCTTTTAGTTTTATACTATTCTAAATTTATTTTACAAAATAAACTCACTTGCTGACTTCACTCGAAGTACATACTTCGCAGGAAGTACCTAGACAAAAAGTCCAACGGGGTGTTGTTTGTCAGAATTTTCACTTGAGAGGCTTTGTGCAAAGGGTCTTCACACAAAGACCCTTAAGGGTCTTCGTGCGAAGGAGATCTTTGCGTGAAGACCCCAAAACTAAAAATTTTCCCTTTGAAAATAAGTGAACTTCAAAAAAATGGTCTTTTGAGGCCTGGAACAAGGACCAAACAAGATGGTTTTTTCAAACATACGATGTCAAATGATGCTATTAGGAAAAATATTTCTAAGGAATATAATTTTAATACATATTGAGTTCATTATCACTTTTAAATATTACTTTAACTAAACATAGGTTATTTGGTCATTCAACAACCTATCTCTTCAAGACTTTGAGAAAAATAGTAAATTATAAAAAATATGTAGGCAAAGCGTATTTGTGTTACCTTTATATGAAAAAAAGAAAAAATGAATTTTGATATACACAGATCAAGTTAGAGCGATCCAAGTAACCTTATGTATAAATTATAGTTATTGTCACTTTAGAATTTAATAAACTATGAAATATTGACCCAAAATGAATAAAACCAATTGCATCCTTTAGATATTTAAGTTATAAATATAATCTCAAAATAATGACATCATTATCGTATTTTTAAAAAAAACTATGTTGATCCAAGTGACAGTAACTCCTTAAAAACATAGTTTTTCCATGCAAACCACTTTTCGAAGGAGAAGGAAAAATAAATTTAAATAATTTTTTATTTTATTTTAAATATATTTAGAAACTAGAAAGAAAATTCTAAACGACTCTAGTTTACATCATCTTCAAATTCCTAATAGTTTTATGGCAACCGGTGTTTGAAAGTGAATTTTTTTCTCAGAATGTTGATCGGTGTGTCAAAGTTGGCCAAAAAATGGGACTTGCTATTGTGGGACCACCCTATATTTTCTCTCCCTTCTTTGTGTTCTCTTTAACTTATATTTCATATGAATCTTTCACTCCCTTTGACAACAATTCCAAAAAGAATAAACAACTCTCCAATAGCCAAAAATATCTTTGTTGTTCAGTTCAGATCATGTACCTTAATGTACAAATATACAATATTCCAGTTCCAGCTTTCACAACCTTAGGAAACCTACAGTGTGAACAATATGCATCAACATCTTTTGATTTTTTGATAAAGTATACATTGATGCAAGGTAAAAGCACAATTAGGTGTCACCTTTTAGGCTAACTTATCAGCACAACTAAATTTTAGTATTTCTAAAAATTAATTTTGGTCAAACATATGGTCTAGCTAGATTCATTCTAGCTAAGTTAGATATGTGATTTAACTTTTCCAATTGGAAATGTCTATTAAATGCATGTTTTATACCACTTGGGGTCCAATTACCATAAAAATAAAATTAATTCAGAAAAGTGGCATTTCAATAACTTCTAATCTTTTTAATGATATTTTAAATTTTTTTTCAAAAAATACCCTTTTGTAGAGATCAGAGTCAAGAATATCCTCATATAAATTTTATAGTGTTTTAATTAGACATAGTTTATTGTACTTAAAAAATATTGCAAGTAGGTATTTTAATAGTCAAGGAGATCTTGATTCAGAGAAAGAAAAAAATAGTAAATCAAATTAAATAAATTTGAAAAACATATGGTGCACTAGAGGAGAGAGGCCTCTTCAAGAATATATATTTCTTTTTTTTATTGGGATAGATTTGTTATGAAAAATGTGTTGCGAGATGAAAACTGTTGATTTCAGTGAGTTGGAATTTGAATTGATATAAAAGAGAAAATATAGGTCACAAACCAATTTTTATTTCTTCATGCACTAGCTATATATGTCATTTATGACATATTTTGAAATTAGGGGATGGACCCCTAGTCTAGTCCTCAAGTACTCAAATGTATCCTTTGGTAAGGGTTTAGTAAATGTGTCTGCAAGTTGTTCTTTAGATTTCACAAACTCTAGTTTCACTTTCTTTTCTTGTACTTGTTCCCTCATATAGTGATACCTAATAGATATATGTGTTATCTTAGCATGCATCATCAGATTCTTGGAAATTTTTATGGCACTTGTGTTGTCACAATATATAATCACTGGATCAATGATCTCCTAATTCATGACTTTCAACAATTCTTTTATCCATGCAATATTTGAACAATTAGTAGCATCAACATATTCTACTTTAGTAGTAGACTAAGAAATACATCTGTGTTTCTTACTTATCCAAGTAACTAAACTTTCTCCCAAAAAAAATACTCCACCGATTGTGCTCTTTTGATCATCAATATTTCCAACTCAATCTATATAGGTGTAAACTTGTAGTTCAAAATTTCCTTGTTTCTTATACCATAAACCATAATTATCTATGTTCTTCAAGTATCTTAGAATACTTTTAACAATAGTCATATGTGATTCCTTAGGATTAGCGAAAATTCTTGCTACAATCCCAACAACATGTGCAATATCCGGTCTACTATGCACACCATACATCAGCTTACCAATGATTGATCTATATAATATCTAATTTACCTTGGTTGACTGATCATCCTTTGTAAATTTACATCTTGTGACTGTCAATGTACCTACCAATTTTGAATCTTCCATACAAAAATTTTTCAACTCTTATTTGATATACTTCGATTGTGTTATGAATATCCCTTCATTTGTTGTAGAATTTGCAAACATAGAAAGAATTTAATCTCTCCTAACATTGACATCTCAAATTTCTCTCATTTTAGTAGAAAATACTTTACAAAGATTTTCATGTCGTCCAAATATAATATCATCAAAAAATATTTCAGCAATAAGAATCATGTCATCAATTTCTCCTTTCAAATACAAATTTATATTGTCATTTGTCCTAAAAAATCCAATACTTATAAGATAAGCATGAAATCTTTCATACCATGCTCTTGGTGCTTGTTTAAGTCCATACAGTGCTTTGTGCAATTTACATATCATGTTCTTCTTATTTGGATCAACAAAACCTTTAGGTTGTTCAATATAAACCTCTTCCTTAAGTATTCCATTCAAAAATGCATATTTAACATCCATTTGATATACTTTAAATCATTTATGTGTAGCATATGAAAGTAATATTCTAAGTCCTTCAAGTCTAACAATTGGTGCAAAGGTCTCATCATAATCTATACCTTCTTCTTGTGCATACCCTCTACAAACAAGTCTTGCTTTGTTACTAGTGAATTCACCATTCTCATTCAGCTTGTTTTTTAATATCCATTTGGTTCCAATTACATTTTTATCACTAGGTCTCGGTACCAATGTCATGTCTTTTTTTTCTCTATTTTCTCAATTTCTTCATTCATGGCTTTAATCCATTCCTCATTCTCAATTGCATCTCTAACATTTTTAGGTTCAAATTCACAAACTAAACATGTGCTCTGTCTCAACTTACTTTGTATCATCATGTCAACTTTCTTGTCTCCAATAATTTGGTTCTATGGATGGTGTCTTCTCACAAATTTAGCTAACACTTGTTCTCTTCTCTATTCATTAGTTAGTGTACGTTCAATTTCTTCATCGGTAACAATTTCCTAATTCTTAGTCTCTATAGGATGATGCTCTATATCTTTGTTATGTTGCTCCATAGCTTTGTTCTATTGCTCAGTAGCTTTTTTCTATTGTTCGGTAACTTTTACATGTCGCTCATGTAGAGGGTTAGGTAACTCAATGAATGTATATCTACCGTAGTCTTTTGGTTCTTTCCTACTTTCTTCATCATTTTTTGTAGCAAACTCATCAACTTTCACAATAGCACTTTCAATGATTTTGTTAGAAACTTTGTCCAAACATTTGTAAGCTTTTCTCTTAGTAGAATATCCAAAAAATATACCTTCATCAACTTTAGAATCGAATTTTCCATTTCTATCATCTTTAGGAATGTAACATCTATTTTCAAAAATTCTAAAATAACTTACATTAGGTGTGTACCCAAACCATAACTCATAAGGTGTCTTGTTTGAATCTTTCTTTAGTTGTACTCAGTTCAATGTGTATACAACAGTGCTAACAACTTCTCTTCAATACATTTGTGCAACATCTTTCTCAATCATTAGTGTTCTAGCACAATCAACTATGGATCTATTCCTCCTTTCAGCAATTCCATCCCGTTGTGGTGTTCTCGATGTAGAAACTTCTCATTTAATTCCATGCTCATTACAAAAGTTGGTGAATTCATCAAAAATAAACTCACCTCCTCTATCATATCTTAAGCATTTTAACTCTTTTCAACTTTCTTTTTCCACTTTATCTTTATACCATTTAAACATTTTGAAACCTTCAAATTTCTCTTTCAAAAACATAACTGTCAGCATCCTAAAATAGTCATCAATGAATAGAATAAAGTATATGTCACCATAATAACTCTGAGTTCTCATAGGACCACATAATTTGGTATGAACCAATTCCAAAATAGCTTTAGATGAGTAGACCTCTTACTCTTGAAACTAGATTTTAACATTTTTCCCATTTGACATTGTTTGCACATGACATGGTTAGGTTTAGATAAGCTCGGTAAGCCTCTAAATTTTATTTTCTTACTGATCTTAAGCATATTGTCAAAATTCACATGACACAACCTTTTATGCCACAACCACACATCTTTAGTTCTATCCATTAAACAAGAAATTTCAGCATTGTCAAGATAGAATAGATTACCTTTAGATTGTTCACCAGTACTAACCAACTTTCCTGTTTCATCACAAATCTTCACCTTCCTACTTTCAAATGCAACTTGGTGACTTGATTTTTTCAAGTGTGCTACACTTAATAAGTTATAGTTAAGTCCCTTCACCCAATATGCATTTTCACATTTGATCTTATTGTTCAACAGGATAGATCCTTTTCCTTTTACTTGACAAGGTGTATCATTACCCATTTTAACAGATCCTCTATTATAGTGTTCAAGGTACTCAAATTTATCATCATCACCAATCATATGATGTGTACACTCACTATCAATAATCCATGTGTCATTATTGCTAACTTTAGAGATAAGTGTTGTTTCTATATACCTTTTTTCTTCTTCTGAATATTCTTTCAAAGCTATGAATACCACCTCAATGTCTTCATCAGTGTCAGTGTTGGTGCCATCATTATCATCTCCAACAAGGTAACATGCCTTTTTGACTTTGTCTTTGTAGTCTTGTTTGTTTCTTCTATTATAGTGTCAGTTGCGTCTATGATCTCAGTTATCTCTTCCATCATACTTCTTTTCAGGAAATCGATCATTGTATTTTTCATCATCTTTTTTGTTAGGACATCTAGCTTCAATATGACCAATTTCCTTATAGTTAAAACATGATAGATGCAATTTCCCTTTATACCTTCCTTTCCCTTTCTACAACTTTCTAGCCATAAGTGCTTCAAGTTCATCAAGTCCATCTTCATCACTATCACTGTCACTTTCATTTCTTATCATATGTTTAATGCTTCATTTTCCAATTTTCAAAGATGACATAAGTGTAGACTCAACACTCTATATAATACTATTATCATAGTTATTCAGCTCAAAAGTAGTCAATTTACTGATTAGACTATCAAGTGTAAGAACATTACTCGATGCAGATATCATTTCATGAATTGCACAGATTCTAATAGTATAGATTGGCAAAAAGGGTTCTAAGAATTTCATTCACAGTAGTGTCTTCATCAATAACACATCCTATTCCTCGAATAGCATTAACAAGCTCCTTGATTTGGTTATTGTACTGTGAAATTTTTTCTCCTTCTTTCATTTTTATATCATCAAATCTTCCTCTAAGAATTTCAACACTTTTTCTCATCACATTCACATCTCCTCCGTAGACTAGTGTAAGTTTGTCCCAAATTTATTTTGTTGAAGTACATGCTTTGACATCTTAAAATTTTGCATTAGATAGCACAGAAGAAATCTCTATCATTGCCATGTTATATTTATGTCTATCTCTCAGTCGATCAACCGTCAAAGGTCTAATTGTTTATTGCATGTAAGCATTGTCTAGGTGAAATACTGTAGATTTTTTAATTCTATATATGTGCAACCTCATTCTTCTTTTCCATGTCAAGAAGTTATCTTTGTTCAGCTTTGGCACCTCTCTCTTATACATCTTGTGATCTTTAGATAAAGTCTTTCAAGCTTCCTTTTCAAGCACACAAGATCTGATATCAATTGTTAGATAACTGAGAGGGGGGGAATCAGTTAATTCTAGTTATCCTATAGTCCCAAACTCCTAGATGTATTAAATTAAAACTTTTCAAACAAATAATCAACATGGTAAGCTTGTTATCAATAACTTTCTGTTCATTTACTGAATACCAATAAATTCAATACTATTTTTATCGATTAATCTAAATATGAAATGTGTAAAGTAAAATAACAATCTAATCACATCAAATTATACATAACACAATAATTTTAATGTGGAAACTCTACTAAGGGAAAAATCTCCTAGAACCGGTAACCCAAAATATTTCACTCTTTTGAAGTGAGCTCAATTAGGAGAAAACCCTGTTAAAGGTTACAATGCACACTGTAAGGTGTGACTTGGTTAAATTATTTATCACTACCAGTTAACTCTTGACCAACATTCGCTATGAGGTCAAAAAGAAAACCATCAAAATTCATGGAATGTCATATTGAAATACAAATAAGACTATTAAGTCCACTTGGTTAAGAGATTTAGCTATAAAAATGGTTAAACTGATATAGTACAATGATCTGATTCAAATACAACTAAGATTGTAGATTTTTAGATCTATATTAAGCATAAAATACCTCCTCTGATCAATAATCACTTCAATCCTTTATATCCTTCAAAATATTCAGCTCGATCAACAATACTCTAACGCTCAATTATGCCTAGAGTTCTACTCAATTCTATTTGTAACCAGCTTGATTAGTGGTACATGAAAAAATTCCTTTCATGCAATTTATCTTGCAATCTTCAATAAGCTCCAGACTCAATAATGAGTCCCATGTCTCTTTAAATAGACATCATAAACAATTTTCTTCTCATCCATTAAATTTTTCCTCTTAATCTTCATTGTCCATTTTTCCACTTCAATCTTCCTTGGTAGATGTGTCTATAACATGTTTCACCCTTCTCCATTCGATCAATCTTGAATTTCGTCAGCCTTTGGATCCGCATAAAAAACTTTATCTTTTATCTCAGAATCATAAGCAACTTGCCAACTCATCAATTCAGTCAGTTGTTATAAACTTTAATTATTTCTCTTACTCGATCAATACAAAATTATGTCAGAGAATGCTAACTCGGTATATGTTGCAGTGGTTCAGTGTATATAGAAATCTCCAATTACTGACCATATTAACTTGTTCAATTATGATCTTCAATACATAACAAGTTCATGTAATACAATCAAGTCAACAAAATGATGTCATAGACTCATCAATAAGTTACCCAATGTATACCTTGGCCATATCTCCATATCCATCTCTTCTTCATGTAGCTATCTCTTTCCTTTAACATTTTGTCTTCTTCAGATGTTTGTAACTATCATGATAAGTATAGTAAAAACTAGTTGACATCAATGACAACATATTGACTAATTTAATTACCTTACATATCACTTTAGTAGCTCGATGATCTCTAATCATTGTCTTTCACTTATCCATTCAGTTCATCAAGTTATTCAATAAGTTGTAGATCATGAAAAATGATGTAGCTGAAGGAAATAAATTAATACCTAATGCACCATGTTTGAAGGTTGATGAGGGATTATTTGATAAAATTATCTCATAGAGGGATCCATGTAGAAAAATCTAAGTGGTTTGAATATTTTCATGATATGGTTTAGCCATAGGAATTCATACACTCTACATTGTAATGTGCAGGATCTAGAAATGGGAAAGTTAGTTGTTGTAGGGGTATTCATGGATGTAGACTTATTGATGCTTGTGGAAAAATCTTATGATCCAGTTGCTAGGGTTGTCCAGAATGAAACTGGGACACATCTTTTTTCCATTGCTACTGAAGAAATTTATTTAGTTTTTAGGTTAAGCACACCCATACAGTACCACAAGCCTATTGATTTTAACAATTTAATGGAACATATGAGGCTTAGAGAATTTTCATCAGAAGTGGCACATCAAAGGAACATTTTGCAATTTTTGGGGGTTTGATGCTAGCTAGACCTAATACCCTAGAGCCTTTCTTAAAGAAGTATTTTAATTCCCTTGCTTTAGGATTCTACATGTCTCTATATGTAAATTTTTTGGTGATGATGAAATTGATCCAATGCCAATCGATTTTATCTTTATGATGATCCATATTTTGCATCTTGTGGTAGGAGTTAAATTTGATTTTTCTCCTTACCAAGTTGAATGTATACACAATAGACTAATTGGTATTGAAAAGGCTAAGGTGGATCAGCCCTTTGGATGATACTCATTTCTGATGCATATTTTTTGTTTAAGGGACAGTCTTTCTTTGGGAAAGAAATAGACCTAGTAAAGAAAAAGGATGGGGAGGAATTTCCATTGCAATTATGGAGCATGGACTTATCTTGGGATAGAGTGGATGCTAGTTTCTTCAAGTTTGATAAGGTGTTTACTTCTAGGAATAGGTCACTTTTCTTGCAAGAGAACCCTATAATTTTAAAGGCTCTGTTGGATTTCATCGGGCCCAAGGAGTTTTATCCTAAATTCAAGATTGTGCATAATTGGGGTGAGGTTATCTTATACCCTGTGTCTACTATTTTTATAGTTTATAGTTTCAGGGGCAGTCCTCATATTTTTCCATACCAAGTTCCCCTAAGGATTGGCCTCACAAAGATATTATGGTAGATAGGTTATTTGTATGAGAGGAAATTGAAAGGGAGAGGTAGAGGTACAATATTTCAAGCCTTCACTATAGTTAACCATTTTATAATTACAAAGGGAGGTTGGGTGCATCTGGGAAAGATTGTAATTTACCCTATGGCATGAGGACATCAGTGGAGAGGTTTTCTAATCCTGAGGGATTGTACCAAATGTTGATAATTAGGGTAAAGGTAGGAGACATGGATCACCTATTCCACTTCTCAAAGGATATTATCAGAAATGAATTATCTCTCTAGGAGAAGGAGATAAGAAAAAAAAAAGTGGTTAGTTTACAACAAGACCCTTGATTTTGTTAATCACTTTGATAACATATATAACTGTTGGAGATTTGCTAGCAAGCCAGTTCTGACTGTATGTTTGTCATTTGTGACAACATATGGTAAAAAATATGTGTGGAATCCTAATGGAGAGAGCCTTGAGCATATGGTTCCTAGATATGTTATCAGCATGATATCATAGACACAAAGGTTGATTCTAAGTGAAGACAATAATACAGTTGTTTGTATCAATAGTATTCCTAACACGTCCCAAGAAGATTTCTATATGTGATTTATAGTACAATTGTGATGGAGCCTTGCACATTTACATTTATGTTGTAGACATGTTATTGAAGCTATGTTCATGGAAACAGAGTCATTTGTATAGTACAAATTAAGTTATGATGTTTCCAGTTGCCAGTTATAGTTTCCTGAGTTTATTTGATGGAGCTGATATTGCTTATATTGTTGCAGTAGTTGTACCTATTAGTATGGTATACATGTTTGGTTAAGATCACATGATGTAATTTAGCTTGAGAAGAAATTTACAACTAATTTGAAGGAGCCAACTATGTGGAGTGACACTTCTACTCATGTTGGATTAGGCGGTCCCATTTCATGTTGCGTGCTTAGTATAACCATTGGAAATATTATTGGAGAGTTATATTGTTTCTCTAATATGATTTCAAGGAAGTTATAATAGGTTGACTTGATTATATCATTTGGAGAAAGATACTTATACTTGATTAGTTGTGATTGCTAAGTATGGCAGAGAGTTGAAAGATAAGAGCAGAGCATAAGGTGCAAAGTATTGAGCCATCAGTAGAAGATCTATGTGATAAAGAAGAGAGAGTATGCTATTCAATGGACCTGATCAAGACAATAGGTCTAAATCATAGTACACCAAAGATCCAGATATAGTGTGTATCTATTAAACAAAAGGTTGCAGTCTTCACCCCTTTGAGCAGTGTGCTCTTAGAAAGTGTGTCCTCACCCCTAATAGGGTTAACTGTAAAAGACTCATAACAGGGTCTGACCCTTGACCAAGTCATTGTACTTAATGAATTGTAAAGATCAACTCCTAACATGGTTGTAAGATATTCTATCAAGGATCATAATACTCTAGTACAGTTTATAGTGGGTGCTAGCATTTGCATCGGGGTTTCTTCCTATTTGGGTTTTCCCATAACCAAAATTGTGGTTTTGTGTAGAGTGTTCTCATATTGTGTTTATGCTTAATATTATTCTGTACTTAATTGGATAAAGAATTGAATCTTGTAAATAACTAATTCACCACCCCCCCCCCCTCTCAGTTATCTCTTGGGACTTTTCCTAACAATTGGTATCAGAGCCAAGTGCCTTGGAGAGAAATTTTAATAGCTTGAGGTTGATCACATGGCATTCTTTAGGAAAGAAAGTCCTGAGTTTGATGGAGAGAATTATCTAGACTAGAAGAACAAAATGATGACACATTTGCAGTGCATTGCTTTTGAGATTTTTGAAGTAACTACCAAAGAAGTTGAGATTCCCTCTTTATCAGATCTTGCAAAGGAAGATGAAACTCTTAAACAAAAGGAGATGTTCACTCAAAATGTTATTTCCAAAGAAGCCCTTATCAGTACCTTATCTAACAGTGAGTTTTCAGAGATCAAGAAACTAGATAAAGCCTAAAATATTTGAAAACATATAGAAGACATGTTTGAAGGAGACATCCAAGATAAGAAATGTGCATAGAAAGACATGAAAGGAAAAGTACAATACATTGGAGATGCTACTTTATGAGAACATCAAAGCTTACAATCAAAGGATTAATGAAGTAATTGATGGAATTAGAAACAATGGTGGAGAAATTTCAAAAGAACACATAATGGATAAGCTAATGACTACATTGACATCAGAATATGAGAGAAACTTAAACATCCTAGATGAGACTATGTTGTTTTCAAAAGACTTCAAAAGAGAGACCTTAATTAGCAAGATTGCAGCATTTGAGATATCAAGTTTGAAGATAGAGCCTAAAAGTGAAACAGCCTTCAAAGCCTCATTCCATGGTAAGAAATCCTTGAACACTTATGGTAATTTTGATAATGAAGATGAGGACAAAGAACTAGATGATTTCATTGCTATGATTGCTAACAAAGAAAGGAAAGGAAAAGCAAAATATGAAGGTTAGTTACCATTCAAATACTTTTCATGTAACAAGATTGGTCACTTTGCATCTAAGTGTCCTACAAGAGTCAAAAAATTAAAAACTAATTACAAACCTAAGTATACAAAGGAATGTTACTATGTTGAAGATGGAGTATCAGATGAAGAATTAGTAGAAGATGAAATTGGATTCATTTCTATTGAAGATATGGAGAAGATGTTTGATGAAATGGATCTTGAAGATGAAAAGAAAGCACAAGAGTTAGCATTGATTTCACAAGATGACATCAAAATGGATTGGATCATTGATAGTTGTTTCTCACATCGCATGAAAGGAGACAAAGATTTGTACATCTAGATAAGTACAAAGGTGACATGGTTAGATTTGGAGACAACACTCCTAAACCTATCATAGGTAGAGGAGCTATCACCTTGGATGGAAATGTTGGAAACAATTGTCTGAAGGAAATTGCTACTCAATTATGTATTGTCTTTGATGTCACACAATGTCATAGCCCACAGCAATCAGCTTCTACCGAGCTCAGTCGGTCTGCCAGATAGGAATATTAGTGCTTACCAAGTCCACTCGGTTATCGAAGAAAAGCAATGTCTACTGAGTTCACTCGGTTGCCAAAGAAAGTTTAGTGTTTACTGAGTTCAGTCGGTCATCGAAGAAAAGATAGTGTTTACCGAGTTCAGTCAGTTATCGAAGAAAAGATAGTGTTTACCAAGTTCAGTCGGTTATCGAAGAAATTTTAGTGTTTACCGAGTTCAGTCGGTCATCGAAGGAAAAGATTGTCGGTGTTTACCAAGTTCTCTCGGTCTCCGAAAGATTATAGAAAGTTATGGTCACCGAGCACTGTCGGCCCTTGAAGGATTTTTGCAAATAGAGTTTGCTTAATTCAGCCGACTGTTATACTAAATAATGTCAATTTGACCAATCCAAAATCATATAAATAAAAGGTCAAATGTGAAAAATAACATATACACAGCAGAAGATTTACAGAAGAAAAGCAGGAAAGGTGAATGCAAATTTGTGAAGGATGTTCAGATATCCTTGAGGAGCAGCAGAGATTTATTCGATCAGAAAGGATCAGACTTATGCGGAATAGAGATCTGTAATCAGCAAGACAGTTGCATTATTATACAGGTCATCTTTTTCATTGTTACCTTCTTATCATTGTAACAGCGAATTCTAAAATCTCTTAACCGAGTTGGTTTAACAACCATAATGTAAATCCTCTAACAAGGTGACAATTCCATTGAATTGTTTTCAAGACCTCTTACCAGGCCACTCCTAGCAGGGTGTTTTAAATCCTCTAACAAGGTCACACCTAACAGTGTGTTTTGTAACCTTTTACTGGGTTGGCTTCTAACCGGGCATCACTTCAGAAAAGTGAAAATTAGTATCTAGATACATTGGTGGTTTTTCCCATATTGGGTTTTCACGTTAAATCTTGTGTCTCTTGTGTTCTTAATTGCTTTCTCAATCATATACATGTGCTGATGAATATACAAAGATAATTTTGCTAATACTTTCTGCATCTTCAAAGTTACTGCAATCTATTTACCGAGTGCTAAAATAGATAACATTGTTAAGATATCTTAAGGGATCTGCAAAGAATTAATTGTGAAGTGTTTTTATGGTTGACTGATTCACCCCCCCCCCCCCTCTCAGTCACTTCATCCATATTCCATCAATTGGTATCAGAGCTTTTGGTGCTTGCAGGAAGGGTTTCAAAGACCTAAGCTAAAGATCAGGATGTCTTACAAGAGGGAAATTCCAAAGCTCAACAGAGATAACTTTTCAGCATGGCAAGGTCTCATGCGACTTCATCTGGCTTCCATTGGTGATTTAGGATGCAAATACATTGATGAAGAGTACACAATTCCTAATGGCGCATTAACTGTTGAAGACATTGCCGATAAAAAGACTCACAACACCATGATGATAGACATTGCATCTGCTCTCAGCTATGAAGAATTTGATGATATTAAAGACTGCACCACTGCATATGAAATGTGGGTGGCACTGAAGAAAATATATGGTGGTGATGCAAATGTGAAAAGAGCCAAAGCAGAAAGCCTAAGAGGACAGTTTGACGAGATGAATATGAAGGAAGATGAAAACATTGCAAAATATGTTGAAAGAATCAAAGAAGTGTAAGTGCAATTAGAGCTTCTGGAGGAACAATCTCAGATGAGACTGTTATAAGTAAGGTACTCAGAACACTACTCCCTATCTATGCAATAAGAGTATCAGCTATTCAAGAAAGAAGATGTGAAGCAAACCACAATATAACTTTGGATGCTTTAGTTGGAAGATTGACAGCTTTTGAATTAGACAACTATGACAACTATGTTCCTAGTTCCAAAAATATTGAATCAGCATTTGAGGCCAAGGTTTCACTAAAGAAGAACAAGAAAATTAAAGAAGTTCAGTCAGAAAGTGAAGAAGAATCAGAAGAAAGTTCTGATAGTGATCTTAAAATTGTAGAAGCATTACTTGCAAAGAAGTACTCTAGAGGGAAAGGTAAGTATAAAGGTAAAACTCCTTTAATCTATTTTTCATGTGAAGAAATTGGACATATTGCAGCTAGGTGCCCAAACAAGCAAGTCAAGGAAGAGAAGAGAAGTCACAAGTACTATGGCAAAAAGAATTTCAAATCATACAAGGATAAAGGTAAGAAATCATGTTTTATGGCTAAAGATTCTGATGATAGTGAAGAAGAAATTGTCTTTATTGCTATAATAGATGAATCTGACGATGATGAAGATAAGATGGCACTTATTTCTCATATAAGAAAAGATGATATATGGATAATAGACAGCGGATGTTCACACCACATGACTGGTGACAAGACAAAATTTGAATATCTAGAAGACTGTGACAATGGTAATGTAAGATTTGGAAACAATGAACCTTGTTGTATAAAAGGAAAAGGAAGAATCTCATTAACCAAAGAACTCATATGTGATAATGCTTACTGGGTTGAAGGACTAAAACATAATCTTCTAAGTGTAGCACAGCTAATCAACACTGGTTTCAAGGTTGAATTCATGAATGGTCAAGCAAGACTACTGGATGGAAAAGGAAAACTCATTGGATCAGGAAAACAAACAAAAGGTAACTTATTTTATCTTGATCTCAATGAATATTCATGCTTTATTGCTCAAATAGAAGAAATTTGGCTATGGCACAAAAGGTTATGTCATGTAAATTTTGATAACATGATAAAAATAAGCAAATTCAAGAAGGTTAGAGGCATTCCTACTTTGAAGAAACCTGACACTGGTCTATGTAAGAATTGTCAGATTGGCAAAATAAGTAAAACTAGTTTCAAGAGTAAGAACTATCAGTCTAAAGAAATTTTGGAAATTGTGCATACTGATTTATGTGGACCTATTGGAATACAAAGCTATATTGGAGATAAATTCTTTATTCTTTTCGTTGATGATTATTCTAGAATGATGACTGTTATGTATTTAAGAGAAAAATCAGAAGCATTTGAAAAGTTCAAATGGTACTTAGCAAGAGTAGAAAAAGAAACAGGGAAAAGATTGAAATGCTTAAGATCAGACAGAGGTGGTGAATTCATCTCCCATGATTTTAACAACTTCTGCATTGAAAGAGGAATCAAAAGACAGGTATCAGCTCCTAGAACTCCTGAGCAGAATGGAATAGCAGAAAGAAGAAATAGATCTATTATGGATTGTGCAAGGACTCTAATGATAGAAAAGAACATCGCTATAAAGTACTGGAAGGAAGCTATCAGCACTGCAGTTCATACCTTGAACCGAGTACAATTGAAGAAAGACACATTCAAAACTCCTTATGAATTATGGTATGGCTATAAACCTAATGTAAGTTACATGAAAATATTTGGTAGCAAGTGTTATATCTTAAAAGAATCCAGAAGAAATAAATTTGATGTGAAAAGTGATGAAGGAATATTCCTAGGATATTCTAGCAAAAGCAAGGCATACAAATGTATGAACTTATCTACTCACAAAGTCATAGAAAGTATACATGTAAAATTTGATGAGTTTGCAGAAAAGACTGAGGAAGAAAGCAAAAGGGAACCTGAGAACTACAGAAGATTCGTTTACATTGAACCTGAAACATTGACAGACACAACTATCAATAAGGAAGCTATATCTACCGAGCCGAGCATAGTTACCGAGTCACAGGAAGAAGTTCAAACTGAGTCACAGGAAGAAATTCAGACCGAGTCTCAGCCTGAAGTTACCGAGCAAATATCTACCGAGCCCAAGCAACCTGAAGAAGAGATCCTAGAAGACAACAGCATGAATCATTCAAAAGGCAAGGAACCTATACTCGCCAAATATGTCAGAAGACATCATACACTAGATCAAATCATTGGAAACAAATCAGATGGTACTATGACAAGAAGCAAGCTAAAAGGTACATGTCTACTTACTGATTTTGAACCTAGAAATATCAAAGATGCATTGGAAAATGAAAGTTGGATTGAAGCAATGAATGAAGAATTAGAACAAATACAAAAGAACAAAACTTGGACTCTTGTACCTAGACCTAAAGATAAGAATGTAATTGGAACAAAATGGGTATTCAGAAATAAGCTGAATGAAGATGGTCAAGTATCTAGAAACAAAGCTAGACTGGTATGTAAAGGTTACTCTCAAGAAGAAGGTATAGATTATGGAGAAACTTTTGCTCCTATTGCAAGATTAGAAGGTGTAAGAACTCTACTTGCTTATGCAGCACACAAAGGATTTAAGGTATATCAGATGGCTATAAAATCTGCATTTCTCAATGGAATTCTTGATGAAGAAGTCTACATTGAACAACCTGAAGGTTTTGTTGATCCAGACAAAAGGGACATGGTTTGCAGGTTACACAAAGCATTGTATGGTTTAAAACAAGCTCCTAGAGCATGGTATGAAAGACTCCATAACTATTTGATTCAGATTAATTTCAAAAGAGCTAATGATAACAGCAATCTGTATATTAAAGAAGGACCGGATGACAAAATTGTATTGGCAGAAATATTTGTGGATGATACTATATTCACAGGGAATGAGGATCAGTGCAAAGAATTTTTAGAGCAAATGAACAGAGAATTTGAAATGTCTATGTTTGGTTTAATAAAATTCTTTGTTGGTCTTCAAATTCAGCAAAGCAAGAATGGTATATACATTACTCAATCCAAATACATTAAGGAGATACTTAAGAAGTTTGGAATGGAAGATTCAAAACCAGTTGGTACACCCATGTGTACTAGACTGAAACTTACCAAAAATGATGATTCAAAAGAAGTTGATCAGACCCTATACCGATCTATGATTGGAAAATTGCAGTATGTAGTACATACAAGACCTGATATTGCCTTAGCAGTTGGTATAGTAGCTAGATTCTCAGCAAAACCTAAGAAAAATCACATGATGGCAATCAAAAGAATCTTAAGATACTTAAGAGGAACTGAAGAATATGGTTTGTGGTATAAATTTGGAGGCAATCTAGACTTGAAAGTGTTTACTGATGCTGATTGGGCAGGAAACATTGATGACAGAAAAAGCACAAGTGGTGGAGCATTTTTTCTTGGAAAAAGACTGGTATCCTGGACTAGTAAAAAGCAGAATTGTACATCTCAATCCACAGCCGAAGCATAATATGTTGCTGCTGCAGTAAACTGTTCAAATATTGTTTGGTTTAAACAGCTATTAGAAGGTATGAAGGTTGAAATCAAAGAACCAGTTGTTATATTTTGTGACAATACCAGTGCAATAAACATTTCTAAGAATCTAGTGATGCATTCCAAAACCAAGCACATTGCTATTAAATATCACTTTTTCAGAGAATTGGTGCAGGACAAGGAAATCAGATTAGAATATATTCATACAAAAGAATAGATTGCAGACATTTTTACCAAACCATTACCTAAGGATGCATTTGTGTATCTAAGAGGTAAGTTAGGGGTCATTCCCCTATCCGAGGCTCACTAAATGCAGTTTTAGTGATGCATCAACCAGAACATGATTGAAAATCAACCTGTTGATGCAGCATATTCAAGGAATCATTGCATATGAATCAGTACTTGAGGTACATTAATTTTCACCGGTAATATGTGAATTGTCTTTGGCATGTGTTGTCAAAGAGGGAGTGTTTGCTATGTCTTTGCTATTACTTCAAGAAATTTTCAATAGTCAGAAGGAAGAATTTTCAGGATACAGGAAGTTTGTTGACAGAGGGAGATTTGAATCTAAACCGAGCTAACTCCTTCAAATTTCTTATGCTATGACATATTGTGTTGCCATCAATGCCAAAGAGGGAGATTGTTGGAAACAATTGTCTGAAGGAAATTGCTACTCAATTATGTATTGTCTTTGATGTCACACAATGTCATAGCCCACAGCAATCAGCTTCTACCGAGCTCAGTCAGTCTGCCAGATAGGAATATTAGTGCTTACCGAGTCCACTCGGTTATCGAAGAAAAGTAGTGTCTATCGAGTTCACTCGGTTGCCAAAGAAAGTTTAGTGTTTACCAAGTTCAGTCGGTCATCGAAGAAAAGATAGTGTTTATCGAGTTCAGTCAGTTATCGAAGAAAAGATAGTGTTTACCGAGTTCAGTCGGTTATCGAAGAAAGTTTAGTGTTTACCGAGTTCAGTCGGTCATCGAAGGAAAAGATTGTCAGTGTTTACCGAGTTCTCTCGGTCTCCGAAAGATTATAGAAAGTTATGGTCACCGAGCACTGTCGGCCCTTGAAGGATTTTTGCAAATAGAGTTTGCTTAATTCAGCCGACTGTTATACTAAATAATGTCGATTTGACCAATCCAAAATCATATAAATAAAAGGTCAAATGTGAAAAATAACATATACACAGCAAAAGATTTACGGAAGAAAAGCAGGAAAGGTGAATGCAAATTTGTGAAGGATGTTCAGATATCCTTGAGGAGCAGCAGAGATTTATTCGATCAGAAAGGATCAGACTTATGTAGAACAGAGATCTGTAATCAGCAAGACAGTTGCATTATTATACAGGTCATCTTTTTCATTGTTACCTTCTTATCATTGTAACAGTGAATTCTAAAATCTCTTAACCAAGTTGGTTTAACAACCATAATGTAAATCCTCTAACAAGGTGACAATTCCATTGAATTGTTTTCAAGACCTCTTACCAGGCCACTCCTAGCAGGGTGTTTTAAATCCTCTAACAAGGTCACACCTAACAGTGTGTTTTGTAACCTTTTACCGGGTTGGCTTCTAACCGGGCATCACTTCAGAAAAGTGAAAATCAGTATCTAGATACATTGGTGGTTTTTCCCATATTGGGTTTCCACGTTAAATCTTGTGTCTCTTGTGTTCTTAATTGCTTTCTCAATCATATACATGTGCTGATGAATATACAAAGATAATTTTGCTAATACTTTCTGCATCTTCAAAGTTACTGCAATCTATTTACCGAGTGCTAAAACAGATAACATTGTTAAGATATCTTAAGGGATCTGCAAAGAATTAATTGTGAAGTGTTTTTATGGTTGACTGATTCACCCCCCCCCTCTCAGTCACTTCATCCATATTCCATCAGGAAAGAACAATAGTGATGATTTTTATATGTTGATGGTTTGTAGAATAATCTACTAGGTGTTGGACAATTGCTTGACAAAGGTTATCAATTGGAATTCAAAAACAACAAGTGCATCATTAATTAAAAAGAAGGTTTAATGATTACATTAGGTTTAAAGACAAAAGGTAATTTTTTTTATCTTAATCCTAAAGCAAGTTGTTCTATTTCTAAAGTAGATGATAGTCCAGTTATGGAAAAAAAGACTATGTCACATCAATTTTGACAATATAGTGAAGATAAGTAATGTAAAGGCAATAAGAGATCTTCCTAGCATTGCAAAACTAGTGGATACAATATGCAGGGAATGTGTGATGGGAAAACATGTGAGGAACTCATTCAAAAGAAAGAATGATTTAGTAGAGAACAAATTGGATCTAGTGCATACAGACCTATTTGGACCAACTCAAACAAGATCATCCTATGGTGAAAGGTATTTTATTTTGTTTGTTGATGACTATTCTAGAATGATGTGGGTTGCATTATTGAAAGATAAATCAAAAGCATTTGAGAAGTTCAAAATGCTCAAAGCTAAGGTTGAAAATGAGTCTGGATTAAAGATAAAATGTCTTAGATTAGATAGAGGAGGATAATTCACCTCTGACATATTTTATTAGTACTGTGAAGAACATGGGATAAAGAGAGAGATAAGTGCACCTAGAACCCCTCAGTAGAATGAAATTGTAGAAAGAAGGAATAGGATCATACTTGACACAACATACACCATCATGATTGAAAGAAAGGTCACACACACACACCTATTGGAGAGATGTGGTCAATACTACAATCTATACTATCAATAGAATTTAATTGAGGCCAGGTGCAGACAAGAAACCTTATGCGCTATAGTTTGATAATGTACCTACATTAAAATACTTTAGAATCTTTGGAAGAAAGTGCTACATTAGTAGAGATGAAGCCATTAGCAAGTTTGATGGAAGAAGTGATGAAGGTACTTTAATTGGTTACTCTACTAAAAGAAAAGCTTATAGATGTTTTAACTTAAGATTGAAGAAGATCATTAAAAGTGCACATATAAAGATAGATGAGAAGTTTATGATTCAAGAAAGATATCATGATTATGCACCTATGATTGAAGAAGAGCCTAGATCTACCAATACAGAAATAGTTGTTGAAGAAATGTTTGACAACATTGATGTATTATTCAATGACCATAAAACTAGTGAAGAAGAATCACATAAGACAAATGAGAGAGTTAGACCTAATGTTCCTAAATTCACATCTAGATATCATTCAAAGGAAGACATCATTGGAGATCAGAATAGAAAAGTCATGACAAGATCAAAAATAAAAAGGTCAACAGCTAATGAAGAGGTATGTTTACTTTCACAGATTGAACCCTTAAGTATTGAAGATGCATGTAATAATTTAGATTGGCATGAATAAATGAAAGAAGAGATAGATCAGATAATTAAGAATGATACTTGGGAACTGGTCCCTGGGCCTAGTGATAAGAATGTGATTGGAACTAAGTGGATATTCTGAAACAAGATGAATGAAGATGGAATAGTAGTAAGGAACAAAGCAAGATTTGTATGTAAAGGATATATGAAAAGAGAAGGAATTAATAATTTTGATAAATTTTCCCCTGTAAGAAAAATGGAAGTCATAAAGTTATTTCTAGCCTATGTAGCATTCAAGAACTTTAAGGTATACCAGATGGATGTCAAGTCAACATTCCTGAATGGAGAGTTGAAGGAAGAAGTTTACATAGAGAAGACAAAAGGATTTACCTTATCAAAAAAACTTGATATGGTATGCAGACTAAAGAAAGCCCTCTATGGACTTAAGCAAGCCCCTAGAGCATGGTATGAAAGACTAGATGGTTACTTGACAAAGATTGGATTCAAGAAAGGAGCAGTAGATTATAACTTATTCATAAGAGAGACACCTGATGGAATATTGTTAGTTTCTATATTTGTTGATGACATTATATTTGGTGGTAATGATAAGCTTAGTGAAAAATTTTCTAAAGAGATGTAGAGTGAATTTGAAATGATCATGATTGGACTTATCAAATACTTTTTGGGATTGAATGTGCAATAGATAGACAAAGGTATATTCATCAATCAAACTAAGTACGTGAAAGAGATATTGAAGAAATTGAAGATGGATGATTGCAAGCCAGTAAGTACCACTATGATAATAGGATGCAAGCTTTCAAAAGATGATGATTCTGTAGCAGTAGACATAACCTTATATAAGTCTATGATTGGTAAACTCATATATCTCACTCAATCTAGACTAGATATTTCCAATGTAGTTGGTATTGTTGGAAGATTTGAAGTAGAACCTAAACAAAGTCATCTCATGAGAGTAAAAAGGATATATAGATACTTGAGAGGAACTATAGACTATGGTTTATGGTATCCTAATTCAGAGAATGTAGAGCTTCATGTGTATATAGATGCATATTGGGCAGGTTGTGTGGATGATAGAAAGAGCACCTTAGGAGGAGTAGTATTTGTTGGAGATAGACTTGTTACTTGGACAAGCAAGAAGTATAATTATATCTCTCAGTCAACAGAAGGAGCAGAGTATGTAGCAGCAGCATTAAATTGTTCTAAAATTGTGTGGATCAAGTAGATGATAAAGGATTTATGAATTTAGATTGATTATCCTATTTCTATTCATTATGACAAAACTAGCACTATCAATATGTCAAAGAGCCCTGTGATGCATGCAAAGACAAAAAACATTGAAATAAAATATCACTTCCTTAGAGAGAGTTGTAGAGAAATAAGTAAAGTTGGACTATGTGAATACAAAAGAACAAATTGCTGACATTTTCACAAAGCCTTTACCTAAGGATACTTTTGAGTATCTTAGGGAGAAGCTGGGAGTAATTCCCTTCCCTGAATCTAATTAGAGTTTGCAGGAGTGCATCAGTCCTCAGTGACTAATGAATGGTTGACTACTCTACTTCAGGAGTAGTACATGGCATTTTTGGTTTGGCACCCTTTTCCATTGATGTTAAAGGGGGAGTATATATGAAGTCATGAAAAAAAATATATAAAAGGAGGGTATACAGTAAGGGGGAGTACATACAATTGAGGTATATGAAGTAAGGAGGAGTTGTAATAGTTGTCGCAATTGATATTCAGAACATTCAGTAGTAGATGGAGGATTCATCCTTTGGGGAGTTTTGATGAGGAAATGGAGAATGTTATAAAATATATGTACATTTGGATTGGTGGTGTTTTTCATTCCATATTTTTCCATCAATGCCAAAGGGGGAGATTGTTGGAGATTTGCCAGCAATCAAGTGCTGACTGTATGTTTGTCATTAATGACAACATATGGTAAGCAGCGTGCGTGGAAGCCTAATGGAGAGAGCCTTGAGAATATGGTTCTTAGATAAATTATCAGCATGATGTGATAGACACAGAGGTTGATTCTGAGTAAAGAAAGTAATACATTTGTTTGTACCAGTAGTGTTCATGACAGGTCCCAAGAATAGTTTTGTATGTGATTTACAGTATGGTTTTGATGGAGCCTTGCGCATTTATATTTATGTTGTAGACATGTTAGTAAAGCTATGTTCATGGATGCAAAGTCATTTGTGCAGTACAGATGGAGTTATGATGTTTCTAGATGCTAGTTATAGTTTCCTAAGTTTATCTAATGGAGCTGACATTGCTTATATTGTTGCAGTAGTTGTGCCTATCAGTATGGTACATACATGTTTGGTTTTGTGTTTTTTGATGAGCTATGAATTTTTCATTAAGAGTGCATGATGTAATTCAATTTGAGAAGAAATTTACAGCTAATTTGGTGGAGTTGACTATGTGAAGCGACACATCTACTCATGTTGGATTAGGCGGTGCCATTTTGTGTTGGGGTAAAAGTACAAACCTATGTCACACTTTTATAAAGGAAAAGGATGACAACATTCAAATTTTCAAACTTTAACAACTTAAAAGTGGCATTTGTGTTTAGAATTTGAAGATGATGTAAACTAATGAAATGTGTTAAATTTGATGAAG